>JAAEAF010014037.1:0-529385 GCA_011037195.1 Triatoma infestans
ACAGACTCTTCGCTATTTTTAAATAATTTGCAGTTTTCTGACAGTTCTGTATATAATAGGTTATGATTTTGTAACTGATGATGATTTTTTTCTAGTGGGAGGTTAGATAACGGAGGAGGAATATTTTTTGTCACCATTATATTTAAATTTTAATAACTGGGAAAAAAGAATTCATAATTTAAATGATTTCTTATTTAACAAGCCTAATTTGAAAATTTTTCTTTTTGGTGATCATAATGCTAGGATCGGCAGTCCTAAGATTATTGATAATGATCAATTCTCTGAAGAATTTAATTTTAGTTTCGATCGGAAATATAAAGATGAACATATTAATATAAGGGGGGGAAATATTAGAATTGTGTCAGAGTATGAACTTGATAATTTTGAATGGGAGAACGGAAGGTGGCAAAGAAGGGGGTGTGCACTTCTATAGGAGGCTGTGGTAGCACAGTTTAGATTTATGCTGTTTTTTCAAAGTTTCGTATTTTGAAACTTGTAGCAAACTTGGGGTCTTGGATTTCTCTGACCCCATGCTAATTTCTCTACATCTTCAAACTTGGGGTCTTGGATTTCTCTGACCCCATGCTAATTTCTCTACATCTTCACTTTCAAGGAAATTCCTTTGTTGATGATAACTTGATTGTGTCTTTGCTACCGAAGCTTATTTGATGGTTATCTATAATGTGTTCTAATGGCTTTTTAGAACGAAGCCTAAGGTTACCGCCAACTCAATACTCCTCTGAAACTTCTAAGAATTTGTATACATAATTTAGTGATATTGCGAAATATTGTTATAAGAAGGCTTTTGCGAGAAATTCTCTATAAACTGGAACAAACACTAGTAAGTTACCTGAAATAATGGATTTGATTGAATTCTTGCCAGACATTTATTCATACCTAACTATATTGGAATATCGAATTTGTATCTGTTTGGATAGTCAGGCTGCTTGAAAGCATTGAGTTCTTATTTTCACTCTCCGTTAATATTGGAATGTTCCAAAAGATTGAAGGAGCCTATCCTCTTCAAAAGATGATAATCTGGTCTGGGTGCCAGTGCATATGGGCGGCTCGAGGAAGGAGGAGGTAGATAGATTTGCCATATGAAGCAACTCTGGAATCTCATGTTCCAGACTCCCGCTATTGTTGTTATTTTGTGGGCTAGCTTTGTGGGTCCATAGAGGGTTTGCATAGCGCAGGGTTTGGTTGCCTATCCCTCTTTTGAATAATAATATGTATTGAAATATCAAATTGGTACTTTCAGCGATTTTTCTTTTTTGATTCTTGCTGTTCCCAGAGCTATAAGATAATGAAGACCACTTCTGAAATCATATTGCTTACTCAGTACATTCACAGTGCTAACAAGTATTTCCGATGAAAATTCAATTTCCCAATTCTAACATGATTGTGTTGGATGTTAGACATTAATTTTCTGCAGGGATTTTAGTTCTGCATTCCATTGTTACAAGTCAGAGTTCTGTAAATAGAATATTATCATCTGTTAAGCTTATGTATTTGTTGGAGAGCTAGATGTTTGACTGTGGGAGGCTAAACCCAAGTTGATGAACATATAAGCTACATCTGCAGGCCTTAAGGGATATATTGTGAGGATGTATCAATGTAAGTGTTACTGTATTGTTAGCCCTCTGTATGGGCGCCGAGTGCATGTTTGCAAATCTAAAATAAATATATAAACCTATTTTTGTAAGACTTGCTAACGTCTATCAAATTATTTTAACACAATATAAAATACATAAATCCAAAAATAAATCCGGGTCTGGAACTAGGAACTTCCCGGTTATAAGACCATATCTTATCTTTCTACTGTTTTACATGATGCTAAATCAAAATAAAAAAATAAAGTTAACTTTATAAATTAAGAAGACACGTGCAATAAATTACTTTCGAGATTGTATAATTAATAAAAAGAAAAAAATATTCTGATGAATCATTATGAAACATAATTGGCTGGAAGTTCTGAAAGTTTGAGGTGACTTGTTCAGTGGAACAGCCAAGGAAGGAGGGATTTGATCCTTTTAACAAAATGTGCAAGTCATGATTTTGTGAGACACCCCCCTGGTGTAACATCAGTCCACCTGGTCACTAAGTTTGATTAATTAAAAAGCATTTAAAAATAATAATGGAATACATGCCAGAGATGTAATATGAATGTTTCTTCTCTAAAGATTCTTCTTGACATTTCACATTCCAGGGTTGGTCTTTTAATTTTCTTCCGGTTTCTCTATTTAATTATTAACAAATAGCTAAAGTTCCTCCATTTCACATTCCTGATGTATTATGAAAGTATGGCGATCATGTTCCATTTTTGAAATTGTGTTTTCTCCCTAAATACATGTTTTGAGGTATCGCGTTTACGAAAAGAAATATTTCTAGCCGCTTGTGTTTGAGTTTGTGTTCAGAAAGGAGGACAGAGTGTGAGAGATAAAAAAAATCTCTACTTTCTATTTCTTTTAGAGGTTCCATATGAAGGTTTGGATAAAAGTCATTAACAGAAGTCTTCTACGTCTTCTAAATTGCTGTTGAGAAAATTTTATCAGATCCTGCAGTAACCCGATCATTGCATAACCGAAGCTGAAGCAGATCATTGAAGCGGACAGCTGTTAGTAAGTTCTGCTATTTTGATGGTAATTATTTCAAAATCGTAACCCGCTGAATGCAGTTCATTTCAATTTAATGCACTTTTTTTCTTAATCTAAATTTTAACTTAAGTTTTTTTTTAAATTAAGTTGAATGTTTTTCTATTTCTCTTTCAGGTGACTTTTATTTTAATCTTTTCAATGAAAATTTTGTAAATGCCTCATAGAAGGAGAACAATTTTGGTGTTTTTTTTTTAGTTTGATAGTTTTATTTATTTATTTTTTTTTGAAGTTTCACGAGGCTTGCATTAATGGAAACAGTATGCACACCCATTAATTCTACAAATTGCAATTTTATTATGAGCGGAGTGAAAGTGGTTCTTCCCACTAGCCTCACAATCATTACAGTTTTGACAGAAATGCGATTTTCAAGCCGAGGTTTGATGATCCTTTGAGGACTGGTCTTTTACCCTGCTTTTGCTAGTCCCCAGGCCCAACATGATCAATGGGTTTGCCACAGAAGAGTTGAGTTTTCTTAAAAGTTACTAAAGCTGAGATAAGTGGACTAGAGTAATGTTCCTTCTCGTGGTAATAAATTACATGAATATCGCACATTTAGTTACATTTTTATTACTGCGAGAATGAGATTAATTCACATTAGCTTCACGATAATAACAATATTATAATAATCATATAATAATGGGCTTCTTATGGGCTTAATTAATGTATTAAGTATAAGCTCAACTTAGATAATGTAACCAGTTAATAACATCCATGACATATAACGCACAAAAAGGATACCAACTCAAGATCTGTACTCTTAGTTAGGAACAGGATTAGGTCCCCTAGAGGTCTCAGCATCTCTTGGGGCATTCTGTTGGTTTTCTTCATTACTCACATTACATTTTTTTCGAACTGGTGACTCCCGTTCTCTAGCTCATTATTAGTGGTAACATTTTCCAAAATTTCTACTGCGATCTCACTGAATGCATTGACTATTCTCGTTTTTAGTTCCTCCAGATTAGTTAGCCCTCGTTGATAGAATTTATCTTATTCGAGTCTAAATCTGGAAATCTCGCAGCCACGGGGATAGGATCGGATCATTAGTACCTAACTACTTATTGGAAAACGTGGAATCTAAGTATTCATTCCTTCACGATTCTTGCATTATGTAGAGGAGCTCCATCTTGTAGAAACAACATAACTCTTCGAATTTCTAGAGACATTTTTTCTAAAATATCTAGGAGGACTTACTGTAAGAAATATAAATATCTCTCAGCCGTCAAAATAAACGGTTCCCTAAAATGCCAGCCCAGAAGACTTGGAATCTAGTTTCTCTCGCCCACTATGGCTTTTCCCTTAACCTACTTCGGCAGTTCTAACCGTCTTATTATTGTTAAATCTTGATTCATCTGTAGTGGAAGGACAAAATCGAAAAATAATAGTTTAAAGTTTCTGAATATTTTATAGTATCCAAAATTGTATTTTTGTTAATATTTTATAATTATTTTAGTGCTGTGAATTTACCTTCAGAAAGTGTGTATTTTAGAACCAGGTATATTAAATCTGTCATTGCTATTGAGAAAACAAAGACACTAAATTCCGTTAGGCCAAACCTTTGTAAGTAAATTCCCCCACTAGAGAGAGAGAGCAATTCCAAAGAATACATTCTAACATTAGTTTTAAAAGAATACAGAGTCTCACATCAACCTTCAAACAGGACACTTCAGGAATCGCTCTCTAAATATCTGTGCCAGTTTTGCATTAATCTTGATAAATACTTAATTTCTTAAACTTAATAGTGTGATATTGTAAAATACTTAAATTTACTACAGACTCGTTCTAGCTACCAAAGTGAAAACATCAGAGCCAGTATCAAGTTTTAAGATTATTCCATTTAATTTATAAGCATATTGTTGTTAACTTATTTTCTCTTAGAGAATATATCTTTTGAAAAACAGTGTGACTTCTTTATTATTACTAGACTTCATTCTCTTTTAAAATTACAAACTTATAAGCCCTTTTTTTCACTAAAACGCTCAAGCCACAACCTACACCTACACATCAAACATCACCAACATATTACATTGGTGCCAGCTGTTTGGGATATTTTCAACAAGAATCCACAAATTTACAAGTACGTAAAATTTCCAATTTAATAATTAAACTAATTATCCATCAGATAATTTTATTAACTTTTAAATTAGTTTCTCAACGGAAGTATCTAAATATTTCCCATAATTGAATTTTCTATTGAATTTCATTTTTAAAATTTTGTATTTGCATTATCCCTTGTGAATTTTGATTTCCAAAATGTATAAAATTAACGGACAAAACATGAAAATCGACGCTGCTGTAGAATATTTGCTTGCTCAGCAACAATTAGCAAATCCTCCAATTAATAATCAACCTAGTCCCTTAAGGAATTTGCAATTAATCAATAGCTTACCTACCTTCGATGGCGAAAATTCAGCCAAAGTGTCAGATTTCCTTGACCAAATTAGCCATTGTGCTAGTCTTTCTGGCTGGGACGACGCAGCTAAATTAGAAATATTAGCTCTTAGACTCTCAGGTTCTGCAAAAATATTTTACGACACCCAGAAAGCGGAATTACAACGCCAGGGTACAAATATAACGTATCCTCTAATTTCAGAGCGACTTCTAACCCGATTTCGTAAGGAAAAAACACCCTTAGTCCTCTTACAACAGATGACTAATATTCAGTCCTTGCCCACTGAGTCTCCTGAAACATTCGCGGATAGGATTAGACATATCCAATCCGCCATTCATTTAAAAGCTCAGGCTAACCCACTCGAGGCCTTACAAGCAATTCTAGATAAACTGGCCACTGATGCATTCTTGAAGTCACTTCCTCAACCGCTTCGTAATGAGGTGCGAACGAAGCTTCCTCAAAAATTAGATGAAGCACTTTCCTATGCCAATGCCCTAAAAGAAGTTCAGGCTTCTGAAACAAACCCCACAGTTTTCGCTGTTACTTCGAAAACTTATAATCGTAAACCCCCATCTCCTTGTCGTTACTGTGGACAAATGCATTTCCACAGAGAATGCCCGCATCGTAATAAAAGTCAAAAGCCACAATTAAAACCAATTAGAGTTTTTAATGTAATAAAGAACAGACCTTGTCGCCATTGTTCCGGTCCACATTTTGACGTGGACTGCACCAACAAATTTCAATCAAAACCTCGCACTAACTTTGGCAAAATGCCTAAGAATTTTAATTTTCCTAGAAATTTTAATCACAGAGTATATAGTAATAATCGCTATAATAATAATAATAATCAATATTATAGTAGTAATCATAATCCTCGAGGTAATTCAAATAATTCACGATTTAACTCTTATTCACATAGACTCCAGTATAGTCATAATAATAATAATGGTAGCAATAACCTCCAAAATAGGCCCACTTGCCAATTTTGTTCAAAATTTGGACATACGGCTCGAACATGTTTCCAAATACAGCCCAAAACGAGTTAGCCCTCAGTCGCTTTCTCGAACACCTGATATTATGAAGGCTATCTCATACCTGCTTCCATCAGTCCTGACTAACCAGGTAATACCTAATTATGGCATCACGTCCCTTCATTTGCATGCGGACAATGTCGAAAATTCCAAATTTTCTGGCGAATTCATACTTTCGCAATTAAAAGGCAATTTCCAATTAATACTTGTAGAAACGTTCTTACAGGGAAATCATTAATTTGCGCACGTATCTAACACTTAAATTCAACATTCAATTGTCAACTAGTACTCAAACACACCAATTTAGTACTAATCGCTAAGTTCACTAAAATTCCTAGTAACTAGCCACAAAATTTCTGTGCCACCTCGTGCACACAATACATACACAACTATACATTGAATCTCTAGAAATTATTCTCTTTCTATCACACTTCTTAACTTTACATACTACACCACATGTAAATTTTATATAAGAATTTTGTTAGTCTTAAAACGAAAATGTGTAAAGTGTATTGATATTTTTACTTTAGTTGTTGCAATAATCGATATATTATTTTTGTTTCAGCACTGAAAACTCTCGTACCACGATTTATAAATTTATTCGTCCTTTAATATTTGTAATTATTGCATTGTATATTTTAAATAATAATTGTAATTTACTTTATGTTGCAGAAAACAAGATGACCACGTGAATTTTGTTTAATATTTTTATATATTAATATTGATTTTTTTTATTGTATTAAACTAATTAACTTATTTTTTTCAGTTCGCTTAAAAGGCTTAGCTTTAATAATTTTAACACTAATATTTGTTGAAATTTAAATTTGTTTAACCTCTCTTTTACAGATCCAAGAATCTTCGTCGACTGCACCATTGCATGAGCACGAATGTTATTGCATGCGCATGAATTTAATTGCATGTTATGATTAGTCAATATTGCACGTTATTTGTTAGAAATTTTATCATATAAATTAATGTATAACTCTGTATGATTATTTTCAGAAACACAAGATTTCTACAAAAGGAAAAGATCTTCATCTTCTCATACCCTTTGCTATTATCCTCACATCCTTGCGCATCCCTGCACGCTTATTAAATATATATATTTTTTTTATTTGTGTATTTTGTTTATTTATTTATTTATTAATTATTTTTGAAATACTTAAGAGTTTTTTTTGTCCATATAGAGTTCATTCAAGAAAGTACATACACACCTACAGTACCGACTTATCTACACTGATCACCTTGTCTACCCATTGCCAGTCACTTCTTCATCAGCAACACTCTCACTCGCCAAGCAGTGTTCGCCTATCAGCCTACCACCACAGCAACGCTCACACATCCAAGCAGCGTTTGCCGCAGAAGAAGATGACTGCAGCCTACAACACACGGCCACCTTGCAGACGTTACACACACGCCTCTCGATAACTTCCAAGCCTCTACAACTCCAGATTATCTCCCAAATTTTTCGTGCCGAAAAATTTCTCCAGGAGGGGGGATAATGTAGTGGAAGGACAAAATCGAAAAATAATAGTTTAAAGTTTCTGAATATTTTATAGTATCCAAAATTGTATTTTTGTTAATATTTTATAATTATTTTAGTGCGGTGAATTTACCTTCAAAAAGTGTGTATTTTAGAACCAGGTATATTAAATCTGGTCATTGCTATTAAGAAAACAAAGACACTAAATTCCGTTAGGCCAAACCTTTGTAAGAAAATTCCCCCGCGAGAGAGAGAGAGAGCAATTCCAAAGAATAGAGTCTGCCATAGCTTTCAAATAGTTCAGTTCAAAAAAGAGAGTCTCACATCAACCTTCAAACAGGACACTTCAGGAATCGCTCTCTAAATATCTGTGCCAGTTTTGCATTAATCTTGATAAATACTTAATTTCTTAAACATAATAGTGTGATATTGTAAAATACTTAAATTTACAGACAGACTCGTTCTAGCTACCAAGGTGAAAGCATCAGAGCCAATATCAAGTTTATTCCATTTAAATTATAAGCATATTGTTGTTAACTTAAATTCTATTAGAGAATATATCTTTTGAAAAACAGTGCGACTTCATTATTATTGCAAACACTTCATTCTCTTTTAAAATTACAAACTTATAAGCCCTTTTCACTAAAACGCTCGTGCTACACACTACCACTACTACAAATACAACTCCACACCATTACATTACACATCTATCCAGAAAATATTGCTAAAGAGTTGTATCTTTTCTTCTGAAAAAATTTCGATGTGAACCGCGAAATCTAAGTGTTTTGCTATATCATCTCTAAGCTGATGAATACGCAATCCAGTAAGATAGAAACTATTTTGTTTTAAAATTTTGCATAAATTAAATTAGAAACATCTATTGCCAGCTACTGATCTCTCTTAATAAAAGCAGGGATAGATATCCTTCCACATAAGCCAAAACATTTATAACGTATCTTTATTAGTTCGTCGTTCTTGCCTGATTTTGGAAAATGACCCAACTTCCCCTAAGTGCGATGTAAACGTGTATAAATTTACCTGCTTGGTTGCATTCTACCTGGCTGCAATTCCGCATACTCAAGTTTAGCCCGCCCGCATTCCGTTTTTTCCTTACTTTAAATAGGCATTTAACATGGCTCGTTTTTCTACATTTGAAAAACTATTCTTTACAAAACCCCAATAAAACTTTTTTTCTCGCACTGAACTAGATTTAATTCGAAAGAGTATTCATTCGAATAATTCTGTAAAAAGTTCTATTATCAGCAAAGATTTTAAAGATTAAAGGTAATAATGGACTGAACAATAACAGTCAAAGTCTACCAAAGAGCGAAGAAATCGGGTTTTCAAATTAAGAAAAATGATGAATTTTAAAATTCAATATCTTACCAATCAATGAATGAAAGGATTTTAATTTTTTTTTCAAACAGTTCCCTTCCTTTCTACCGTACCATCAAGTTTTAGCTTGGTGTAAATTTTTGATTTTTAAGATATTTTGTTTCTTCACACCATTCGCTAGAATGTTTTATTTTTTCGTAAAATGTATCAAATTCTCGTGAAAACTTTATTTTGAAAATTTGAAGAAAAGTAACAAAAGTTCAGCACCCTCCTCATCATGAGAGACTAGAATCAAATTCTATAAATCAGAACAAATATAATCATTCAAGGCAATCATGATATATACATGAATCACATATCAACCAAATATAATCATTCAAGGCAGTCATGATATACACATGAATCACATTCAACCAAATATAATCATTCAAGGCAGTCATGATATACAAATGAATCACATATCAACCAAATATAATCATTCAAGGCAGTCATGATATACAAATGAATCACATATCAACCAAATATAATCATTCAAGGCAGTCATGATATACAAATGAATCACATATCAACCAAATTTCACTAATCAAATACAAAGTATCGAATCCAATGAGTGTATGTACTTATTTTCTCTTCTTATATATTTTCTTATATTATTATATATAGTAATAATATATATAGTCATATCCAAATATGACGTTGCAATTCTTCCGATAATAATTTTTTGAAGTTGTGCTTATGGAACATACATACAAACTGTCTAAAATTTAAATAATTAAATGGAAAAAATTATTTAGACATATGTTTTAATCATTCTGAAGGCGGTGTGTTTGTAAAGAGTGTTCAATAAAAAAAATTATGTTCTATTTAAAAGTTTTTTATGTGCAGAACCATATAGCAGCAGAATATGTGACGTTCTGTAAGCTGAGGCAGGAGATCGTACGAGCAAACCCTTTTTGAAAGATGAACAACTCTGATAAGGAGTACATCTGCACGCACATACATACTTACAGCCCTGCACAACCTTTCCCCCGGGATTCCCCGCTATCTATCCATCTTTGTCCTTCCTTTTATTTATATATAAATTTTTTTCTTTCATTATCTTTCTCTCTTTCTCTATGTTTAAACTCAGTGAATCCAGGCCATGAGAGTTTGTTATCAGACGACATCTTTGTAGTGACTAAGGCTGTCGCACATCTCTCACTCTCTCTGGAACTGCTGGACACACTACTATACACATAAACACACATACATACAGACAGGCAGCCATATATCTATGTATTCCAATATACTTACACCTCCACGTTTTGACATCTCTCTTTGAAATATGTCACCACAATGTTATGTTCTACTGCTTAGTTGCACTCATTGTATTACGTGACAATAGATAATATTCTTTTACTATATTCAACCCCCTTAGTACTGCTAGGTTCCCAAAATTTTTTTGAATACATTATTTTCTTTGTCCTGTCATATTTTATATTATGAGAAAGATGGACGACAAAAAATGCTTCTCTCAATATTAAACAGAAAAAGTAAACGGTTCCTATTCTTGGAGTTTTTTTTTAATTGTTTTCCTTTCATTGCTAACTATTGTTAGTTTTTACTCTTTTTTTTCAAATATTCATGTTGTAGAAAATTTCTTTATTTGATGGAAGAAACTCTGATCAGATCTATTTTTTGTTATCTATCATTGCTGTGCGCACAGAAGAACGGACCTATTCTTTATTTATTATTACATATATAGTAAAAATGGATAATTAACACGAGATGACTGCATTTCTCAACTTTCAAATTTGATTATTTATCAAAATGTGTCAGCAAATTTTAAATGTGTAAATCGACGTTCTTTTCAAAACCTTGAGAAGCCAATCTCTGATGATGGAGAAAAATCCAGAATTAAGAATTTTAAATTTTTATTTTATAAATATATTGACAGAATTCCACGTTTCGGAAAAATAATCTGTTTTTACTGTAGGTGCTACGGTTTAATAGTTTTTGAGTTTCCCATCATTTCCTTTAAGAAAAGACTCCAATGATTTTCTTCTAAACTTGGAATGCTAACTCCACCTTATAATTGAAGATATTTTTCGAAAAAAATTATATAAAAGGTTTCGGTGATGTTCAGCTTTACAAAGTAGTCATTTTTGGTTGGGGATGATTGCGGCTTTCCTTGCCATTGGAAATTTAGACCTAGGTCAGACGTAGCGACTCGTGTCGCGCGACATGTGTGACGCGTCACAGTCTTCTATTGTTTATAATGTTTCTGTCACACGAAGTCGCGCCTCTCTCTAAATGGCGCGCCACAGTCTCGGTGAGCCACTAGCCACACAATCAACAAGTATATTTAGTACGGTGCAGTCACACGGGCAGCTGTGTCGCGGCGACTTGGGTAATTTTTACCTAACACTCTTAGGATTCTCACTCAGAACTAATTTTTCTTCAGGTGGATTAGCTTAGCTGCTCTCATGACGGTGTTCTGACGAGTTAGATTTTCTTGTTAAATGGCAACAAGTTTGTCAAATGAAGCAATAGCCATTCTACAAAAATTGAAAAATTTTACTTTCTCTTCTCTCAAGCGTGGGTAAACTGTATAAAATAAACTTTGGGGCGTTTTCTCTTGTAGAGTCGGATGGATCCAAAATTAAATGAATGTTTCCAAAATATAGAATGTTTTTTTTCTATTAAGATACAAATAGGCGACCGCAGCTATTTCTTCAACTTCCATTTTCATACTATTTCATTTCAAACAAGTCGCTAGCAAAGTCGCGAATGAAGTGGCTCGTAAACGAAGTCGCGCGACACAAGTTGCTACGTCTGACAGAAGCCTTCATCTCAATTCCGTAGCTACTCAAGAAACAATAACTAAAATAAAAATACTATGCTTGAAGTTAAAGTTATCACATAATGTTAATTATATTCCCATTTAATTGAGAAAGTATCTTCGATTGCAAGAATTCAATACTGAGAGCGACTTCGGCCTATTAAGTTTTTGTGCTTCCTCCTATTCTGTAAAGTTCCTTTTTATTATTTTGTTAGAAATATTTGAAAACTAGTTGTATATTTTCTGTTTTCTTAAAAAGAAAATGGAGAGTGTTGTATGAAACACTTACATTACTTTTCCTTACCCTAATGTTTGTACTTTATCTATTTTTCTGAATCTTTTTTTATTTTTCTTGGAACTTTTAAATGGTTAGTTGTTTGGGCCAATTTGTAGGACGTGTGGGACTGCTTTGTAGTCATTTCTATAAAGTGTGCACCATTCTATAACTAAATCCTCTTCTACCATATGCTCTCAAAGTTTTATTCTGTTGTCCAGTAAAGATGGGCTACTTATAGATTCTCTCTGTAGATAAGAGTCGAGGTGTAAGTGATTACCACACTCTGTGTGCTCCTCCAGTTTTGAATGAAAAATGTACTAAGCTTCTTTTTTCTGAAAAAGGTGTTTGGGTTTTTATAGAAATTATTTTTTCATTAAAATTTAATTTGTCATAACATGCTGCACCTATGAAAGTGGGCTATCGATTTATATTTTATTTTTTGGATTTAATCATTGTAGTATTTACTTGACTGTTATAGTATTAAATCAGAAAAAAGAAGATACAATCTAGAAAAGACATTTGTACCAAGTATAAGTATATAAAAAATTTTTGAATTGTATGTTATTCAAAATTTTATTTTTACCTCCAAATACAGTTTCTGTTAGTTTTTGTACATGTTCCGCTGTATGGCTATTGTTTTAAATAAATTGTGTACTAATATAAAAATTCTCTATTTATATGCATTATCATATTTAAAAAAATTTAGCACGAAGCTGTAGGGAAAAATCTTTCTTTGTTGAGTCAGTTGCTAGATCTTCTTTTTTATTGAGTTTTATGTTATGTTACTAGTATTTTCTGAAACTGTTAATTAATTGATTCTCTTTTCATTTAGTTTTAATATTAAAAATAACATTTTTTTGCATACTCACTCTTGGTAGAAACATAATTTTCTACATTGTATCTTGTTTTTAAAATGTACTCCTAATTAAGACCGAAACTGGTCGAAACGATGGCTCCATGTAGTGTTCAATTTCTAAATGCCGATCCCTCATCAAAGGAGAAATACGTTGATATTAAACATATACAGTCGAATATTAAACAACTTCCTCTAGAAATTACACTTCCCACGAAATTGTTTTGGAATTAATTTTATGTCTCTAGTTATTACTGTACCCAGAGAACAACATTCAAAATTTTAATGTACACACAAAATGCCTATAGAAAAAAATTAAGGGAGTCCCCAATGAAGCAAAAATCAATAATGTAAAGATAAGCTATATTATACGCAGAAGTATTATAACAAAAATATTTTTTGAAAAACTCTACATTCGATATCATGTATATTTAAAAAGTCATTAATAGCTATCGAAAAATTCATGATAAAGTACACTGAATATATTGTTTAAGAAAAAACTACAAGAAGATCTTTACAACAGAACTGTGGTAACGTGAGAGAATGACAGACTGAGCTGGCAGAGTTGTTGGTGATGAGGTTTTCTTGATGTTTGTGGGCACAAGACTGAATCACAGACTTGATGGTTGAGTGTCGCTAGCTTCATATACTGTGATTCCTAACTTCCCCCAGTTCTCCTTATCGCCGCTTATTTGTTTTCCTAGGGTCTTAGGTAGGCGGATCTCGCTCTCTCCTACGGCATTAATTAAATCGCTTGAGATAGGGAAACATGTGACGTGATGTAGTGGGCGGTGTTTATGATTTTGCTGCAGGAAGGACAGGATTGTAGGATTATATTGCAATATATTGTCGAAATACATAGAGGTAACAATTATGGGTTTAACGTACAAAATCTTTTAATAACTTCATCAATTTTATATTTTATTCAGTTATCTGAATTTGTCTCTAACTATGGTAATTTAATTTAGGAACAATTTACATTATTATGGACATATAAGAATATGGATACTATGAAAGTAAGAATTGGTTGAGTGTTGACAATTAAACAGTAGATGTTATAAGGGATTAAAGGGAATATATAAGGGATTAGCTCAGTGGTTAGCGCACTGGACTCCCACGCGCTGTGTCCAGCTGTGCTTCCCTTAGATCTATGGAAAGTGTTGTCTGTAACGAGAGAACACTGTCCGGAGGCCGGCAGTCACTGAGAAGGCTCCGGGCACCAATGACCATAGATGTTGATGCGCCTTAAATTAACAAAAAAAAATGATTTGAAAATTCATAAAAGTTCCACCATTTTGAAAACATTCATTGTTTATATAACTTACCTAGTTATTTTCAGATAGGGGCCTGTTACTGTCGATTTGGAAAGGAGAAAATTAGAGAAATACATTTAGAAATGTTAAGAAGAAATAAACCAGATGCACTGAACACTGATATAATGAATAGAAATTTATAATAACTGCAAGGACTTTCACTTTTGAATGATATTAGAGAATACGGTAGCGAGAGAATTGTTAAGAGAGACTGGTTGAGTATTGGAAAGCACGTAGAATGATGTTTGCTGACTGGTGTCGATAACTGTTCTAAAACTGTTCTTCTGTAAGTTCTGTATGTATGGAATTTTCCCTCCCTAGGTTGGCTTAGGCAGGGAGTAATTTGGTTCTTCGGATCCCCAAGAATCTTAAACATTCTGTTTCGGATTCCATTATAGGGGCAAATGGTCAATCAGTTATTACAAAGGTTATGTTGTATATATCGCTATCTAGTTATAATGGGTTCGTAAAGGAGAAAAAGTTGGTTCAGATTGATAAACTAGATATGGCTGAATACTGTATAATGAAAAAAGTGACACTGACTGCCTGGACTTTACATAAAATAATAACGTAATAGGATCCAAAGAGAGGGATCCATAGCAGTGAGAGAGACACAAAAATGTCAGGGCCACTCTCTCGGGCTAGAGTGGGAGAAACTGCTTAAATACAACGATGAGAGATATACGAGTGATATATATATATAGCAGAATTCACTCGGCAGTCACAACGTGTCATCTACCTTACTTTTTACCTCTCTACCATCTTCTGTTATTTTAGTGTCACTTTTTTCATTATACACTGTTAAGATATCCAGTTTATTAATCTGAACCGACCATTTTCTCTCCTTTAGAAACCCATTATATAGTTAAGTGCACAACTGTACACTAAGGGATTGAGGGTTTAAATGACAGATAGTATACATTTTTTTACTCAGTTATTTAACATGGAGAAGGTGGAAAGAATAGGGTATTGACACCTTCCCTAAAAAATATTAGCTATTCGAACTTTGGGCAAAGTATCTTCTCAAATATTTGAAATCCTTCATCCGGTATTGCCCTTGCTTGTTTATCGTACCATTAAGAGGTACCGGGAAGCTTACTTTCAGCCACCTTTCCTAATTCATACACAAAACGCGATGAAAGCTGTGGCAGCCCGGATTAGAAGAAACCTAAGTCGAGATTAATTGAAAACGACCTATAATGGGTGCTGCTTATCTGTTATCACCGGTGAAATAGGGCAACGTCCGTATTCCATTATGTTTGGTGGCGGAGTGAACTATTCGGAGAAAGCAGAAATCCGTTTGTATGTAAAACTGCAGAAATTGCTTGAAGAATTACCAAAAGGAGTTTTAGAATTCTTGTAAAACCTTTATATCAAAGGCTTTTTCAAATACTCATTTCAAATGGTTATTTCAGTAAGTTTCAGATGTACCCAACAGTGTTTAAGACAAAATGTTTCTGAGTTTATTAATGCTGCAGATTGGCCTAAAAGTAGTCCAAACTCACTCCTCTGGACTGCAGTATATAATCATATCTTAAGAGAATGACTGATCAAAGACGACATTGCAGACTGAACAACATAATAAAGTCTTTAGTGCAGGCAGCTCGCAATCTTCCGCTGCAAATTCTGCGTGATTCGATCTTTGATTATCCAAGGAGACAGAGCATGCATTACTAATTTAATGTATTATGTTTTTGTGTAATATATTTAATGTAATTTTGTTTTTGTTTTTTTAATTATAATTGAGAATTATTTTCTTTTGTTAACTGTAACATTATTTATGGCATTATTAGGAACAATTAGAAAATAACGTTTACTAACATTTAGCGCCACTTTCAAAATTCATTATTATCCGTGGCAGAGCGTAGTTTCATATATTCGACTTACTTTTTGTCTAAGTATTGAAATTTCTTACCTAAAAATAATATTTGGGCTAGTGACTAAAGATCAGTTGTGATCTGGGTGGAATCTATTAATTGGAGATTAGTAATTCCTGTATGTGTTTTTGCAATTAATTATTGACTTCTGAAATCTGTGAAAAGTGAGGTGAACTCGAGAATATCTTGGTGAGTGATAGAGGTTGCCGTAGATACGCTAAACCTATGTTGATGTAGACATCAACTACCATTGCAGGCCCAGACGTATTTTATGAGAGTTGGTGGTGTCTGTGTGAACTAGGAGTAGTTAGGATACCCGCACTGATTCAAGATCCCTGCAAAAGTTGCTTGTCCGTTTCTCCTACGAGAAATTACCCAGGATAGCGATCGGTTTTAAAATTGTTCCAAGCAAATCTTGAATTCCACAATGATCTAGCGTTCTTGATCTTCAATTAACATCCTCGATTATTTATTATTCTACTTTATAAATTCTCAACTTTCATATTCATATATGTACCTATGCTAAAATTATCTTCTAAAGTAATAAATAACAATAAGATCAAAACTTAAAGTTATCGTAATTTTTCATAATAAAGTAGTATAAATTTACCGTATATTGATGCAATATCTATGAGCTATAAACTTTCTGAAGCCTTAATATGAATATCTATATCTATCTATAAACGAGAACTTCGGTCTTATTGTACAATGGCAATAATATTTAAAATAATATCGGTGATGAGCAGTGTTGTGTAAAACAAGAGAACACTGTCCGGCGGCCGGCAGTACATTGAGAAAGCTTCGGGCGCCTTAAATTAAAAAAAAAAAGAAGCACTTATGAGTTTATAAATCCTTTATTTTAAGTATATACTTAGTGAATTGTCCTGGCAACGAGTCCTTTCCCATCTTCGCAATTTTTCTGAATGTATTTTTCTGCATTCCAGAAGTATATGGAACATTTTAGGGTAGAGATCAAACTACCACGATATCGGTACATGAAATGGACTCGGCCACTTTTCAGGTGCCTCAAGGATATAAAAAACGGAGCGGTCAGCTGGAACCAAAATTATATGATATTAATATCTAGCATGCATTATATTATATATTAGCATGCATATTCATTTTATTCCTGACCGGTTTCGGATTTTCATCCATCGTCAGAGCAAATTCACCAAGTTTGTGTAAAGAGTTCACTTCAACGTACTGCTTCTGTTTCACTCACACTTGTTGGTTTGTTTTATTTATATATATATATATATATACCAGAGCATTGTAACCTAAACCTCAATTAAAAGAATTATTTAAAATTTCCTTTCAATACAAGCTCTTTTTTATATTTCATGTTTAATTTTTATAATTATAGTTGATATAATTCTTTTTCACATATTAATATAACCATATAACCTCCTGCATACAATTAACCTCTCTGCGTGAAGAAACTAAAGATCATGAAGTCAACTATCTACACGTATTGATAGGCTTACTCCTGACGATGGATGAGAATCCGAAACTGGCCATAACCATCAAAATGGAGCATGCTATGACGGATAAAATCATACAATCTACATTTATAATCAGCTTTTTTTACACGTTTTGGAATAGCTAATTTTATATGAAATGATGGTTTTCCCCAATTATTTTCTTTTTTTTCTTCAACATTACTCTCTCTATAGATGTTTGATTAACTATTTCTTCATCTTAATTAAGTATTTTGTCATATGATCTTTTTTATATTTAAAAAATGTGCGCTTTATACTATTCGAAAATGACAACTATTGAAAAGATTACTTCAACTGATTTGATTTCAGAATAGTTTGTAAATCTTACTATGGACTAGAAATGATTTTAATTTGATTTATTTATTTGCATTATTTGTCAAATTAGTGATTTAGAAGTAATTTGTGACACTAAAAATGGCGCTAGAAGCCCGTGTTTTGTGTCTTTGGCTCCTTTATATGTCTCCTGGTTTTATTCGAGTCGGGTATCCATTCCGGATACGTCCTATGCAATGCTGTCTTTCCAATCATTCGTCTTCGGCGATTAGAGTTCTAATTCAATAGTTTTATAATGAATCTTAATTGCGTATATTTTGCACAGCTTTTTCTTTAGAAAAGCAATAGTCGTTTGCTCTTCCCGCTAAGTAAGGTAGTGGGTACACCAAGATAGGGCTTATAAGTGATTTATTGACTTTAATATAGTTTCCCTCTTCTTCGGTGTACTTCTCTTGAACTTTGGGGATAATAAAGAGAGTTTATTGAAAAAGATGTCATACTCAACTTATAATTGTTTTGTTTTCTTTAAAGATAAGTAGGTAATACTACTGTAAAGGTATATTCGGTTATAGTTGACACATTTCTAAGTGATTCTTGTACCTGGTACTGACTGACAAACTTAGGTTTGAAAGATGTTTTCTTTCAGAAAGATTTTTATCTTTTTTTTTTAAAGATAAGCTGGTGTTTAAAGATTTGTAAGTTGTTGAACATTTGTTGCTATTGAAAATATTTTAGTCTGTGGGTAGAATCGTAATCCTGCGGTTTTTCTATACTTTTTATTTTTTAAGATTATTAGATAAGTAAAACCACTATGTTTAAAGTATTTCCAAAGCTGTGCTTGGGGGGAAATACTAGTTTATACATCTACACTGTTAGTAAACTGAATCTCTTGGCTAAATGTGTACTGAATTTGTTTGTTTTCTTACTGATGTGTTACTGGTATTCTGTCAATAACAATCTTGTGTGAAACACTCACATCACTTTCTCCTACTGTAATTTACACAGTTGGTCCACCGATTTTGATCAAAAACATTTTTTATAATACAAGCTTATATTAATCATATTAATATATTTTATAAAATCCTGTATCTACAATGGGAATCGAATCTAAATTAGAGTGTATCGGGAGTGGCTATAAAAGAGAATCCGCATTTAACTAGATCTACTGTAGCTCCCATGGGTTTCACTGGGCGTACATAGAATGTAGTCTTGTGTAACTTATGCTTTGTGTAATACAAACAAGTAGTTGCACTCACTACAGACCAGCGTAGCAATCTTCTATATCTATAACCATAGTGTAATGGTACCGCAAAGATAATGCAACCACAGCAGCGAGAAGAGAGGCCCTCTCTGGTTAACGGAGACTACTCTCTGACTTAGCAGATACAGTGGGAGAACCTGTGTATATAAGCCAGTGGGAATCTCTAGAGGAATCTATCAGATACAACCATACAACCGTACATCGCATCGTGTCATATCTTTACTCACACCATTCATTCTATCATTTTCATAATAAAGTCCAGTGCAGTTAGTGTAAACTTAGCTACATATTATATTAGTGTCAGCATATCTCATTCGTTTAATCAAACCTAATTTCTCTCCTCAACAACCCATTATATGCCTGCCTAAGGCAGAGAGTAGTCTCTGTTAACCAGAGAGAGCCTCTCTTCTCTCTGCTGTGGTTGCATTATCTTTGCGGTACCATTACACACAGGTTTTTCGGCCTTAAACTAATACAATGGAGAAGGAATTGTAAATTTAATTACTAAACATTTTGTATGAGTTCTTAAAAAAGTTATGTATGTATACCTTATCAACTTCACTTTTATTTTCAAATTTATAAAATTACAATAAATCAGCACACAATAATAAATAGATGTGAAATATGAAATGCGTAAATAAATATCTTTTCTTTTAACGTGCTCGTTACAATCATAGAAACAAAGGTAATGTAAAAATAAGTAAATAGGGAGATTTTATAACCAAACAAAAAAAAAAAAAAATCTGGTATGAAACACTCACACAACTTTCTCTTACTCCAGTTTCAAAATTGTAATTAACAAATTTTGTAGCTAGTGTCCCAAATTTGATGAAATTCGTCGGTGTTTTTATGGAGAAAATCGCGAAAACTGAAAAAACTAGTAATAACGTACTTCCGGTTATCTGATTTTTCTTCAAACTCCGAATTTCCTCAACATATTTTAATTAACATATTCTAATTAATATTATTTAGGTGATAGAATTGTGTAATAAACTGAAATAGACTTTCGAGAAAACCTAACCTCACCATTTGTCCAAAAGTGCCTTTAAAAGCATTTTCCGCGAAGAAATATTTTAAATAAATGTTGTAGATCTTTGTATGTGTAGTTAACATAAGAAGTTTAAATAAAATCGTTGGAACCATTTTTGAAAAAATTGCAAAAAAGTGAAAAAAAAAAAATTCAGTAATGTAGTACTTCCGGGTGTGGAATTTTGACAGGTAACGTACTGTCAGATCCCATGGTGATAGCCAAACGGAATAACAGTTTGAACTCTGTGATTTTTCGTGTTTGAGCTATGCTGCTAACATACATACACACACCACACACACACACACACACACACACACACACACACACACAGATACAAACAATACCCTGCAGCTACTACTAGCGTTTATGCTGAGTGCTTGGCTCGCCGAATTTTCCCAAGGTGTTGGAAAAGGTCCCGCATAGTGATTCTGACAAAACCTGGCAAAAGTGAAACGGAGGACCCATCTAAGTTCCGGCCAATTAGTTTGCTGTCTGTGGCTGGCAAGGTGTTAGAAAATCATCGTATGAATTCGAATCACTTACTTTCAGGTAAACAGCACGGATTCAGGCCACAAATGTCAACTATTATTGGTGCTCTGAAAGCTGCCAAGGAATTTATAACTAGTTGTTTTGAAATAAAGTGGGACGTATTGCTTATTTCGCTAGACGTTCGGGGGGCTTTTGATGCTGCTTGGTGGCCGGCTATCCTGAAAAGTTTAAAGGACAGACGATGCCCTAAGAATTTGTTTCAACTTTCAAAAAGTTATTTTCATGCATAAACCTTAACTCATTGTCAAAAGATGCCAATGTAAGTAAAGGATGTCCACAGGGGTCATGTTGTGGCCCAGGATTCTGGGTCGTACTGTACGACGATCTTCTTCGTCTTCAGCTTCCTGGACGTTGTGAAATTATTGCATTCGCTGACGACTTGCTAATACTGGTTGCTGGAAGATCGGGCTTGGAGCTTAGTGTTGAAGCAAATAGAGTACTAGCTTCAGTACAAAGTTGGGCTTCAGCTAATAAAATCAGCTTCAACAGAAACAAGTCCAAGGTATTGCACATGTCCAGAAGAGGTACATTAGACTCTGAAAATGTGACAGTGTACCTGAACGACGTATCTGAAGTATCTGGGAGTTATATTTGACAAGAAGTTGTGTTGGGACCAGCCTTTGCAGCACGTCTGTGACAGAAGTTCGCAGTTCGTTAATTTGCTGTCAAGAGCGGCCAAGGTACACTGGGCACTTGGTAGTAAGGCATTGAGCGTCATCTATAAAGGCGCATTTCTCCCCTTAATAACTTATGCTGCCCCCATTTGGCAATTGGCATTGAATCATAAGAAGAATAGGCAGAAACTTGAAAGAGTGCAAAGACTGTTCTTGCTGCGATTGATCAAGGGTTATCGCACTATTTCGTTTAATGCCGCAAGCGTAATAGCAGGAGTAGTGCCGGTATGTCTTCAAATAGAACAATATATAGATATTTACACGGTACAGACGGGTGGGTGGAGTAGTTGATGGCTGGTGTGGATCAATGATAGATACTCCGGTTGGCGTGAATGAGTGGTTGCATCCCGCTGAGCTCCAACCATCCAAATGGATTTAGAAGTACAATTCGATACTGACCTTTACAGATGGAAGCAAAGAAGATAAATTTGTTGGATGCGCATACGTCGTCATAAAATTGGAGCAGGTGGTGGTTCACGAAAAGTATCGTCTCGGGGCATATTGCTCAAACAATCAGGCTGAGCAATTAGCCATAGTCAAAGCTTTAAGTTGGTTGAATGTAATTCGTTTTTGGGAGAAAAAATTAGAATCTCTACAGATGGTCGCATCACTCTGGACTCTTTGAATAATGATATCCACTATCCAATAATCGATATGATAAGGAAGAGCCTTTGTAGACTGCAGAATAGATGCACAATTTAATTCTCATGGGTGAAGGCCCACGTGGGTATTGAGGGAAATGAGATTGCTGACGAAATGGCGAATGCAGCTTCAACAGATTCTGGTTTGGCGATTGCTTACAACAAGTACCCCAAATCGGCACTGGGACATTGGGCGCATCAACGCAGCATGGAAGCTTGGCAACAACTCTGGGACAATTCGACCACGGGTACTATCACTAGAGAATTTCTTCCTTCTGTGGAGCGCCGTCTCCAAATGCACCACTTCGTCATTGGCTATGGGTTGACTCAGCTTCTTTCTGGACATGGGAAAATGGCACATTATCTGAACAGATTTAACATAACTGAAACTGCATTTTGTACATGTGATTCTTCTTCGGTTCAGACAGTCGACCATCTCTTGTGGGAATGCGAATGCTTGCAGCCGGCGAGACAGTTACTCATGCAGCAGGTGGTGACTCAGGGCGAGTGTTGGCCTCCCCAGAAATCTACATTGCTTCAGTCAAGATTCTTTGCACATTCAATAATTATGTCAAAAGAGTAATAATATTCATATACAATAGTAATATTACTTCTTGAATAATTGAGGTAATAATAATAATAAAATTAAATATGAAATATAAAATAAATAAATAATAACAAAAAAAAAGAAGGAAAAAAAAAAATAAATAAATATATATATATATATTATAAATAATAAAAAATAAATAAATAATCACATATATATATATATATAAATAAATATAAGAAAATAGTGATAATAATAATAAAAATTAATAATAAACAAATAAAAAAGAGTAGTTAATATTGCATCTATAATAGTTATTGTTTTAAATCAAGTTAATTAATGTGAATTTCTTTCATTAATTTGTGTTGTCGTATATCCGCACTTTAATATTTCGTACTACTTTTACATTAGTGTAAAAAATTCTATCTGTTTTCATGTAACAGCCATGTTCACAATATGTAATTTTGACCGCATAAATATGTATTTTAGTTTAAATGTAAGCTGTAATGTGCATTTTATACATGTAATAATATTTTGTAAATTTCATGTAGTGCTCAAATGAGCGGAGCATGATGGTAATAAAGATATTTAAAAAAAAAACACACAGACCATCCTCCCACAAAAAAACCTCTCTTTTGGACTCAAGGGACCTCAAAACGGATATTTCCGGTGAAAACTTCATATCGAATTGACACGATCACGAATCTCATTTCCTTTTACCAGGAGAAGAGAAATTAAAAATTTGCTGTGGAACTCTGCCACACGATTTTCTTTTACTGCACATCATTTCAATGCTTTATGACAATTTCCTTTAAACGAGTCACCTTTACCAAGTGTTTATATAGCTATGAGTTCATATGAATAATTGATGGAAGTAACTGTCGGTTTTTAGGTCATAAAGTATTGTCCAAATGTTTTAACACGGTGGCCCTCCGGTCGGCGCCTCTGCAGTTACCAGTCACAAAACTTATTATAGTAGATAGTGTAAGCCTTTCACAGATCTCCCCCCCTCATCTTAAAATAAATTTCTGACGTAAAATGTTTAATTTAAAAGTGATAATTTTGTTTTTTCAGCAATAGTTGCCAAGTTTGAAGAAAATTGTTGAAGCCGTTATTAAAATATAGAATTACTTTCTAAACTCCCAGAAAACAAATCGATAAAGTCATTCAGACTTGTGATTTTCTTCCACTTTGAATTCCAAAAAAGGAATTTAATGCAACTTAAATATTATATAATTGGTAGAACCGAATATTTTCTAGAAGTGGCCATTGGCAACAATAACCAATTCATAGATTTTTCTTATAAAAACATCATATTCGAACAACACACGTACTGTATATATAAAATACAATATTATAATATAACCTTCAGTTCTACCGTTAGTCCCTTAGTATGTAGTTTACGCCAATCACTTTTATGCGTGGTGTCACTTTCGAACAACCATTCTGTGAAGTAATTCCGATTGATTGACTTTGACCAAAATCTTCTTTCGAATCCTTTCACAGGGTGGTACCTAAACTGAATCTCAGATATTTGGTTTTTTGAATATGTGCATGGATCCGCAATGCTGGATAACATCTGGTATTTTATCCGTCGTAGCATGCATATTTATGTTCTTCTTGACATAATTATATACAACCAACAAGTGTGAGTAACAAGTAACAGAAACATTACGTTGAAGTGAACTCTCTACACAAACTTGGTTAATTTGTTCCGATGATGGATGAAAATCCGAAATCGGTCAGGAAGAACATAAATGTTGCATGCTACGACGGATAAAATACCAGATTTGGTTTTTTCTTATAGGGAAAAATGTTTCTAGCAAATTGTCTATGTTTAGTTTGCGAACAATATATCTGGAAAACAAAAAATAACAGGGATGTCAATTAGGTACCTATATTGCAATGAATGAAGTTTTGTCCTAATTCGGCATGTCACTCAGAAATAAATGTGACTTATTGTTGGAAATGGCTTCCAACGATTTTTCTTCAACACAAACAGCCCTACATTTTTATTTGAAACATTTATCCCGAAAATTGATTTGTAAAGTTAAAGCCATCCTATAAAGTGCCAGTTCAGTGCAATGAACGATTCTACTTCTTGTATGATATTAAGGTCCATTAAATATAATGCTAGAATTCCAAGTTTAAAGAAAAATTTGCCAGCCGAAAGTGCGCCTTTACAAACTCGGCCTTCCTACCTTAATTTGAATTTTCTTCATAGTTCCAAACAATTTTCTTTGAACTTAAAGTATTAACTGAAATAACTAATGTGGTCTACATTTTAATCAAATAAATAAATAAATAAAATAATATTTTATTGTCAGATATTTACATATTTACAATGATAAGTGTAACAGATTTTCATCTTTACCACATACCAGAATTCTCTACCACATACTATATAATTCACGTGTGGTGCTGGGAAAAATGACAAGGAAAAAACCCAGCTCTATAGTAGTCTCTTTATTGATGTGGTGGGCATATTATATTTTTAATTCTCTTATGTTTTAAATGAGAATTTGTATTGTAACATCCTATGTTTTTGATTGTTTTATTTTTACTAAAAGCTGCACTAAGAAAGAAAGTTGTGCATATTTCCTTTAACAATTCTTTTATAACTTGTATTTTTGTTTCTTCGTGCAAGAGTTTAATTGGGGTATTACTGGGAGCATCAATGGCAAACCTTAAAAACTTATTTTGCACCCTTTGCAATTTCTTCAGGTTGGTCTCACTCACTATACTCCAACATGGAGCGGCATAGGTAAGCACAGGTCTGACCAGAACCTTGTACAACAGTATTTTATTGCCAACACTCAGTGTAGAATGTCTATTTAGGAGAGGGAACAGTTGGAGTATGAGAGCTTTGCTTCTTTAAACTATTGTGTTTATGTGTGGAGTAAATGTTAATGATTTGTCTAATGTGACCCCCAAGTACTTGACAGTGGGGGCCCATTCTATTGGTCTGTTAGCTATAGTTATCTGTTTCCGTAAAGTCGGTCGTCTTTTTGTGAAAAATATTGCTTGGGTTTATTCTGTATTTATTTTAATTTTCCATTATGGAAGTATTTTAGTAGCTTAAGAAGATTCTGTGTCAGTCTGTTAGTGATTGTGTCCGTTCGCCAAGACGACACATACAAGGCTGTGTCGTCTGCGAAGAGGGACAACAAAACATTGTCTTTAACTGGTATGTCATTAAGGAATCATTTTAATCATATTCTATATGTACATCCTTTAAACTAACATGTTTTGTGGGGTTCCATAATTACTATGTATCTATTTATGATATTATGATATTATAATGGTCGTCAACCTGATCCCTACCGCCCAGGTGGTGGTGGAGGTTTTCTGTTCCTTCTCCACATATCGAATACATTGTTAACGATTCGCGAGTTTGAAATATTTCGTTCTGAATTGTATCTCTTATTACTTAATAATTAGATAATTTTATCTCTAATTTAGATAATAATTCACAGAATGCTTTTCGGAGTACACTCTTTGGATGACGGAACAACGAATGACCCCTAGACAAAGGTACAAGTATAGTGCGCATAATTAGAACGGGACTTATCGCCAGCTCATCTGAAGACATTGGCTGCTATCAAAATATGAAGTCACCAGCACTTCTTCTCCCAGTAGTGAATTTCCACAATAAAGGATTATTTATTCCAATATACAACTATAAAAGATGATGTAACTCAGAGGAGATTCAGAGAGAACTTAACGAACTATTGGGAGTGTGGAAAAACTATTTAAAGATATTTGGAGACTGGTTAATAAATCAGTTTACCGTTAATTTTTGCTGAGTATTGTATAATTTGCTAAGAAGCTATAAGTGTATCGATGAAAAAAATAAAAAATACCTGCTCATATCAGATACGTGAAAAATATGTTTAATATAATTTCTTACCTCTTATCTAATAGAATCAGCATCTAGAATCTAATGTTAACATTATACACACAAACAGGCTGAACACCACTGAAATAGAAGTCCTTCTTTGTTTTCTCAAAAATCAAACTTGATATCAAATTTTAGTAAATATGATTTTGCAAATCCTACTCGCTAAAAATTACAGTGCACGCAAAATTCATTTAATGCGCGTCCGGTGAGCGCTAAGGAAATTTTACCAGAGCAACAAAATTGGCGATAGGTACTAAAAGGTTGACGATCCTTGTAATTAGGGAACTCAAAGTATAAGATTTTACGCGTTGGTATAGACCACTAGCACAGTCGGCTTTATTGTGATAATTCAGAGCTCCATTTTATGAAGACTGAGCTGGTGTTGACCTCGCATCTTGAGAAACAGTTGGGAGCTACAGTTATTAGCGAACTTAGGTCGCCACACGCCTACTAATAAAAGTCGCCCTCTTTTGAGCCTTTAGCCCTTTATGGACTGTTGCGCGTAAAGTAAAAGTCTATACATTATTCATTTACAATTGTAATGAGTAGTCAGTATGTTTCGTACCAGATTTTTTTTTTAATTATTGGGTTTTCGTGTTTTGGTCGCCGTGCTATGTTATCGATGTCATTTGGTAATAAAAAGATAACTTTATGTAAGAAACAAAAACCTATGTGAATAGAGTGGGCTTTCTTAGTCTGAGTGAGAAAAAAATAATTCCTTGTTAGAAAGGATCAATAAATTAGACCAATATATTTTATTTGCCAAATACATTTTCTCGTTTAAATTGATTCTCGAATATTAAGATTATTAATTATTTAACTTACTAGAAACAACCTGAACAATAGTTCAGTTGATTTCTTGAGTTGATGTCGTTCATTATAGCACGCAATTAAAGTATATTTTTGTTACGTTTTTGTACATAAATTGTGGTGTTTACTATATTAAAGAGAGGAAAAGAAGCAGACAGAAATATATAGAGAGGGGAAAAAGATATTTCTATCCGGGTGACCGCACAATAGTTAAGTTAAGGGGGTAGCAGCCTGGGGTAGTTGTGTTGTTGTGTTTGTTGTGGTGGTAGTGGTACAGCTTTATACGACGAACTATAAGTGGAAGAACCATCCTGTTTGGCCTGATTGTTCGCCCAAGATAAGAGATATGAACTAGATAAGAGATGGTAGAACAGATGTCCTCTTCTATCTGCCTTGTCGGTGTATAAGGTGTGTGTGTGTGTATGTATGTGTATGTGTAAATGAACACAGTTCATTCTTCTATATTCACTAAGCATATAACAGCATACAACATATTGAACTGCGTGAGAAATTCAATGCCAAGCATATGTCAAACACCCAGTTTCCATCCATCTATCTATCCGAATGGGTTTCTTGTAAATTTTACTTGCACTCGTTGTTCGTAACTTTTGTAAACCAGTAAGTTAATTTTTGGAGTACTATTTGTATTATTGTATTCTTAAGAATGTAGAAACATTAAATATGTTGTTTTGCTTTGTACCTCCTCTATAGCCTAGAAATATTTCAAGGTAAGACCTCTAAATAGAAAGGACAAGGCGTAAATAAAGTCATATCTCAAATTTGTAAACCACATGATCCTTTTTTTTACTTTCTATTATCGCTGTAAGAGGGAAATATTACGAGGGAAATATCTATATATGTGTGAGTGTGTGTGTTGTATGGGTATGTGTGTGTGTATGTATGTATGTTAGCAGCATAGCTCAAACACGAAAAATCGCAGAAAGTTCAAACTTGTTTTTCCGTTTGGCTATCACCATGGGATCCGACAGTACGTTGCCTGTCAAAATTCCACAACCGGAAGTACTGCATTACTGAATGTTTTTTTTTTTTTCACTTTTTTGCAATTTTTTCGAAAATGGTTCCGACGTTTTTCTTTAAACTTGTTATAATAACTGCACATACAAAGATCTACAACATTTATTTAAAATATTTCTTCGCGGAAAATGCTTTTAAAGGCACTGTTGGACGAATGGTGAGGTTAGGTTTTCTCGAAAGTCTATTTCAGTTTATTACACAATTCTATCACCTAAATAATATTAATTAGAATATGTTAATTAAAATATGTTGAGGAAATTCGGAGTTTGAAGAAAAATCAGATGACCGGAAGTACGTTATTACTAGTTTTTTCAGTTTTCGCGATTTTCTCCATAAAAACACCGACGAATTTCATCAAATTTGGGATAAAATTTGTTAATTACAATTTTGAAAACTGGAGTAAGAGATAGTTGTGTGAATGTTTCATACCAGATTTTTTTATTTATTTTGTTTCGTTATAAAATCTCCCTATTTACTTATTTTTACATTACCTTTGTTTCTATGATTGTAACGAGCACGTTAAAAGAAAAGCAATTTATTTACGCTTTTCATATTTCACATCTATTTATTATTTTGTGCTTAATTATTGTAATTTTATATTGAAACAAACCTAAATCTCAAAAATCATAGGAAGCTCCAAGTTGACATTCCGTTCAGGTAACCGCACCACCGCATCAGGAATGAACAAAGTTTCCGATTTCAACGATTTTCTTTAAAATTCGCGAATATTTTTCTAAGAAAATTGCTTTTTTCACGGTTCTAGTAGAGATGTAATATTATTAAATATTCTTCTAATCATAATTTAAGATTCCTCCATCTGTGCAATTAATAGTAGCTCCCTTGGTTTTCAATATTTCTATACAGAATGTAGTCTTTGGTAAAAGTATTGCTATTTTGGGTAGTGATCACATAGAGATTGCCTATTGGGTTCGCGAAACCGTAGTTTATATTTAACAATCAATC
The DNA here is from genome assembly GCA_011037195.1 of Triatoma infestans. Lineage (NCBI taxonomy): Eukaryota > Metazoa > Arthropoda > Insecta > Hemiptera > Reduviidae > Triatoma > Triatoma infestans. Next base: position 29,220 of record JAAEAF010014037.1, read on the forward strand.
TAACTGGGCTATTTGTATTGTGTGTGTTTGTTGCGCTTGCCAGTGAAATTGTTGGTTTTGTTGTTAGACTAGGTCACAACGCCATGATTTGATGATGATGTTAATCCACTTCTCCCTAAGGGAAGATCCTTTAGTTAAGATTAACAGAAAATAATGTAAAATCAAGTTCACCGTTGCTGGGGATGAATTTAGGCGAGGTATTCACTGTTAAATATCTAGCTGGGAGCATTTCCATCATGAATTAATAAGAGTTAGTATTCACCATGATGTCCCCATGGAGCATTCTCTATGGCACAGATACGACAATCTGTTTACGTGAGGGTGAAGAATGTGATTAGGATGTTCCGGCAGAAAAAGAAAGTGGATGGTATGAATGGGTTCAGGACTTGGGGGAAATAACGGTGGAAGGACGATTGGCAGAATTAGTGTGGGTTTTGGACCAGCGAATAAAATTGTAAAAATGTTCAACTTTTGATTTATCAACAAAGAAATATGCTCAAATGATAATGTACTCAAATATTTTAAAAAAATTTGTATATTTTTTGTGATACTATGTATGGAAATGTTTTCCTAAATGCAAACACCACCCTATTATTCCAAATCACTGTTAATGTGTGAACATTTTATTTATTTATTTTGATTTAAGACGCGTCAACACTCTGGTCGTACTTCATGTTTTCACTCTTTCCTATTATTTTGCAGATATACTCCCATACCAATAAGCGCAATCACAAATCAATTGAACGCTTTCATAAAATAGTAAACAAGCTTGGGGAAACCATTAAAAACATTGGCTTGCAGTATATTATTGAAGCATGGAGGATCAGTTTTTTTTCGGGTAAAAACAGTGCAGTGCGATCCTGCAAGACCTATTATATCTCTACTGCTGCTAGGTTGAAGACATAGTCAACTTATAGTATCTCTCTCTGGTTTCTATGAGAAATTTTGAACTAAAGAGGCAAATTTTCAATCAAATTTCTTTGAGAAATTTCACGATTTACTTTTGATTTATCCCCCTTTATCAGCCGGTTCAACGTCCAAGGAACTGAATGATCCATCAGGATAGAAATTGGTGTTACTCCATTCCCCATTGTATGGTTATGAATATCGAATTCTAGGTCCAGCTGTTTTAGGTATTCCCCTGTACCTAATAAGGAAATCTTAGTGCATAATCAGCCTATTTTTTTTGGCCTGAATGATCTTTTCCGTATTTAACTGGCCAGAAGAATCTTAGCCTGCCTCATCATGGTTAGAATCTGCACTTATCCAGGATTCCTGAAGCTCATCCAATGGTGGCTCATTGGTGGTTCATTGGTGGCTCATCCAATCAAGAACGCTAAAGAAGTTCAAGAAACTGATTTTTATTCCATATTTTGGCTTTAGATTTGTATGTTAATAATTAATATAAATTAAATGTATAAGGCATTTATGTATATCTGTATAAATGTACAATTGTATACTGTATATCTGTAGTTAGCTTAAATTAGAATATACATTACGTGAATTTTCGCTCTTGAGATCCTCACATTTCTGAGCCATTTTTTAAGAGACTGGTCGCTCATACCACAAAGGAAATTGCCGCATCTTTCCTTATCAGGTATGAGGCCTCGCCAAATGATCTGTGACACCAAATGGAGCATCTATTATTTCTACCAAGTTTCAATTAACTTCTTTTTTATTATGTTTCCTATATGTTTAGAGGGACCGAGTTAAAGCCATTCCAAACTATATATTGAGGCATTAAGAATTAGTTGGTGCTTGAGGTAGCAGAAGTTTCTTAAAATGATATCAAGCTAACGTGCATGATGAATTTAACAATTGCTGACTCCAGAATAAATATTATCCATAATAAAAGTACGTAAATTGTTATCATTTATATTATTCGCCATAATAATATATTTTTTCAATCTAAATCTATCGAATAATATGCCCATTGCAACAGCACCGAAGTACACACCGGTCATTTGTATTGTGAAGACATATTTCCCTTTTAAATAAGAAAAGTTTGATGGAATCAATGTTAATATTGCATCAATAAAACTAGTTGGGCACTGTCGGTCGTGACAAACGATTTGAGAAACTATATTTTCAGCACTTTTACTATTGTTACATTAACTCAACAATAGCTTACATGATTTACTGATAAATGTAAACGATTGGTGTAGACATGACCAACATGTTTTAATACTATGATAGTTGTTACAGCAAACAATTACTTAATTTTTTAAACGTAAAACGATCACTATGTCTTTTTGCTTGAAATGTTTGAACTAAATTTAATATGTATTGGAAGTTTTAAATTATATGATTTGTAAAAGATAGATTTAATGTATATTAATTATAAATAATATAGTTGTATGTGTAAATAGCCAAATCAATACCATTTTGCCAGTAGATTACACATAGTAACATACAATCACAACTTCCTGCACATACAATCACAAGCCAACAATTGTAGTGTGTACTAGAAACATTGCGTTGAAGTGAACTCCTTATATGAACTTGATAAATTTACTCTGACGATGGATGAAAGTCCGAAATCGGTCAGGAATAAAAGAAATATGCATACTGCGACGGATAAAATACCAGATAAAAAAATACATTTTCCAGAAAAAGTGTTTCAAATAAAGTGGTAGATTTGATGAACATTAGTGGCTAACTCAAGTTCTTTAGACTAATATACATTGAAAAAAACTCTTACTAGTTCATTATAGTTCTTCGGTAGGAGTTTGCCTGTCTTCAAAGGCTTTTTCAATAGTAGTTAGTAATGTGTGTCAAAAAATGTATTTGGTAGTGAGTGTTTGTGAGGCTTTGGTGATGAGCCACATTTTATCTAGTGTACTCTAGTTTCAAATGCTAAAGGCCATATGTATATTGTTTGTAATTTTGTGTGTGTGTGTAATACGGTTCATGCTATAAATGGTGGGATATCCGCAAGGATTCCAGGATTCCTGAAGAAGTGGCTCATCCAATCAAGAACGCTAAAGAAGTTCAAGAAACTGATTTTTATTCCATATTTTGGCTTTAGATTTGTATGTTAATAATTAATATAAATTAAATGTATAAGGCATTTATGTATATCTGTATAAATGTATAATTGTATAATGTATATCTGTAGTTAGCTTAAATTAGAATATACATTACGTGAATTTTCCACTTTTAAATGAAATAAATGAAAATTTTAATCTGATGTAAATAGGAAGAGAAGTACCCAATAGGAAGAGAAGTACCCAATAGGAAGAGAAATACCCAATAGGAAGAGAAGTACCCAATAGGAAGAGAAGTACCCAATAGGAAGAGAAGTACCCAATAGGAAGAGAAGTACCCAATAGGAAGAGAAATACCCAATAGTTTCTATGCGTTAAATATCTAGATATTGTTCCTCTATTATTAGTCAAATATTAATATCACATTTTATTTGCTATAAATATGGAGTTGAGAAATATCTAATTAACGTGATTTTCTTTATTTGACTAGCTTTTAGATATTGTTTACAATAGATATTCAATTATCTGAATATCTATTGTTTACAATAGATATTCAATTATCTGAATATCTAAGAAACAGAAAACTGAGAGATACTACTGGATATAATGTCAGAATAGAAATTGTTTAATGTTTTATAATTGGAATCTTCAAAATGGAAAACAATTGGAAAACTTCAAATGTTAAGATTTGCTCCTAGCTAGTGAAATGTAATAATTCACTTGTTTGTTGAATAATAATAATAATAATAATATTTTGCTTAGCATACTTTTTAAAGCTCTATTAATAAGATATATATAATTATTTCACAAATTAATATGTATTTACCTTTTTTATATTCCAGAAAAACTTCAAAATTTTGAATTTACTAAAAAATTGTTGAATGAATTAATTTTATAAGCCTAGCACACAAAATAAATTTTTAAACATATATTTTAACATGGAGAACATTATAATAATTGAAATCCTGTGGTGATAAAACAATAAACATGAATTCATCTAATTTTTTCCAATGATTTGGACAAGCTTCCTAATAAAATAAAATAATTTTTGAAGGTCACTATTAGAAGAAAAAAACATCTGCTGTGAGACGAGATATTCACACGACTCTCTCTTGCTGCAGTTAACAGAATTGTAACTGGCAAATTTTCTTCAAAATTATAATTTCTATCAAATGTTTGTCGACTTTTTATATCAATGGCACAATCTAAACTTAATAAAATGACTTTTTTGAGGAAACATAACCTGTTCAGGAAACGTAACCTCCTCCAGCCGCCCGAAACTTCTTTAAATGAATTTCTCGAAAATAAAGTTTCAAATAAAAGTGATAGATCTCTATATTCACAGTTAGTGTACTAAATTTAATGAAATTCGTTCGTGTTTTTATGTAAGAAATCGCCAAAACTGGAAAAACTGTTTAGTAAAAACGCAGTTTCTGGTTTACTCATATTCTTGAAACTCGGAATTTTGGCAATCTATTTATTTTTATTAATATCGTTTAGATGACAGAATTGTATAATCAACTATGATGGTACTTTAGAGGAAAGCCTAACTAACCCATCTCTCAAAATAGCCCTTAAGTGACGTTACCCGGAGAAATATTACAAATAAAGTTGTAGCTCTTTGTGTATATATATATATATATATATATATATAGTTCACATAGATACTTTAAAGAAAATAGTTGGAGCTGTTTTCTAGAAAACAGCAGAATACTGAAAGAAACTGTTCCGTAATAACTAATTTCCGGTCAACCGATTTTCTTCAGACCCAGAATTTCAGCAACATATTAAATTATACGCAATGAGTTTGTTCCACTAGCTTTCAAGGTGTAACGACCTTGAAGAGGCTCATTGCAATATGGGCGAAACGTCGGTAGTTTAGCAAATCACTGTCCCAGTCTTAACCCGGAAACTCAAGCGTTTTTCAACCATTAGATGATCAAGTAGTTGCATTTGTTTCAGCTGGCTTAAAACTCATATCAACTTGAGAGGAAACGGAGATGCAGACATACTCGTGAAGAAGCTTGGGGTGTCATCATAAGAAAGACTCCGATGGCTTTATTCGGAAAGAAATTTGCAGAAGACAAATTAAATGAGTGGCATGCAGCTTTGCAATCAGCTAGCGAAAGAAAAAATGTCCACAAATTCATTGCCCAAGTTAGGAGTAGATTGACACCATGCAGATAGATTTTAGGCGCACGCAGGTCTCATCAAGCCACGGTCCAAATAAACAGTACAATCATAGGTTCATGAGAGCTGATTCAGAATTTAGGCATTACCATATATTTCACTTGGGTTTTGATTGTGCTTTGCTGAATATTCTTGCTTCATATGAAACTTGGTTTGCAGAGGAGAAAATTGACCTACTAAGAAGACAAACTAGTCAGTAACAATTGTAAAGGAGGGGTCAGAGATATTTTCCGTGGCCGACCCCTTTTTTTTGTGGTTCGCCAAGCATCAAGATAATTTGTTAAAACAGTGCGATAACACAGACGCACAAAGCAAAATCAGTTAAGACACTCTAGTTTAAATAGAATTTTACAGTTTTTTTACACAGTGTTGTTCAACACCTGGTGGATGGTATTACACAAGTGAAACTATAGTGTTTAAGAAATTCAAAAAGGAAAATTTTTTCCTGAAGAAGGCAATTAATTTGCCGAATGTCGGTGAAAATTTGAAAATGAGTTTGTTTTTTGGTGATCGAACCTGAACATCCATTTTACAAACCAAATACTCTAAAAAATGCTCTAGCGGTTACGTCACCCCGGCTAAAAAGACAAATTACCCCCCTTAAGAATATATACATATATATTTTTTAAGCAAGTCTATGCATGTTCAAACAAAAGCTGAAGCAGCGCTCTCCTCGCATACTAATGCTATTCTGTTCAGAGAAGTATATGCTTGTTCAAACAAGTTCAAGCATCGTCCTTTACAATTTCTGCACTAATTTTTCAATAATAGTGCACATATTTTTAGCTTTTAAACATAAACAATACAAATACGCTACTCACTGTAAATTTTTAGCGAACGAAAAAATCGATATGCAAATTTGAGTATTAAACACCAATATTTTTCTCACACGTACAGCCAAAATGGCACTCCTAAATTTGGCGCCCCGGACAAATGTCCGGGTTGCCCGCCTCTAGAGCGGGCTCTGTCATAACTAATGTCAAAACATATTTAATTTATTTTCATCATTAAACAACAGCATATAAAATTGAATCTAGCCCATTTCAGATTCAGAGATTAAGGTAATATTTAAAAACTGTTCATTTTGGACTCTTGAAATACGAAAATAATATTTTTTTTGGAATTCACAATCTATATAAATAAATATAAGTGAATAGGATGATAATGTATGATGATGAATGACATGATTAGCTGGAGGAGAGAATCTATCCAGCGGTAACACTCTCGCAGGAGTTACTTCCTATTGCTGGAGGTGATCACGGGACCAACAGCGGCTCAGTCGACGGGGTGGATTATCTGGTGTAGTTGTGGAGGCGAGATTTTGAACAAGAGGATTAGAGTTGAGGGCAAGAGAGTCATAGAATTTTTTATATTTAGTTTTGACAGCTTCAGATACATATGGGATTTTGAGATCACTGTGGAGGGTGGAATTAGAGACATAGAATGGAGCACCTGTTATCTGACGGAGTATTTTTGACTGAAAAGACTGAATTTTCTGGGAATTTGAGCGCTTGGTTGAATCCCACAGTTCAAGTTCATAAGTCCACATAGGTTTGAGTATACAGTTGTATATTAGTCGTTTGTGCTCGAGAGGTAGTTTCGATCGTCTTCCTATTAGTCTGAGTAGTAACTTATTCCGTTTGTTAAGTTCCAGTCTTTTTAGTTTCGTATAGTGGATTCCACGTTAGTCTTTTGTCGATGTACATCCCAAGGTAGCGAACTAAGTTTGCAGGAGAGAGTGGTATTGAGTTGAAGGTTACTGAAGGGCAGGAGGCACGACGCAGAGTAAAGGTGATTTGTTGACATTTTTGTGGGTTCAGTTTTATCCGCTATTTTTTGGCCCAAGATTCTATTTTATTTAAGTGATTCTGTAAGAGAGTGGAGGCAGTTATGGGATCAGAGCTGGATGCAAGGATGGCGGTGTCATCAGCGTAAGTGCAAAGAAGAGTGTTTGTACAGGTTGGTAGATCTGAAGTGAATACAGTATATAGAAGCGGGTCAAGTATACTACCCTGAGGAACTCCGGCGCCGGCCAGCGAGTAGTCAGAGGTAGCAGATCCGCAACTAATCTGAAAGTAGCGGTCAGATAAATAAGACTTGAAGAGTAAGTAATAGGTTGATGGTAGGCATTTCTTTAGCTTCCACAGTAATCCTGGATGCCATACCCGATCGAAGGCTTGAGCCACGTCGAGGAAGGCACCACAGCAGTACTGTTTCCGCTCAAGTGTCGAAGCAATGGTGTCCCACTACTCTATGGCACTGATGAATGGTGCTGTGATGTTGTCGAAAGCCAAACTGATGTGATGGAATGATTTGTTCAGTTTCCAGAATGGGGTAAATCCGTTTCAATAACAATTTCTCTAGTATTTTTCTTAAAATAGGTAGCAGACTTATGGGCCTGTATGAGGATGGAAGGTGAGAAGGTTTATTAGGTTTTAGAATCATTTTTATCGTAGAGAATTTCCACAATAGAGGAAAGTATGTGGTTCTGAGAACTGAATTATAAATGTAGGTGAGAAAAACTATGGCTTTTTTTGGAAGATGACGAATAATTTGAGTTGTTATTAAATCGTATCCAGGAGATTTTTTTATACGGTAAGTTTTTTATGATATGTTTAACATCAGAGGGGGTGAACGCTTTTGGTGGTAAGGAGAGAGGTAGAGGAGCGTCTAATTCAGTCATTACGTCAGTGGCGTGTAAATCATCCAGTACGTCTGGATGAGGAGTAAATACATTGGTCAAGCGATTTTTAAATTCAGTGGCTTTATCGTGATCTGTTTTTGTCCATGTTCCATCGTCACGTCTTAGAGGAGAAGAAACATGTTTATAAGAGAGAAGTCGTTTGGTAGCGGTCCATAGAGATTTACGGTCAGATGTTAGAGAGGTCACATATTCTTCATATTTCACTGATCGCAGTTTCTGCAATTCGCTTTTTAATCGTCTAGTCAGTCTGTTGAATATCAGTCTGTCTCTTGGGTAGCGAGTATGTTGCCACACTAAGCGAGCTCTTCGTTTTTCTCTCATGAGCATTCTGACTAGGATTGGTAAGTTTAGATGTGATGACGTTTTTTTGGAATGTTTTGACTGGAGTCCCAGATGGAGGCTTGAATTGAGTTAGTTAGTGTCTATTCTGCATTGTCTATTTCGTCAGGTGTTTTGAGGGAGATCGACAAATTCAGTTTATCTTGTAGTACATTCTCAAAAAGTGTCCACTCTACAGGTCCTATAAATAGAGAAGAAGAAGGTGTGGCAGCTTGTGGCGTTATACTGAGTATAAGGAGAACTGGGCTGTGGCCTGAAGAGAGATCGGTAACTGTGTAGATGTCTTTATAGATAGATACCATTTTAGAAGAGATCAATATGTCAGGTAGTTTGGTTAGTGACGTTGGCCAGTGTGTTGGTTGATCTGGTGATAAGACTTCGTACTGAGAAAGGGAGACAGTATCCAGAAGCATCCGCCCCCTAGGATTGGAAGTGCGGCAGCCCCATTGAGGATGTTTGGCATTGTAATCTCCACCAGCCAGAAATTTGGGGCCGAGAGTCTAAAAGAAATGTTGAAAGACTTAAGAACAAATAGATTTATTAGGTGGACAGTAAACTGCTGCTAGATTGAAGTCGAAAGGATGACAATGAAGAGTGACTGCTGTGGAAGTCATTTTGATGAGATGGTAATTGATAATGAACTAAAGTATTCTTTACTAGTATTGCAGAGCCACCATGAGATGTATCGTCCGGGTGGTCAGCCCTGTAAGTAGTGTATCCAGTTATGTAAAAGTTAGATCGTTCTGTAAAGTGAGATTCAGAAATAAGTGCGATGTCAGTTCGTTTGTCATGTAGAAATATGTCTAATTCGTCTCTGTGGAAGTTCAACCCGTTGGCATTCCAGAGGAGAATTGCAAGTGAATGTTGTGGATTAAGATCATCGAGAAAGTTTAGGTATGAGTTCATTAACAAGAGTAGTAAGAAGTGTAATGAGAGGAGTAATAAGAGATTTGAATTCAATGATGAATGAGGTAAGAAGGGAGGTAATGTCATTAGAGTAGGAGAAGGTGGTACGAATGTTGGACGAACCGCTGAAGATCCCGTGACCTCCGCATAGGAAGTTGGAAGGTGATGACGTTCCTTGATGTCTTGATTCTTCATTAGCAAGTTTAGGAAATTAAGACTGTTTTGGTACTGGTATAGCTGGACGAGAAGTTGTGTAGCTTGGTTGATGGTGTTCGGCCTGATTTCCATTGTTGTGGAATCCGTCATTGTTATTTCTTCTCCGCAGGCGTTGCAGTTCTTTGTGGACCACGCATCATTTCCTGCTGGCCACATGCTCTTAAGAATGAGAGCGCACATCTGAGGTTTTTCACGTGGTTTAATGCATTCGGATGATGGATGCAAACCAGCACCTTTACACAACTGGGAGAGTGATTATAGTACGTTCGTGTATGTCCGTACTGCTGGCACCTTTTACACTGTAATAGTTCTACTGTTTTGTGTGGTTCTTCTATTTTTATTCTCGTATAAAGCAAAGTTTTCCGATTGAATATTTCCGGGTTATTTTGTTGTGTTTCAAGATCTACAAAGAATAGTGGGATTGGTGATTTAGATTTGGGATGTTTAACATTAGTAACATTTCTCACTTTGAATTTGTGGCGTTCGAAATCCTCTATTATCTCTGTAGTTGGAGTTGTGTGGTGTAAATGTCTTATAACTACACGGAATGCTTTTTCTGATTTGATTTGGTATGTGTGGTATTCTGCCTTATTTGATTGAAGGAAAAGTGGATTGCAAGTCTCTATCCTTCTATTGTCTTTGTGGAAAGCATCAGGCTGTCAATGCGAGATTTGCAGTCAAAAGAGTTAGGGCCTAAGAGCTGATTCAGAGATTTACAGAATTCGAAACAGTTTGATATACTTTTGATGAATATTGGCGGCGGTTTGATAGTTTTTTTTTACTTGTTCTTCAGAATGTGTTTCTTGTTCTTCTTCTATGGCGAGTGGGGAAAATGGATTAGGAGTGCAAAAGTTTGAACATATGTCCTGTAGAGCGCATTGGTTATATTGCAACTGTCTTCTTGATTTTCCCCAGAAGATTCCGAGTTTTGCTTGAAATCAGCATATTCAGAAGTTTCCCTATCTTCGGTAAGTGGGCGAATTTCTATGTTTTTTAATTTATTATTTTAAATTTTTGTTAAAGAATTTGACGTTAAGAGAGATCTCTTTACTTTTTTATTAAGGTTACTAACTTTAGTGATCATGCCAGTTTGTAGCAGCGAACCAAAAGTATACAAATTCAAGAGGAATATCTCCGCAAACTAAACTATTCACTTTTACCCGGGAAATTAGGTTTTGATTAAGGTGCAAAATCAAACGATACTTTCCGTAACAGAAGCGCACAGCTGACTGTCGAAAATAATAATAAAAATAGTAAACTGTTGGGATGATGCAAAATAAAAATAAAAAAAAATTGGTTAACTAATCTCTATAGAAGTTCAACCTTTTACTCAAAGTGATATTTTAGAATTTACCTGACAGGTGCCATTGTTATTGGTTGCCCGTTACCTTTTTATCTGAGCTTCTTACTCTACCTTCTTCAGTGTACTTAACGACTTGTCTACTTCTCTCTGACATTATTTCTTCTCATTCTTATTATTATTATTATTTTTGTGTTGCCAACAGCAGTTACTGTTCGTTCAAAGAGGTTGACACAGAATTAGATTCTTCTACTGAATTGTACTCCTCTATTCAATTTCAGAACTGTTCTTTTTCCTTTATCCACTACCGTACCAAAAAAAAAAAAAAAAATAGATATCTTCTTGATCATTCAAATGATAAACAACAATTGTCCAAGTGATTTTCACAGATTTGTTTTTTTTATCCTAGGCCCATGCGATCGTTGATTGGCAAGGTTGGCCATCCGGTGTGTTGCAGAACAATAAAAAAAAAATGATTTGAAACACTACTCGATTTTCGCTTGCTACCACTTGTGTAATTATTATACAGAATGACAAATTTTCTTTAAACTCAAATTTAACATATTTGTTCTAACATAAATATGCGGTGATCGGGACCATATTTAACCTTGCAACGTCGAGAAGTGATTACCTTGTGGCCCATTATAGCGCACCAAAAACACTCAACCAACTGCATATAAAGTACGAAATTTAATGCCTCAAATTCCGAACAACTGTCCAAAATGAATTTTCATGGAAAAATATTTCACATAAAAGTGACGTTTATATCTGTGCACTGGGCGCACCAAGCTTAAAGGAAATAGTTTTAGCTGTTCTCGAGAAAATTCCAAACAACTCAAAAATCTGTTGTGTACAGTTTACGATTCTGGTTTACAGATTTTCTTCCAATTTGGAATTTTCTCAATGCTTCTAATATATATTAATATTATATAAGTGGTGAAACTACATATTATTGTCAAGTGTATTTTATAGGCAAGGTATTCTTCCCCCAGAATACCCAAAATAAACTTTCTGAGCAAAATGTTTCAATAAAAATGAAGATAGTATACGAAGTTTAAAGAAAGTCATTGGAGCCGTTTTTTGAGTAAATCGTGTGAACAGGAAAATAAACTCAGAGTAAAATCGCACTTCCGGTTGTTGGATTTTGGCCAAAACTTTTGTATCAGATGCGGTGGTAGTACCTAAACGGAATACCAATTTTGAGTTTCTTAAGATTTTTCATTTTTGAAATATTTAATTCAAATACACACATACGCGCGCACACACACACACATACATACACACACACACACACATACATACACACACACACACACACATATATATATATATAAGACCATTTATTAAAACTATTTTTTCATACTCAGCGATCTCAAAGCATTTATTTCCGGTGAAAACTCATTTTCGAAAATTTGTCACGATTGCAATACGTCGGCCATTAAACTTGGACGGCTAATTGTACAGATAGATATAAAGCTATCACTTTTACTTGAAACTTTTCTAAGAAAAAGAAAATGATTTTAGGTAATTCAGTGAAATTTATGGCATTAAATATAAAAAATATGGGGTTGTTCAATGTTATTGGTGTACTCTTTTGGACTACAATTTAATACTTTTCTACTTGCTTGGGTGGTAGTATAATGAATTCCCGTGACATATTTTGGCGTGCCTTGCCTGTAAAAGGCACCGTTCGCTCTATACACTGCCTCATCCACCGCAAACGGTCAAGATTCTTCTGGTTGGAGAAGTTAAGGAGTAGTAAGGAAGATGAGAAAACCTATAAAAATGCTCTCATTCAAAGTACATCACTCAAGCTTACATCAAAAACTCATCACACACCTCTAGTTCAGAACAATCTGCTAGTTCAGTCTGTCACTCACTTCATGTCTAGTAGAACAGCATTAATTTCTTGCATAATTTGTACATATTTACCATACACATTAATTTAACTTTTTTCATATATATTTTCTCTGTCCAACCTTATAAAAACTCCTCTATAGCAGGTTGGCAGTTGCCCCTAACCTCCTCCTATAGGTATATTTACGTAAAAACAAATGAGCGAAATTTGGAGTTTAAAGAAAACTGGTTGTTTAAATATAATTTACTGAGAGAAAGTTGTGAGAGGGTTTCACACAATTTTTACTTTCAAATTGTAGCAATTGTTGGCCGTTAGAAATTGTAGCTGTTGGTTGGCTGATCGGCCAGAGGCCGATTTACAATGTAGTGTTTACTAATTACTGAGTAATAATATAAAATTGAGTAATAATTGAACATGTAGTGATAGGGCATACAAATTTTCCATTCTAAGATAGCCCCTGAAGAAGACAAACAATGGTTGTCGAAACGTCGGGTTACTAATTAAAAAACACTTCAACATTTTTTGGTGTTTTCTTATGATACCCTCTGGGCGATCAGCCAACCAACAGATACTTCTGAATTTTTACTTTCTTATGCTCCTGGTAAGAGGAAGTACTGCGATCGTTTCAAATTTTCAAAAATTTTACCGGAAATACGATTTGAGTTCCATTGAGTATGAAAATGAGTTTTTTGCGATTGGTATGAGCGAGAGAGAAAACAAAATATGTCAGAAACAATAAGTTCAAATAGCTTTGGCATTTTATTTAGATATAGATACCACCCCCGTGTCTGACACGAAGTTTTTGGCCAAAATCCATCCACCGCAAGTACTATATTATTGATTGTTTTTGTTTCTATTTTTTTAGCGATTTTCTCGAAAACTGTTGAAACATTTGTATACTATTTACACCATAAATACTTGACACTTTTATTGAAAATTTTTCAATAAAAAAATAAATACCGCCAAATAAATAAATATATAAATCATAAAAATAAATAACCGCCAAAAATAAATTTTTCCTGTTCTAAAGAAACAAGCTTTCCTCTAAAGTACCGCTTCAATATAAAGTGGTTTACCACATTTATAATTAATATCAATTACAGTATTGCTAGGATTCCAAATTTGTAGAAATCTGGTTATTGGAAGTGAGAGTTTACAGAATAAGCTTTTAGGTTCTTCTAATAGTGTGGGCAAAATATCTCAGAAATGAAAAATTGCAGTAAGCTTTAAAACATGGCATTCTGTCTAGATAGTACAACTGCATCTCATACTGAAGTATCGGGCGAATCCATCAACTGGAACTGCGACTTACGGAAAAATTTTCTTTAGTTTTTTGCGATTTTCTCAAAAACCGCCACTAACTTTCTCTTTAACCTTCGTGTACTGTTTACCCACATAAGTACCATTCAGTTTAATATATGGTTATAACACCCATAATATATTAAAAGCATTGCTAGAATTCCAAATTTGAAGAAAATTGGTGAACCAGAAGTCTCTGACTTTACTAATTGGTCTCTGAGTTTTTGTAAATTTACTCAAAAAGGTGTATAAAGTTTTCTTTAAACTAGAATGCTCACCTCACCTGTACATTTACCTATAGATTTTATTTGGAACATTTGTCCGTAAAACAGATTTTAGAGCAGTTCAGTGATCCTTTACAGTTAAATTAAAATTTAAGCGGCCGCTAAAAGACTTCATAGGCAATACAGAGGGCGCTCCCGTACTAGTTATGCTCAATTATACGTGATAACCCTTACCATTATGGCAAGCCAATTAAACGTTTGTAAACATTAAAGTTTACAATATAAAATGTGTCCATTGAATAGTACTAATTATTGTAAGATTAAGTTATGTGAGTGTTTTATACTAGCGTCTTTCATTTCAAAAGTAACTTAAAGTAACATGTTGTTATTCAATATGTCAGGTAGATAAAGGTTGTTATAAAAATAGACATTGCAAAGTAACATAACATAGTACATGTACGTATATATCTGCCCTCCTTTTTGCATGTATTTTGTATTAGTTTTCAAGTGGACATATTGGAGCGCCACCATCTAAAACCACTACTTATACTTATTTAACCAAAAACTAAAATAGCTAAACTACCTGGAAAAGTAAAAACTTTTCTGTTTGAATAATGGTAAACATTATAATTGTACTAGGAGATAATGATGTGCGTATTTAGCTAGTGAAAGGTAGCAGCACACTTTACAATACTTTTATTTTGCCTATTCAAATAACACGACATATTTTCTTCTGCTTTTTTTTGTACGTCTGAAGCAAGTGTGACACATGACAAATCTTCCATTATATATCACCTGTTATTCACTATTGTAGCTTACAAAAATACATATTATGTTCGTTTGTTAAAAATACAATGGTTCTTGTCAATAAGTGAAAGAGCAGTTTTCTTAGATTTTATTATTAGGTTGTCTACTTTTGCTACCAGCATGATAACGTTTCTAGCCCCAGAAAAAAAGGGTAACAGACACTTACAAGTTTCTTTTGTTTTGTTTTATGAAAATAGGCATTTATCTTAAAATTATTAAGGCGAGGTACTGCAGTTGCTCTTCTTAGACATGTGATTAAATTTCTAGTTGAATGCTTCTCCGACCATTTGCCAATAGTTTTATCTCTTGGTGATGAAGTTAGGTGCAAAGGGAAAATAAATTACCACTGCTACAGAATTTTAAATAATAATGTTTTCTCTCAGAAGATACAGAATACAATTCAGGAAGTTAGTTGTGTATAGTCTCCCGACCCTCAAATTTCATTAGACTGCTTCATCGGATTTATCAAAGAATGTGCTAATTGATAAGGGTACGTCGATGACCAAGTGATCCCGTATGTTTTAATTTTGAGTATTTTAAAGCCAGGAAGAAAGTTTTTATTATTAATAATATTATTATTTCGCCTATCAGCATAACTATCTTATATATAATGTATAACCAATAGCAAAGTACTTGTTTATAAGCACAATGTACTGTATAGTTGATAATTATGCTTATATAATTATTCTAAGCTTACTCAACTGATCTCAACTGACAGACGATTTTATAACCATGGGTCATATCTGTTTGTATAACTTTGTGTATTTATTAGTATTGTTTCAGATTAACATTATTACTAAACTAATACTACTATTTTGCCTTAATTTTAGGCCATGGGTGCACAAACTTTATTGCTTGCCGTCCAATTTTACACATTATTACTTTTACGGGCCGTATAATACCAAAATACTTCTTCGATAGCCAAATATGACAATTTAAACATGTCCGATTTACCATTGTATTTACAGGAATAAAAACAAAATACAATGGAAGAAGTTATATTATAGTTATATTATATAGTTATAGTTTTAGTTTATATTATAGTTATAGTTTATATTATAGTTATAGTTTATATTATAGCTATATTATATTAAGAAGTTATTACTACATTATATTAAAATCGCCCGCAAATGGTATCTGTTGCAGGCAGTTATTGGGGACTAGGACCCCACAGGTTACCACAGCTCGTACTCCATACACTTCCCAGAACAGTACAAATATACTTAAACTACATACACCGTACCCTTTACGGACAAGGACAAACACAGTACCCAAAGTAAGGTCTCCGTCCCTAGTTAGTTGGCGTAAGCCAGAGGAGAAGGAAGGGATTAACTCAGTGGTAGCGCGCTGGACTACCACTAGGAGCCTCTACAACTCAGTGTCCGGTGATGGGCAGTGTTGTCTGTAGTTAGAGAACACTGCTTGGAGGCCGGCAGAGCACTGAGAAGGCTCCGGGGGCACAATAGATCTTTCAGGTCGCAGTGCAATAATCCCCTATAAAAATCTTATATTAAAACAATAACAATTTATAATTAATGAAAAAGATACTTACGGTGTACAAAATAAAGAAAATTTGATCCAGTTATATTCCCATCAATGTTCACATTAATAGATAATAATGGTTCAAAAAACAAATTACACTAATTTACGAATAAGGGCCGAGGCTTGCAAAACGGCGATTTTCAATGACGGGATGGGCGTGTAATAGCTTCCCGTCAGCCGTTAATTCTGGACATGGCTAATAACTGTAGCTTCCCGCTTTTACTCACTATGCTGGGACACAACGTCTTTACCCACAGGGTACTCGAACCCTGAATTTTCGCACCAAAGGTCTCTTATGATATCATCATCTCCGCAACGTTTTGTGATGATATATCACAAGTTATACTTTGGTTTTTAAGATATTGAAGGAGAAAAAAATTTACCCTGAAGAAAGCAATAAATTTACTGATACGTCGGCCTCAACCCGAAGATCTAAGTGTTTTACATGGCAATGGTCGCGGAAGCCTGAAAGATTATATCCAATCCAATCTATCAAACTATCTAAAAGTGATGGTTTTATGCGAATAAGTTTTAAAGAAACTCCCTAGTACCTACTGTTTTCGGGAAAATTCAAAATCTGTTCTATAAAGGCGAATTTTCGATTAACGATTATTCGAAAATTCTACATTTCTGCATTTTGCATCTTAATATTATGCAGGTGCCATACAGCGATATATTGCAACGAAGTAAAATTTAAAGGATCTCTGGATGTTGATTGCAGGTCCTATACAAAATTTCCAAAAATCAATTTGTTTAGATAAGTGTTTCAAAATGAGAAGAAAATCTTTGAAAAGTGTGAGAAGGAAATCGTCGTAGCTATTTTTCAGAAAAATAATAAAAATCGAGAAATTCATTCTCTCAATTGATATTTTTGGATGTCTGATTGTATGAGTGCATATCAAGCTTGATGTCTGATTGTAAGGGCATATCAAGTTTGAACTTTCTATGATTATTCCTAGCTTTGAGATTATTTTCATGTTTACGCACAATCTTACTTATCGTCCATTCCATACAAACTTTTTTTCATATTTACTTTTTATTTTGTTTTAAATTTTTATTTAATGCTAGTTATCATCTGTGGCGTTCGAAGCCTTCTCAGTGCACTGCCGACCTCCGGACTGTGGTCTTTCGTTACAAAGAACACTGTGCATCACCGGCCAGTGATTAAGTTGAACTCAAAACATGTATTCCAAGAATTGCCTCGACTGGGTATGAAGAAGGCAACCACATATTTACTAAATTCGAAAACTAAAATTTTGAGGAAGATTTTTTATTTATTTAAAAGTATAAGAATTTTAGTTAGTGTAAATAGTTTGAGTGTTACACACAGATTTTTCTCGTTTATATTTGCAACTCATTCAATTTAAAATAAATAGTTTAGTAGAATATTTAAACTCATCTTAAAATCATGAAGAAAAACTTGTAGTTCTTAATGCTTGACCATACATATGAATGACAGGTTTTGTTATTAAAAATAAAAAAAAGGACTTAGAAACAAAAACCCCCCGTCGTTGGTGAGTCGTATATATCATTAATGGAAATCAATGGAATCTTCCGGTTGGGGGCGAAAACCTTTCATTCATCATTCATCGAATCTATAAGACAACAATCCAAGGAGAATGGTGCAAGGTTAGATGACAAGAGCTGATAAAAATGACAGCTATACTTTATTTTCTAACCAGCCTTATTAAGTAATGTATACATCACACACTTGGTCTTTTTCTAAAAATACCTTCCTTTTCCTGTCGATTAATTAAAAAAAAAGTATATTATACTGCTGGCAGTAGGAGGGGCAGGGAGGGGAGGTATTGCGAACGGGTAAAATGTTTGAAATTGAGTTTTCACCGCAATGTTTGAAAATATTCCAAGTCCGAAAAAGTTGTTTTTAGAAATTTCCAGTGCCAGTTTCAGCCGGAAAATCGTAGAAAGTTTATACTTTGTATTACATTTAAGTACCATTACTACGTATTTTATTTTACTTTTTTGAGATTTGCTCGAAAATGGCTCCGACGATATTTAAACTTGTTTATTTACTATACTTATAAAGATCTATATATTTTATTTGAACCATTTTTCCAGGAAAATTCATTTTAGGGTTATTTTTGGAGAGTTGAATGGGTCTTGCTTTCCTCTAAAGTATTATTATTTTTTTTATTTAACGATTTTGTCATCTATATAATATTAATTAGAATTAAATGTCAAAATTTCGAGTTGAAGAAAATCAGTTACTCGGCAGTGCGACTTTATTGAACTTTTTTTAAAATTTTTTGCAATATTTCCCATGAAAACACCGTTCCGTTAAACTAGTTAGTATACTAACTAGATAGATCTATCATATTTGTAACTTACCCCCGAAAAGTGGTGTTTTCGTTAAAAAAACATTTGTAAGTTTACATTCTTCCATTTTTATAACACTGAAGACAAATTCGATACGATTACAATACTTACCGAAAATTTGATACGATTACAATACTTACCCTTACTAGCAGTAAGAGAAAGTAATTTGATGAGAAAGCAAATCCCTCCCATTTCAGTGCTCACTATTCTGATAGACAATTTCTGTTAAAGGCAGAATATTTATTAATTATTTTATTTCGCATAAAATCATCTCAGCCTTCCCAGAATCTCCTTAAATCATTCGTTCAGAAAAATGTTTAAAATATGAATTTATAATAGGTTTATATAAATCTATGGGACAGAGTCCGAGAAAATCGCAAGCAAAATAAATAAAGAAAAAGTTACTAAAGTCCTCATTGCGTTTACGAATTTTTCATCGTAACCCTCATAAGATTGTGATGGTGGTACCTGTATGTAATATAAGTTTCAGCTTTGTGCAGTTTTTCATCTTTGAAATATTTTGTTTAGATATCACCTTACTGGAGTAAACTAATTTTGAAAATTTAATATGACCTCTGTAAATAATCGAAAAAATTGTATTACTTATCGACTGTTGTCAGGAACTTAGTGTGACAATTGATTCTGCCCTAACTTTAATAATCGTTAACGAGTTCTGGCGTATGGGCTATTAAGCTACCCTCCGTAAATATCGAAGATTAATAATAATAATTTTATTAAAAATTATAAGTGCAAAGAAACTTGGTCAATTGTAACTACTTACTACAATCCTGTAAGAGAAAGTCGTGTAATCAGCTATTTTCTTTTTGATAATAGCTGTGCATTATCATTATCATGGATACTACGCATTCGTTTAAACTACTCAAAATTACAGCAAAAGTTATTACATTCATGTATTAGCGTTGAATACATTACCTTAATATTGCCTATCATCCTCTTAAAGGTAATATTTAGCATTTTATTAATAAAATAGGAGTAAAAAAAAGTGCATCTTGTATGCAATTTTATTTCATTGAATAAATATTAATTAGTACATACATATAATTATTTTTTTAAGAATCACAATTCAGGACAGTTCAAATTGTTTACAATTAGTTTATTCTTTATCTTTCAGAGGACCAGATACTGATAAATTGAAGCCGACTTCACGCCGGCTCTATGAGTATTGTGCAATTGTTACGTAAGTTATTAAAACTATTACGGTCAAAATATGTTGTAGCAGTGAGTAGTTTCCGCTAGAGGCAAACATTAGTAATTTTTCAGTAAACTGTTCACATTTGAAGCTAAGAAGAAGACTTTTGGTGAAGTTTCTACCATAAAAGAAACAGAATTGCACTTTTCTTTAAAGAGAAAGCTTTAAGAGAAAGTTAAAAATCCTAAAAAGACTATAATTTAGAATGATTAGGAAATTTCGATTTCAACTCTTTCTTGAAAAGTTAGAATTAATTTTTAGTTTTACTTCAGAACGAATCTTTCACCTCTCATGTTAATTCTGAAATTATTTTGGTTCCTTTAAAACTATGGTTCTAGCAGTTTCTGCGGTCTGTTTGAAACAGTTTCTAGCTGAAGACAAACTTTTACCTTTTGACGTATGTCTTCGAATTTTATCACCTGTCGGGCGCCTCAAGTCCTCACCATTTTCTAATGTCCCTTTGTGACTGTCTTTAAACATTACAATACCCTTAAAGGGCGTATTACTTCTTCTCCTTGATTACCGTGAGAAGGACATCTTATTGCCTTATTTTTTCCCTTTACACACTCCTGTTTCTTTTTTGTTTTAAATTTTATTTTGTTTCCTAAATTTATTGCTTTCTCCCGCTGACCTTGCTCAGAAGTGAAGGTTTTATGTATATACATATATAGTAGAATATTTTACTCTGTGAATTCTGAAGAAATAAAAATTATTTAAAAGAAACACTGTACACTTATCATGAAAGGAACAAAATCGTATGATAGAGACTCATCGACTATCTGTACTGAATAATTACAGTCTTAATTTATAAGTTTTCTTCAAACTTGGAATTTGTACCAAACGCTTATTTGCTAGGCATTATGTATATTTGATTTGAAATTGACGAATATGGTGGCTGATTTTTAGGATTAAGAAATACCTAATTGCATGCAAGCGCACTCTGCCACCCCTCAGCAAAATCCTATAAAGTCTCTCAGCCGTTTAGCCGATTACCGACAAACATGGAATTCCAGTAAAACATTTAAAATGTAACTTAAATTTTAAAATTGGCAATAGAAAGTACATTAACGATAGGAACTACATTGATATAGCACCTTAGTGGAACTTATAACGTTTTAGTGATAGGTGAATCTCTAGCATGAGAAAAAGAAAAAAATGGATAGAATTATTTTTGAAAAAATCGCAACAAAAAAAATCTGGTATGAAACACTCGTACGACTTTCTATAACTACAGTTTACACAGGTTTTAATGACATATTTTCTTCAAACATACTTTTTACTAAATTTTTACTCTGGTTTTCGACTTTATATTAATTGGAGCATCTGAACTTAATAAAAGAGTCATTTTTCAGGAAACCATAAAATTTCCTCTGCTCCAAGTCTTCTTTAAATGACTTTTTTAGGAAAAAATGCGCAATAAAAGTGGAAGGCTCTGTGTATTCCTGGATAGCATAACAAATTTAATGAAATCCGTTGGTGTTTTTATGGAATCAATATCTATTAGTTAAATGTTGGAATTGTATAATAAATTATAATAGTACTTTATAGAGGAAAACATAACAACCTAAAACTGCTTTAAATGACTTTACCCAGAGAAATGCTTCAAACAAAAGTTACAGTTCTAGTCCATATACTAAGTTTAAAAAAAAAAAATGGTTTTAAGCCCTTTCTAAGAAAGTCTTATAACTGAAAAAACTGTTCAGTAGTAGCGTACTTTCGGTTCACAGATTTTCTTTAATCGCCGAATATTGGCAACATATTTTATTTGATTTAATACCGTTGAGATACAAACCATATTCCACTAAATTTCGCGTTTAGATGCTATGATTAAAATAGCACATCAGAGGAAAACATAACCTTAATGCCTTCCCCTTAATGCCAAAATTGATTCAATTGTCGTTGGAGCCGTTTTCGAGAAAATTGCAAAAAACTGAAAAATCTATTCAGTGAAGTGGGACTATAGTTGAGCAGTTTGGGCAGGTAAGTTCCTGTCTTGTCCCCATGGTGATACCCAAATGGAATATCAAGTATCAACGTTCTACGATTTTTCGTTTTTGAGTTATACTGTTCACATACAGACATACATCCACAGACCATATTCTGAAAACCATTTTTTCTAACTCAGGAGGGAGACCTGAAAATGTGTATCCCTGAAAATTCGATATCAAAAATTTGGCACGATAGCAGCAGTTGGCATTCTCTTACTACAGTGAACTAAATTGTAATTGACAAATTTCCTTCAAATAAACAATTTTCAGTTTTATATCAATGGGAGAATCTTAAACCTAATACAATGATTTACCTGGAGGAAACAATAACCTCCTCCGCCCCCCACCAATACTTCATTCAATGAATTTCTCGGAAAAAAGTTTAAAACAAAACTGATTTGTGTAATTACATTATTGTACTAAAGTAAATGGAATTCGTTGATGTTTTTATGGAGAAAATCGCGAAAACTGGTAAAATGTTTCGCTTAAAACGCACCTATTTATTCTTATTTCTTATTCTCTTGATACTCGAAATATATATATGTACCATATTTAATGTTATCTGGATGATACAATTAAACAATAAATTGGAAAATATTTTAGAGGAAAACATAACCTCACTGTTCCTCCGAAACCCCCCCTCAAATGACTTTACCCAGAAAATGTTTGAAATAAAAGTTATAGTTCTTTGTATCTGTAGTGCACACATACACTCTTACTGCTTAAATAGCTCTTTAGTGAATGTAAATTTGTAATAAAATCCGATGTGAAACACTCACTCACACGACATTCTCTTACTGCTTCAATAGCTTTATGTATAAAATGGCAAACCTTATTTACTTTATCCTAAATTAAATGTAGAGGTAGTGGAAGACAAGTTCTACCCGGGTAATTATAAGAAACGTGTTTACATTATACCAGAAGAGACGTCAAGAACATTGAACAATGTCACATAATATTAATGCGATATATCTAAAATAATTGTTTTGGGTGAATACTGTTACAACTAAAAGTGATTGGTTTATGTTATAGTTGTTTTCAGAAAATTCCAAACAACGGAAAATCCTATTCTTTAAAGTCGCACTTCACGTTTGTGGAAATCTTCGTGTCAGATGGGTTTAAGTAGCAGCTAAACAGAATAACAAGTTTGAGCTTCTTTGATAACTTTGAGCTAAAATATTAGTTTTTGAGATGTTTTATTCACACGCACAAACTTACATCCTTACAGACCGGCAAAAACCTTTTTTGCCTTTTCTGGGAACATCAAAACATTCTATTTCCAGTGAAACCTCAATTTCCAAAATTTGACACGATCACAATACTTTCTCTTAGTAGAGCTATGACCCATGGTAGAGCTGAGAGAAACTAAAAGTCAATATAGAGAAATGTTGGTGGAAAATTTCCATTCTTCGAAATCAATTAATTGCAACAGAAGGTAATAAAAATGCGTCCTCGCCTTTTTTGTACGTTTAAATTTTTTATTTATGTGCTGGTCTTTGTTTAACATTTCCTGTATCTCACAGACTGTCTGCATAAAACATTTTTTTTTAAAAAAAGAGATAGTACATTGGAATAAACATCAATATTATAAACTCGCTAGCATTTTAGTTTCTTCATTTGTACTGTTTCTTACTACAATTCCTAGATGTACAAAATCTGACCCCTAGGGGAATCACAATAGATTTTTGGAAGTGAATTTAAATTAATAGCCGCGCTCCCTTCATATCTAAAATTCTAATCTAACTACTCCATTCTCAGCATTATCTCTGTCTCATGCTGTGGTTTAATACATCCTTTGGTGATCTAATCAATGACCCAATGTGTAGATTTGTAACTATTTTTCATTAATAATTAATCCTTATGATAAAGCGCCTGGTGATTGTTTCTATCAATGTTCAAGTTTATGGAATAATTTTAATTCCTAATTATGATCTTTAGCGTTTAAGTTTTAACAGAACGAATTAAATCAAGTTTAAAATTTGTATTTTAAAATTTCTTTTGAATAACCAAAACAATGTTGTTTAAATATATTGATAACCACCTCGTAGCCATCTTGTGACAACCGTAACCCACAGCGACCAGTATATCTGTTTTTGCTACCTATTTATTACCTGCTAGACTCCTTACTCATTTTCTACCTTTTTACTAACCAATTTATTGGAATCCGGCCAATAAATCCATGGGACCCTTATGGTTGGGTGGTCTAGAATCTAGTCAAGAGAAGAGGATCCCCAGCTTACAGCCTCAGTCCTAGTGTAAGTATTCACCTGGCCTCCTCCAGTTATACTCTTCATTCCATTGACATCAGCAGGAGGTCCACTATTGTCTCAGCTGTATGTGTCTGTTTTTTCTATTTATTTTTTTTTTATTTCAACCTAGTCACTTAATAAATTTAGGACAATTGAAAGTGTCCAGCTACATGTAAAATAATGTGTGTGGTGGATAAAACTTGTAACTTTTTTGTTTATTTTTATGGTTATTTATTGTAAAAATTTGTTTTCGAATCGAATCACTCGAATATCATTAAAACAGAAAAACTATATAAACTTAAACATTAGTAGCTCCAAGATGTTGCTAACTTATATCATGATCCTGTCCATAGCGGAAACTGAAACAGAATTATCACAAGATTTCCACGATTACCTTAATATTTGTATTAGTACAGGATTTCGCAGGATTCGTATATTTTCGGTAAAAACTCAATTTGGAAAATTTGGCACGATCGCAATAGTTGCTCCTATTAGAAGTAATAGTAAATAAAAACCATTCAATATTGCCGGTGTCCCGATTTTCTTCAAACTCATTTAAAATTTTGGTAACTCATTTCATTCTCATTAAGGTTTCATGGGTGATGGACTTCATTTAATGTACTGAAGTGTCAGTTTGAAGGGAAGCCTAATGTCCCCTTCCCTTGGTCCTCCCTGAAATAAATTTTTCCAGAAAGTTAGTTCAAATAAAAGTGTTAGACACTATATATATGTATAGTATGACACAATATGTGTGTGTTGTGTGTGATTATTACAGCAAGTGTAATGTTGTTGATTATTCTCCAGAATAGCGTTTTGACGACTCCATGTTTCCGACAACTGTCGTTCAACATAACACGCCTAATCACCTCTGTCGTACGAACGAATATGCAATTTACTAAGCAAGCTACAAAGTAGTCGAATTTGTGTATAAGTACGCCGAATTCAGAGCTTAGATCGATCCTCAATTACTACAAACAATCAACAAGAATTACCAGGAAAAAAACAGCAAACCACCACGAATAAATTACTAATAATTTTTTTTTTATTTTTAATTTAAGGCTCGTCAATATCTATGGTCATTTTGCACCCGGAGCCTTCTCTATGCCCTGCCAGCCTTCGGACAGTGTTCTCTCATTACAGACAACACTGCCCAATAGCTGCAATAGCGGAATGTTATCCCTCTGAAGGATGGTGTTCCGTGTATACAATGGATCTGCTATTGAGGTAGTGACGGTGGAATGAATGTGATAAAACAAGTAACTGGAATATGGAATTTCTGTTGATGTTACTATTGGAGATATTGTTATAACCTTAAGTCTTTTACTCATCACTTCGTAATTTGGTTTAATATTGAGCTAGTGCATCTATGAATCTCGCAGACAAATATGATTTTGTTATTTTTTTTAGATTTCTCATTCTTCTGAATAAAATATAATGAGGTCAGTTTGTATACAAAGAATAATGAGTGTGTGTCAATTCGTGTGTACATTGCAGTAGCACACCTTTTGTGAATTAGATAAAGGGTGGGACAGCGAAAGAATGAAGAAACGAAAGAAAGGATAAAACCGAAAGCAGTAAAATAAAAAAAAGAGAAACTAACTAAAATAAACTACATGTCAATTATCGGATCGTAAATAGTGGACGCAGTCAGCTGTCAATTAGGGCTATGCTGGAACTAAACAGTACACATAGTACTACATACAGAACATAACAGTCTGCGTGTGTCTGTGAGTGCTCATGTTTCAGGTAGATGTCTTGAAAGGTACCAAACAAGAATAGAGAATTAAAAAATATGTTTTTTTTTTTAATACATTCTTCTACGATGTTCTTTTACGAATTATCTCTATTATTAGGTTTTTACTTAATGCTAACAATTAGTGTAAGGCTTGAGGTTTATATATATGTACTTAAAGCTTCCAGTATTTAAAAGGTTATTCATTAGCAGTAACGGTTCTATGTAATATTCTATGAAAAAAATTACTGTTGAGAGACACACTACTCCACTTCTCATATACTGCATTTATTACAGTACTTTAATTAGTCACCAAGATAGCTAAGTGATTAGGGCGCAAAGCTGAGCTGTAATGTGGTAGCAGCTTGGATTTTTTGTTTGCTTGTCTATATTTGCTATCCGCCTCCGTCTCGACTCTTGGGCGGTAGTTGGAAGTGAAGCTTGCCTTCAATAAATAGGCATTACTTTACTTGACTTCTAATACTTAATGACACATGATTTTGTTTAACTGGAATTTCTACTAATCGTTTACCATTAATATCAGATATAAGTCACAGGTATACTCTTTCTTTTTGAAGTCATCGATGACTTAGGGCGTTTATCCCAAATCTTCAGGATATCTTGATAAAGAGTATCATCTCTAATAGGCAGTTGTGGCCATGTCATATAATTTTCGTCTTCATTTGTATTATGCACTTATGTATGTATTTGTTTAAAATAAAAGTTATTTAGCTATCTATCTATCTATCTCATAGTATGTTGTCACAGACTTGCAACAGGGCAAAATCTGTTTACACACTCAGTGGCGTAGCAAAGAAAGCGAAAGCGCTCGACTGTACTAAAATAAAGCAAGCTATCAGGAAAAAATATCTTGTATGCTACAGTCACATGATATATTAATACAAAAAATGGTTGTTTTGCACTTGTTGGTTTCTAGGATATACCAGGTACCTGAACTGACTGCTCTTTAGATCGATTACATGACAGCACTACTAACGAGCCCCAAAAATCCAAGTTGTAATATTTGTAGTTTTTAGCGTAAAACCTTAGTTCCAGAATTCATCAAAAATTGACTTCTTCTAGAGAAAACCTAATAACTAAGAAAGAGATCATGCCATTTCTACCATTAAGCCAATAGCTCTAACGTCCAGAATGATTCCTCAAAAGAGAAGTAAACAAGTAAGGATAAACCTAGCACGAAACTAGTGAATCATCAGGATAAGAGTCAATCAAAGAGTGAGTATGTGGTTGGTTCTTCAGAGCTGGAATGCATCATATATTTTGACAGAAATATCCTGATGATAGGCGAACGCCCGAAACCCGTCGATGACCAAATAAAAGCAGACTATTACGGAAAGTATTTCAAAAAGAGTTAGATCAGCAATCAAGTGCACTACTTATTTGCTTCATTTCAGTCCAACGTGGCTACCACCCAAGCAGTGTGAGGTGGTAGTTTGTAGATATTTTTCAATTAGTCATTATCTTGGATAAGTTCATTTCTTTTGCACCAGTCCAGCCTTCTCCATGTAAACATCCTTTTTCGCTCCGTCCTCTCATTTCAATCTCGGTCTTCCTTTTCTTCACTTGCTCTCAACAGCAACTGGCAGAAGGGTCTTGGTTCAAATGGTTCATATGTGATTTACTCCAGCTTACTCTATTCTATTGCTTCTAAAGAAGTTGTAACTTCGAGTTTAGACTTGAATGTCACGTTTCCCAGTTTCTACTTTTTTTTTCTCTACCTTCCGGAAAATCCTCATCTCGGTAGCCTGGACACTTGATTTTTTTTACTCGTCAATGCCCATGACTCCTAAGATTATATGAAGATTTGACGGTATGTAGTCTTGTACCAATTCTATCTTCTTGACCACCTCTCGCGGAATTATAAACCCTCTTTTAACGGCGACATTAAATCTCACACCTTACCACTAGTGATAAGGCTGGTAAATAGTTACTGTGAAAGTATCTGTGACTGAAATTTTCTATGCTCAGAATAACTAGGAAGCGTTTCGAAAGAAAGAGTGCATGGCTCCAAGGAGTGAGAACCCCTGTCTGCAGGCCCTCTTTCTGGAACTCTTTCTTTCTGAGATGAGATGATTAGAAAATACAACATCGTCAAAAATATTTCCTAGATTTCGTAAGAGAAGACAGTGGAGCAATAAATCCGCTTTGAATGAAATAAAAGAACATGCTATTTATTCAACACGAATGGGTCGGGGCACCTGAGGAACTAGAATCATCAATCGGAATTAAGGGCAAGTTTCCCAGCATATCCGGATGGAAATTTGCATCAAACTCAACAAGTAGAGATTAGGAGATTGTAGTCATCTTCCATAGTCAGGCCACCATTATTTATTAGGATGAGTTTATATTATCAGTTCGAAAAAGGTATCAGAATGCCTTGACAAAAATGTCGGGAAAAATTATTCTGCTTTGAGTGTCAAGACATGTTTGAATAGAAGGAAATGATGGTGCCGAAATTCTACTAGGGAAGGTACAGTAATTCCCATTCATGGGCCCGGAATACTTTTATACCAATATGGCTCATCACTTCAAGATGAGCTAACAAATGAAGAGGAAATCAAGTGAAATTGTTCTTGATAACCCTGTAAGGACTGAGGAGGCAAGATTAATATTTTCCTGGGCAGCGATTATACGTCGATTAAAATTTCTGGGCCTTGGCAACTGAAAGAAATATTGGGATTTTAGTCGAAAGAATATAAATCATCGACTCATACAGGTTTATAATACTATATAGTGCTGGAAGTTTATATATAACAATTAAGGAAAATGCAATGATTATATAGGACATTTCATTCTTTAAAAATACTTTTAATATAAAATAAATTAAACTAAGCATAAATAAAAGTAACTGCGCGCCAAAATATTAAGTAAACAAGCAACCTTCCCATCTTTTCTCTTATGATATCCTTGCTTGGGTTATAACCGCCTCTAGCGCACTCATTTGAATGTTCAAAATATTTTGGCCTTCCTATACCACTGGTCTGAATCAGTTGTAGAAATAGGCTTCTTATGCTAATAGGTTTTCTCACAGACGCTGAGGGAGCTAAAGAAGCTAAGCCTAGGACGCAAACCATCTGCAAATTCTGTGAGGAGATATATCTTCTGATGGCACCAACCAATAAGTCCATAATATATCTTTTAAAGAAAGTGCACACGAAAAAAACGAGAGTTAAATAGCATTAATAATTTCCATATCATTTTTATTCCAAATTGTAGCTGTAAACATTGCTAGATGTTATTACTGAAAGTGAATTCCAGGATCAGAGCGGGAAATAAAGGAACTAGCAAATTCTCATGGAGTAAATAAATAGCGACCCATATTTTAAGAAACCTTTATGGTAGCTCAACTACCATCCATCCACTTTCACATTACTCCATTGACGTAATCAAGATTGCTACTGTTTTAATTATTGTTTCATTCTTGAATCAACAATACATGTTGTTTCAGCGATTACTTCATATAAAAGATATTAAACATTTTCGTGATGTCTTTAAAGTTAATTACTTAAAATGTCTAAGTTCTAAACCGAATAAAGATTTGGTAACTTTTTTTTCTTCCTTAAATTATTTCTTGAAGATGAATAAGGAGCAGAAAAAAAGAAAATGATTTATAAAACATATCTTCTGGTTTTATACAAGGTAATGGATGTGTGTTGTTCCATTAGCAAATAGGGCGTAACTTGAGAATGACGATCCTGTATAAAGGCCATAGGCATTATGGTATCTCCAGCTACACTTACTGGCCTGTCTACAGTATGTTACCTGCTTCAACCTGTCACTATGTCTCACCGAGAACAATGCTACCTATCTGACCTGATATTGGAAAATTGTTACATACCATTCTATGGCTTTCGCTTTTTTTCCCCACTTCCATTCCTTCTTTACACCCCTTTAGCGAAAGAAAATGCTTTTTACTCGCTTTTGTGTAAGAGGTTTATTTTTTCCTTTTTTTTTAATCCCACGGTTGGTTATTAGTTCTAATTGGACCAGAGTGTGAAAAAGGCTAAGTCGTTATAGCATAAGAGAAAATTTCAAATAAACAACTTCTTTTATTATATCTAGATCTCAAGTCGTTGGAACTAGTAATTAGGAACACAAATTCTTAGTTCAGTTATTTTAGTTGTACCAATATTGTATTACAAACCAAAGGTATTACCCGGTTTTAATACTAGCTCCCTCTCTCTATAGGTTGATTTATTTTTCGTTATTACTTATTCTCTTTTTACTTTCTCTGGCTGCGATCGAGACAAATTTGGTATCGAGTTTACAGCGGAGTTTTGAGATACCTGAATCCAAAAAAGCAGTGTTTTAGAAATTGGTGTGAGCTCACATAACTCCAAAACAGAAAATCGCAAGAAGTTTAAACTTTGTTATTTCGTTTAAGTTCTACTAGAAGGCTCTAAAAAAGGTCAAGATCGGTCAACTGGAAGCGCAATGAATGGATTTTTATAGTTTTTTACGTTCAAATTAGAGATTTCTCCAGAATTTGCCAAAAGTTAAAGGAGTAGATATAACTTCGTAACAGTAACTCATCACCAGCCATTTACCACATTGATCTAGGATTCAAGTTGGAAAAACTTTTTCCTTTTTTTATCCTATGCCTTGCCGGTGAAAGGCGACTTCGGCCATCCGGCTACCCGCAGCGACGATTTTGCTTCCTTCTCATCTAGTATTTCTAATTCTCTTATATCTTGCAGTGAGACGCAGATATTGAGATGGTCCGCATCCATGTCTAAGTTTCCGCAAAATATGCATGTCAGGCTATCTTTGACCCCGATCCGATGATGGTGTTCCTGCAGATAGCCGTGGCCGGTGATTAATCTGAAACAAGCAACTTGCCTCTCTTCTCGATAGGTTGATTGATATGCAATTGGACTGATCTTTTAAGGTCTCCTATCGCTTTCCAGCTGTGAACTTAGCTTATTCATAGGAAGTATAAACTTATTAATATTTTGAAAATTATCAAGAAAACCCATCCCCGATGCAATTCGACAAATACAGATATCAGAAGTCTATCTCTAAAATAGTGTTTATCTTAATTTTTTAACAATTTTCTAAAAAGTATTTGGTTAGTTTTTATCTAGAACTCTAACTTCCTACAAATTAGGGTGCCTACAATTATTTTTAAGGCCGTTTTCCAATGACAATTACTTTTAGGAAGAGGCGCTACCAGCAAGGTTTTGTATTAATATACATTGTAAAGTCTTCTATAGAGTATTATCTAGAGTAAAAAGTTATTGTAATTGGCAACAGTTAAATGTGCGGTAATACTGAAGTGTAACAAAAGTCTTTGGGTTTTTCACCTTATAATTCAAAAATATTCGCTTACTCTACCAAATGGTTTGCCTACTAAGCTTACTCCTCGAAATGCAGGCCATCTTTTTTTACAACTTGAACCCTTCGGTGAGCCAACAATTCGATGTCCTTCCGATACCTTGAGCTATAATGTGGAGGCAAAACATTCCAAACATTCCGTTTTCACCTCCTCCGCATTCATTTCCTCCGTACATGTAATAAGTGAGCCATGGAGCGGAAAAGATGGTAATTAGAGGGTGCTAATTCTGGGCAGAAAGCTGCGTGAGGGAGGAGCTCAAAATTCTAATCTTAGATCACCGAGAAATTTCGAGGCTTTGCGTTATCTTGTTGAAGCAGTACAATTATTCAATTAACTCAAGAATGATATTTTGCGGGTAAATCGGTGTGTACGCATTCTAGCTGGCTACAGTAAAGTTCGGATGTAATCGCACGTCCGTCAGGAACTAACCCCAAATGAATGGCACCCTTATAAATCCACCATACGCACAGCATCACTTTCTCAAATCTCTCTCATCGGAGACGGTACAGCTGACTGGCTTGATTTAATACATTATTTTTGTTTGTTCGTTGTCGAAATAAACCAACTTTTAAACGCAAGTAATAATTCGTTTGATGAAATGAAATCACTCGGCTATTGAAGAAGGGATGTACGGACTTCAACTTGGCGTGCGGCTCGTTGGGGAATAAATTGATGTGGTTGTTTCGGCAACTTCTGGGATCTAAGGTAGCTGCTTGGATGTGGCGGTTTATGTTGAGGACACGCCTAATTTACCTGAAAGTTTTCTGGTACTGATGCAAGGATCCATCTCTACAACTGTTACTACCAAAAGTGCTGAATCTAAGGAAAGAGGACGTCCTGGATGAAGCTTACTTACTTTTCAGGTTCATATCACCCTGCCTAAATTTTTTGAACTAGATCTCTGCAGGCGATCTGCAGACGGTTTTCTGCGATTTTCTCAAGAAAGACAACAACGGGTTTGTTTGAATCTGATACTGAAACGTACTTTAATTCTATCACTTTTGTTTCTAAATTTTTTTCCAAAAACAATTATTTTAGAGTGGTGCTGGCGGAACTGGATGATGGTCATGTAATCCTGAATAGTGTCGTTTAATGTCGCCCAAATTGGAGGCAGTAAACATTCAAGCTTTATAGAAAAAAAACAACATGAAAATGTATGTATGAGTTAGGGTTGTGAAATATTTCATCGTTTCAAATTGTTTAGCTTTGATCTGTTAGCAATACGAAACGTATAGTTCCCAGGTAAACCTGAAGGAATAAATTATTTGTGCAATTAATTATACTTGTGGCGCTTGACTAAGATAAAGAAAAATTGCTAATAAGAAGGTCCATTTGATTGGAGGTATCACATCCGGAAAACGAATTCTATCATATTCCATCTGATTTTATTGAATATTATAACCTGACTTACTTAAATAATCTAAACGAAGTTATTAAACAGAAATCTGAACTCCAAGATAATTTGTAGGCTTGAAAAATTAAAGTTACAGAATGAATTGGAATTGTTTTAACTCATTCTAAATCACTTTTAATATACTGAATTTGTATATAAAGAATACACAAATGGTGAAATTTTAACTACTTGATGTTTTATTTTGAAGTAATATAAGAAACCCAGTCATTGTTTGATTGATTTTCATTGATTAATATACCCGATTTCGTAT
The DNA here is from genome assembly GCA_011037195.1 of Triatoma infestans. Taxonomy (NCBI): domain Eukaryota; kingdom Metazoa; phylum Arthropoda; class Insecta; order Hemiptera; family Reduviidae; genus Triatoma; species Triatoma infestans. Next base: position 62,128 of record JAAEAF010014037.1, read on the forward strand.
TTACAAATGAAATTATCTTTTCTATATTTGATTACATTGACTGATTTATGCAAAATACAAAACTCCCTGAAAAGAAGGAGCGAAATTCATCTATTTTTTTGAGATAGCTCTCATTCTTGATCTTTATTATGCGAGGAAACTATCGCGGCGTTTCGCTGTAAATGTTTCACAATTTTATTTATCCAAAATTGTATTGATGTGGTACATTAAAGGAAAACACAACCCCCAAAAACTTAATATTCTCGGGAAAATCTGAATCAAACTGATTTATGTGTGGGATAGGATAGGATACGAAGTTGAAAGAAAATGGCCTTAGCCGTTTCGAGAAAATCCCAAAAAACTGAAAAACATGCAGTAAAGTCGCCCTTCCGGTAGATGGATTTTGGCTGATGCTTCGTGTTTAATGCGGTGATCAAGTTTGATCTTCCTGCGATTTGTTGTTTTGGAGATAGTGTGCAACCACAAAGTTGGATTTGCATTTCTGCCTAATTCTCTTTTGCATTCTTTTTCAACAATCGTAAGAAAATGCTCAATTTTTTTCTTTATAGTTCACATTAATTATATAAAACAGTAAATAATAAGTTAGAAATAATTGGATTTTTTGCATTTTTTTTATAAAAGCTTTTTGTCGCACAATTTGATAATTCATAAAATACTACAAAGGAAAAAATAGTAAAAAAAATCTAAACTAGATTTTTCAAAGAAATAATAAGCTATAAATAATTAACCAATCACAGTGTAGAAGGGAAAGTGTGATATGTGGATGTATATTAGGGCAATCAGAAATTTACAATTATTATGTTTACCACGCCCACATTTCACAACTTCACTTCGACATTGTGATTGGTTAATTATTTACAGCTAATTATTTCTATGAAAAAACTAATTTAGATTTTTTTACTAATTTTCCCTCTTTAGGTATTTCATAAATTATCCAATTGTGCAATAGAAATTTTTTATAAAAAAAAATGCAAAAAATCAACTTATTTATAACATAATATTAATTGTTTTATATAATTATTAATGTGTGAGCTATAAAGAAAAAAAAAATCAGAATTTTCATTCCATTGTTGAAAAAGAAGAAGAACTTGTAGTCAGAGGTAGTTAAGAGTTATGTTCAATAAGAAGCTGGTGGAAGGTACTCACACTAAGGTAATGCAACGATTATAGTTAACAAAATGTATTCGAACTTGAAATTGTGACTAAGCGTTCAGTTGCCCTTAATATAAATATAGTATCTGGTGGGGAATAATATGTTGTTTCTGAACGCGTGGCAGGTAGTACTTGAATTGATTACAATGTCATTCTAAAGATAGAGTCTAGATCAGACTACAATAGCACTTGAATTTGAATTTTGAAGTTCATTATAGCACAAACAATTTTGTATTGTTGAATATGTGGATGGGTTTGCAATGCTAGATAACATCTGGTATTACATCCGTCGTAGCATGCATATTTCTTTTATACCTGACTGGTTTCTAATTTTCAACCATCGCCAGATTAAATTTATAAAGTTCGTGTAGAGAGTCCATTTCAACGCAATGTTTCTGTTACATTGGACACTTGTTCGTTTGTTGAGTGTATGTGTAGGAGGAGGATAACTTTAAATATCAACAATTTGCTGAATTACTCGAAATCCGTGTTTGAAGAAAATCCGTTAATCGGAACATGCGCATTTAAGGAATAGATTTCTGAGATTTTTGGGATTGGCAGGTTACCGGCTACGATTTTTATAAAACAGGATATACAATCTGCTCATATATAAAAACTAGTACGTATATATTCCTTCCTTAAAAATCTGATTTTAGGAAGTTTCTAAAGAATGTTGGCATTAAGTAATAATTATCATTTTGCCATAATTACTACTGGTTTCTATAGGTTAATGGAGGTGCCACGTTTTTTATATCCTAAAAACCAATAAGTTTGTTACGATCCCTATGGATAAAATATGAGATAACAGGGCCCCCCCAAAAAAGCTTAATATAATTTTGTTTTAAGAAAATCTCTCAATGGGAATTTATTAATTGCAGGAGGAGACAGTCCTGTGAGTACTTCGCACCAGATTTTTTTTCTTTTTCTTAATATTACAAGGTGTTTACAAGATAAGAAATTAATAAAATTACATAATTTTATTCAACATGGACAGGACCATTTCTTTCAAAATTTATATAAGAGATTAGAATAATATATTTTCAACGTGGTCCACATTCTAGGTTACCTGGCTGTATAGATCGATCCCTCTTACATAGTAAATATTTAAAACAAGGAGATAATGCCAAAGTTTTTACACAAACCCCATTGTCCTGTTTTATTAGGCTCTTAAGAAGAATGGTGAGACCCCCAGCTACAGTTGCGTCTTCGTTTTTTTACCTGTACACTAGACTTCCATTAGTGGGATTCATTTTCACCTGTCAATCAGTTTTTTTTTATTTCTATTTTCTAAGGTTATTTTATTTTTAACTGCACTCTTTTTTCCCATATTTATTTTATATCTTTTTTTATTTATAACTTAGTTTTTTCTTTCCGTTTTGTCTTCTCATTAAAGCAAAAATAATAATAAAAAAAGCATCCCATTATAATTATCGACAAAAAATTTGGGTTTAACTTTGTAGACATTTGTAAAGTTTTATCATTACAACATAAAATAATAATGATAATAAATTAATAAATAAATAAAATGACATGGTCTTTAAAGATAACTTTAGAAATACTAAGATCAATTTATTCTAACACTAAATAAAAGGTTAATTCTCTTAACATCTTGTAACCATGGTATAAGTTTCTGCTGCAAAATATGATAGATAAGACAGAACTGTAATTTATATGAAGTATTTTTACTTTCTTTTACTGTCAGCGACAGTATTGCATTCAAGTGAGCGTTTCGAAACTGAATTTTCATGTCAGACCCACATATTTAGATGTCCCCTGATGATCCCTTTTTTTTCCCGTCTAACTCAAAAACGAAACATTGTAGGAAGTTCAAACTTGATTTTTCTTTTAGATTTTTAAAAATTAATTTTTTATATTGTATTATTTAAAATTATTATTCGACTGGGATATATTATCAGGTTATTTCAAGAATGATTTGGTTAAAGTGTATATACAGAAAAATAAATAAATAAAGATAAATGTAATAAAGATTACTCCGTTGAGGAAATTCAACCACAACAAGAGCTGGAGAATTCCACGTTGCCGAAACCAGCTATATCATATCATCGCTACGGCTCGCAATTGACGAGTTTCTTACCAAGCTTCAAAATAAGAGGTACAAAGCTTCCCTCACATGGTGTCTAACTCTACCAAGTGTTAGAAAAAAAATCGTATTTAAGCTTAGGAATTTCAGACATTCAGTCACTAGACTTTGTCTGCAAGCGGCATTCAAGAGTCTACAAATAATTATCGAGACTCCACTACACAACTCTGAAAATGTTACATCAAGCAACAGCTTTCGCTCTCATGCCCGTGGTTGACTTGCGGATGACGAGATCTAAGTCTTGGATCCCACTGCTGAAAGAAGAAAACTATCTAATAGATGGGACTCCGTCTAAGCTGAACGTGGCTGCTCCCGCTCAAAGAAAGGAAGGAAATGAGAGAAAAATCAGAGGAATACAAGGTTACAACTTTGGCAGAAGAGCAGTGGAAAGAGAGATCTAGATCTCATCACCCGCCAGCCAGCCTGGCATTGCTTTCATGGAAGGGAAATTTAAGCCCAACCAAGATGGCGACGGAAGGAGAACCACCCCAGATCTTCCCATTCGGTTCTTGCCATGTTGCCTTGTCATTCAAGGCGAACTACCTTGAAGCAGCTCATTGCAATATGGGCAAACTGCCGTTCTAACAAACCCCTGATGTGAGCTCAACCTAAAGAGCTAAGCATTTACTATATACATCACCTTTATATTTACTAGACGCAATGCTAGGACCTAATCGTTTATGGTCATCCTAATTAGTTATCCTAATTATGGTTGAGCGCCCTGATATAACAGATGGCGACCAAAATACATATAATATTTGGGCGGGGGTCAGGTATTCAAGAAAAAGAATCTTTTTTTGATGTTGCTTACTGTTATAATTTTAATAGATAATATAATAGATTTTGATGGATATAAAATAGAAAATGACGTTCAAGATGGTGAACTAGCTAACAATTGTGATTTGGGCGGACTAGAAAGACGTACATGATTAATGCTGGAGAATCAGCAGCCTCTGCGGGAGGAGATGATGGTAGTTTTGTACTGTAGCAGGAAGGCTACGGTAGCGCCTCCAGCTAACTGAATCTCTTTTAAGATAGTTATCTAGCAGTTCTGGAAACCTACCACGCCTCTCTGATCACCAAGACAGCATCCATGCCACTTTCTTCTCTTTTATAGTCTATATATATATAATTTTTTTTTTTTTTTATTCAATCCTCATTCTTGTAGTCCGTTCTTCATCTTGTTTTACTGCTGGTGAACACAATGAGTGTTGGCTTTAGGCCATACAAATTACCTTGTCCAGATTACCCCGTATTAACTATACACAAGTATGTTTTAATATGCCCACTAGACAATTTATTTTCTTAATAATTTACTATAATTAAATTAAAGTTGAATGTTTAACTAGTTTTTTTACTTTTTAATTTCTGTAGTTTTATTTGTCTTCAACCGTAATAGTTCAATTCCTCTTTGTGGGCGGCAAATACCATTATCATTTCTTCACTGCATAAGTTTCTTCATTATTTATCTGCGTCGGCAGGCTGGGTATCAACCTTATTGTACTACTGTAGTTGGTCACAACTTGCATGCTACTACCCTTCATAAATATGTTGATTATCAAGTTTTTCATGCCTTTTTTTTAATGCATATAAAATAAAATTTCAGTTTGAATTCTTCTAAAAATAACTTCCTCTAATCATATTTGCCCTGTGTCTTTGTTCACAAGGTTAGGTACTCCAGCGTGACGGATGGTGGTCTCGTCATCTAAGGGCAGTTTCCGATAGGCTACTAATATAGCATGCTCTTCTTCGTGTGTACCAGTATTCTGATTAAGAGACCATATCAACCTTAGCCTATTTATCCATTTTTCAATTGGGAGTTCTGTGTACAATGAATAAAGTTCTCTGTTACTTTGAATTTTCCAAGTATTTTCCTCTTTTTTAGGCCTCTAAATTCTTCTCAGTATTTTTTTTTACCTCCTCTTCAATCAATTTTGTTAGGCCGCTATATCACTATACTCTAGGCCGCTCTAGGCACTCAGCATTCGCACCCTAAATAGAACCGGTTTTACTGACGTTTTATATAGCTGAATCTTCGCCTTTCTATTGATTATTTTTGACTTTAAATGTCATTGCAATCCATCATAACTTCTATTCGTAGCCAGTATATTTCGATTAATTTCCTGGGATCTTTAGAGAAGTTTATGTAACAGCCTAAGCATATACAAATACCTCATTTGCTTTTTCAAGAAATGACCTATTAATTAAAAGTTTCATTTCGGCATGCACATTTCTTATATAATTATTTTGTTTTTCGTATATAATAAAATATTAATACTATACTCTAGGCCCTCTTTCAATAGTTGAAGGCATATTTTAAACCATTCTCTAAAGCTACTAATAATAGACACGTCATTAGTTTCCGCCAGTATTTGAACAGGATACTTTATTATTTTATCTAAGACGGTGTAGAACAGTAGATTTGACATGGTGATTGAAAAGCTGAGACAATTAATTTTCTTTCTTTTTCTACTAGGAGTTACAAAACTTGTACCATTAGCTTTTTTACTTTCTCTTACTCTTAGTAAGAGGAAGTACTGCAATCGTGTCAAATTTTTGATATCGAGTTTTCACCTGAAATATCTATTTTGGATCCCGTGAGTCCAAAAAAGTGGTTTTTAGAAAATGGTCTGTGTATGTGAGTGTGTGCTAACGATTTTCTTGAAACTTCCCGTATAACTACACATACAAAGTCTACAACTTTTATTTGAAATATTTCTCTGGGAAAATTCATTAAGGGCACTTCTAAAGGAGGGGGGTGAGGTTTTGTTTTTCTCTAAAGTGCTATCACAGTTGCTAAAGTATAATTGGATGTTAGATTATACAATTCTATCATCCAAAAAAACTTAATTAGAAATAAAAGATGGCCAAAATTCCGAGTTTCAAGAAAATTAGTAAACCGGAAGGCGCTTTTGCTGAACAATTTTTTCAGTTTTCGACGAATTTCATTGAATTTGGTACAAAAACTGTAAAACTGGTGGATTATAATTTTGAGAACTGGAGTAAGAGAAAGTTATATGAGTGTTTCACACCAGATTTTTTATTCTATAAAGTTTGTTTTGATACACAAGTAACTTGAAGAACACAACACGCTCACTAATTCGGTATAGAGGAATTGTTTGTTATGCCTTCTTTCGCTTCAATTTAAAAAAAATTATATTACGTAGTTTATAATTTCTCTTGATAACATACTTCACTACACACTAGGCAACGTAGAATGGAAATGGTTTAATTGTCAAGGGACAGTATGAGTCCTTTCTGTTTCAACACACTGGTGTATCTTCTCATTTGATTTCACTATACTATTCTGTCTTGTACATAATGTTAATTACAATGAAATATGATGCCAAACTTTCGAGTTTGAAGAAAACTGGTTTTCCAGAAGTGCAACTTTGCTGAATTGTTTTTTCCAGGTTTTTGGCAAATTTCTCCTTAATGACATCTACGAGTTTCCATTAAACTTGTCATGCTAACCGTAACTAAGGATCTAACATTTTTGTTTTAAACAGGTTTCCAAATAAATTAATTTGTGATAGGAGGGAGGTTATGCTTCTCTCTAAAGTGCCATTTCAGTTTATTGTACAACTCTATCATCTATATTATATTAAATAGAATTGAATTTATTGCCAATATTTCAAATTTGAATAAAATTCGTTGACAGGAAATTTTATATCACTGAAGATTTTTTTTTTCTGTTTTCTACATAATATCTATGGGCTTGCTAGGAGCACCTACAGCTCACTGTCTATGGGCTTGCTAGGAGCACCTACAGCTCACTGTCTATGGGCTTGCTAGGAGCACCTACAGCTCACTGTCTATGGGCTTGCTAGGAGCACCTACAGCTCACTGTCTATGGGCTTGCTAGGAGCACCTACAGCTCACTGTCTGTTGTCTGTAACGAGAGAACACTGTCCGAAGGCCGGCACTGCACTGAGAAGTCTCCCGGACACCAATGACCATAGTTGTTGATGCGCCTTAAATTAAAAAAAAAAAAACTCTGGGTTTCATTAAACTGGGATACTAACTATACAAGGAGAGCGCTATCGTGTATTTGAAAAAAAATTTCTGAAAAAAATTATTTCAGTGAGGTTCTATGGAGGGAGCTGAATGGAAAATGTTGAAGACAACCAAACATTTTGTAAAAATTATCAGTTGAAGAAATTAATTATAACTACGTAATTTGCTGAAAGAGAAAGTGGTGTGAGAGTTGCATACTAGTTTTTTATTTCGTTTCAAAACTGCAACTAAATTCATCCCAGCACAGTTTGCATTTATAGAGGTTTTAATCTATTAAATTCTTGTTAAGTTGTCTACTCCCCCTGACTCTATTTTATATGACACTACCGACACTGGGGGATGTAGCTGATGGACCTGCTCGCTTCACAATGAGGATGCCATACCGTGTAATCCAACTTCTATATACAATGCAATACCCCTGTATATGTTACACTTAAATAATATAATGTTCCTTCATTTATGCAGAACTAATAAACCGTTACACTATTAACATTTTTGTTGGAGTTCTAAAATTTTTATTAACCATTTTATTAGTCTCGTGTCGCCTTTATGGCAATTTAATAATATTTTATTGGTAACACTAATTATAAATTTGCTTTTTCCCAATATAAATTATTATTTATTATGATAAGAACGTTCCCATAACTAATTTATAGGTACTGGTTAGGGTATCGCTGATACTACTTGACCGCTGGGGAGTCGAAGTTCTGATGCCATAAATTACGCAGATTATTGTGAAGAAAAAAAAAATCTTGTTTAAAACATTCACACGACTTTGTCGAGGGAGCATTCAATGTAATCAAATGGCATTTTGGATGTACAGCGATGTCCCAGCTCTCACAGACACAATCTCCCTGAAAATCAATTTTCTTGGGAACAAAAAGTGTGAAACAAAAGTAATCGGTCTTCAAATGACTAATCAGACATAAGTTTAAACTACCTGGCTAATGTCTATCGATAAAATATGGTGTGAAATACTTATACAACTTTCACTTAAAGCAATTAATTAATTTAATTAACCAATTTTGTTTAAATTCAATGATGGTTCTTCTTTATATAATATCTCTGAGGTTCAACTTCCAACTTTATGCGTTTTTAAATTTTCTACTGTTCTAAAATCTCTACAGTTCCTTTTGGAATCTATGGACTCCAACTCCAGGGGACTTCAGGATCATTTATCTTTTAGTAAAGGGCATTATATAGTAACTTTGGGGAGTTTTAATAATCCAAGAAGAGTTGCTGTTTACCAAGTTATTAAAAAATATTCATTATCTCAATATACTCACCAGCTATTAATGCTCAGTCTGTTTGCTCTTATTCTACAGCAAACTATCATTCCATTTGCCAAATGTCAAATCTTTAAATCTAAAACTTCTAAGGAGCGTTTCCATTGGGTCAAATCTCAGCAGTTTTGTCTTAATTGTTTTTCCCCGACTCTGGGAAATGTCGTTTTCTGTTGAATATAGGGTATGTAACCGCTCGCAGCACACCATTCTTAACTTTGGTTATTTGGGATGGGTAGAATGGATTGGCCCAACTTTATCTCAAACGTCAGCATCTTCTGCCTCTTCAAAGGCTCAACTTACTCTAGTAAGCTCCTTCTGAGATTCGTACTGTTTCCCAACCCAGCGCTGTTGATTCTCCTATTGAGCAGAGTCGGCCTGTCTGAGGTATCGTCTTCGACATCATCTTCAAATTCTCGTACTATCTTAAAGGCATAGAGCCTTATCATGACTCAAGTTTCTTCCATTCTTATGTCATTGTTAGAACAGTATTGATTCTGCAGCTCTTATACTGAACGATGTGCAGCTTCTTCGCTGTTCACGCTTGAAATCCAATATTTCTTTAGTTGGTTTATGCCAAGCCCAATCTTGTTCTAAAGGTCCTTGTCCATTGCAATTCTCCAAGACCATTCATTTGTAATTTTAATCGAACACCTCATTGCCATATATCTTATGAAGTTCATGCAGTAGCGAATGGTCTCGTAATTACATACTTTTTAATAAAACATATTTGGACAAAATTTACATTCGTGGGATATATAACCGTGGCTATTTTTCTATGAATAGAGATTGCCTAAACCTTTATTTATAAAAATAATATTTCTTAAATATTGCAAGAGAGAAAATTATGCCTATTCTATTTTAGCATTCCCTTATAAGTACAAATATTTGTTTTACTACTTATGATTGTACACTTGAACAAAAAGTTTGACTGTATTTAAATCTCAGTTTATGATATGAAAATTTAAAAAAAAAAAATCATACTAATAATTTGTAAAAAGTAAAATTACCCATTCGATAAACCCATCTAAATATTTCCTGATAAGCTTTGTTAATGAAGTTTATCATTTTCTGTTGTATAAGGATAATTAATTAAGGTAATTTTGTTAAACACAAATTTTTCAATGAATTTGTTTATTTCTACAATTATCAGTAATCTTTCATTATCAGTAACTTTCATGTCATCAACTATTTACATCTCTACCTGAATTCGTACCATATCATGTACACTGGATATGCTCATGCTATGTTATGTTCTGAAAATTTCATATCATCCAATAAACTTCGATTTTATTTCATGTGAAGTCAGACCAGTCAGTTAGTAATTGTTGTCGGAAATAGTTAATCTCAACCACTAAATGTCTCGTCTTGCCTCATAATTGTGTTTATCTCATATGCTTGCCTTAAAATCAGTAGAAACTTTTTTGAAATAATTAATTGATTGATTGATTGATTGATTGATTGATTGTGCTGGAACGTTTATAACAGTTCTTCTAAGAACAAAACTCAGGAAAACCGTCCTTTATGCAGTATTTCTCAACGATATTTTCATGTGCTTTCCTTTTTTTAATATTAATTTCTGTGGCGTCCCACTTTTCCAAGGCCTGCGTTGACCTATGAAATAGCCAGTATAATTAAAAAAAAAAACTGCAAATGAACTTAAAATTTGTATACATAGTTATTGTTTTAATTTTAGTTTGCTGTCGGTTTATTTTGAAATACCTAAAACTTCCCAGTTTTAACGTTCATATGTAATGCAATGTATTTGGGCCTGGGCTATTTCTAGGTCAGACGAGAAAGGCCTCTGATGATACTCGAGAAAAAGTTTCTCCTATGAATCTAGGGCCCTTTACGCTTTGAACTGGAATGATATATTAGCTTTGTTCTCGAAGGTATTAAGAATAGTATGATGTTAAACGATGTAGATATAGTCGCTGTATAATGATCATGATAAGTCCTCAAAATTTTAAGAAAAAATGTTACATACAGGCTGCTACTAGTACTACTTGACATCCGTGCGGAAAAGTTTAAAACACTCCTCTATTCACAACATCCTGGAAAATGAATATTAATGCAAACTGTTAAAATCATGAGTCGCTTCAGTCTTCATAGAATCTTCAACAGTTGTAATTACGAGAACATGTCCGTAGCCAGATACTGGAGAGTTACTAACATTCAAGAAAGGTTTCAAATCAGTTACAAACATAAACCGTTAAACCGTGTTCACCAGTTTACCATCAGTCTATCAAGCCGCTCTAGAACGACTAACGCTATTCGTTCTTATTTTACCGTAATACCTTTCAATAATATTCTGTTAGTACAGCAGTAAATCGTCAGCGCACTTTCTTTCTACGGCATGCTGACAGTCAAACTTTTTACGTCTTTTCAGCGAAGATTTACTTTATTTTTTTTAAGACAGAGGAAACGACAATATTTTTTTCATCCTATAAATTAGGTTTATTTTTAATTAACTGTATACTTATATCTATGAACTTACGTGTTTTTAAAAAATAAACATTCTATAAACTAAATAAATAAAATAAATGGCTTAGGAATCTTTTATAATATATATTGTCACTTAAAGCTACCACTTAATGGCGATATAACACATATTAGGTGTGTAGTGTGAGGCTACCGCTATTTAATAGATATAAGCCCCTCTTCGTATTAAAAAGAAAACAAAAAAAGCATATTTGAATACAATGGTACAAAGAGAGATTAGTGTTTGTGAGAAGGAGATAGAAAATATATATATATATATAGAGAGAGAGAATAAGAGGGGGGTAGGGGTTTGAGAGAAAAGATACAACTTAGAAGAGGACGTTAAGGTTATTAGTCTGGTTAGTTGGTAAGGATGGTCTTTCTGCCCTCTTTATTCACTGAATCATAGCAGATGATCTGATCGACTGGGGATCTGTACTCCCTCATTGAATCAGGCGGAGGACCACCAATGTTGCGATAAACTGGCTTCAATTACTATGCTTCCATCACTTTATTTCTAGTTTTTTATTTATTTATTATTAAATCAATTACTTTGTTTAACACAAATAATTTTAAATGAATAACAATGTCATCATGTGAAAAAGTAACAATTATATACAACAATTACTACAATCTGGTCGTATAAAAATATGATTTGGTCTTCTGACGCAGCTTTTTCCATCGTGATATAATCTGCTTCGTTTTGTGTACAGACCGGTTTCGGATGTTCTCCCATTTACTGGATTTTCTTGTTAAAGATGATGTCCCAGGATTGTATAGGCCAAAAACCGGTTTACCCATTCCTAATTTATGAGTAAACTAATTTTTGAGTGTGTAAAGTGATTTTACTCTGGTAGAATTTGTGTTGGCGCACTGTTTAGCAACTCATCCATTCTGTTAGACGGGCAAAAGCCTGAAACCAGTCATTGGCCACAACAAAAATCTCGTTGTTTTTCAGTATTTTGGATTTTTTCGTTTTAGATAACATGTAAGTCAAACAGGCTATGTTCTGAATTACTGAACTACGCTCATGTAGGCCTAGCACTATATTTAAAACATTTTCCAGTACTTTTTGTTCAGGGGATTTTATTTTGGAGCGGCATCTTCAGATTATAACCTCTATAGTGCCATTTCAATATAGCCACAGACAACAGTGAGCTCTTGAGCTCTCAGCTCTTCAGAGACAGTGAGTTTTCTACAAGTCCGTGCTCCTAGGAAGAGAAAATCTATGTGAAGCACTGCTAGATTCAAATCAGAGAGCCCTGCGTGGGAGTCCAGCGCGCTACCCATGAGCTAATTCCGTCCCTTAGCGATAGTACTTGAACGTAAAATTAACTATATAGCGCAGTGAGTTGTTTCTAAATTTCATGTTCGAAAAAATTAGTTAATAGAAAGTGGAAATTTTGGAATGGATATTACTTATAAACACATTATTTTTCATTTGAAAAGTTTCCTAAAAAAGTGTGTTTTTAAAGGTGTTCTTGGGGGCTGAAACGTTCCATTGTCGGCTCAATATACAATTACGATTCCACCAGTCCTGGTTAAGGGAACTAAAGGTTTAGTAAAAATTCCAACTTTTAAGTAAGAGAAAATTGTGAGAGAAACTCTTACAGCATTTTTTTAAATAAATTTCCAGTCAGGGCTGCCAACATTGTAAATATACCAAAATACATGAATTTTAATTAGTTCTATATTTCATACGAGATGTGGAAGAAGTGCTAAAGGACCTGCTGTGACTCCGATAGTAATTTATTTTTGTGTGTAATATGTAGACATTGTAAATGTGTATGAAATGGTGAGCAGGTGTTTAAAACCTGTCCAAACGCTGACTGAAGTAGCAGACATCATCTACTAAGAGAGAGACTGCAGTCGTATGGGTTCTGTGTGAGGTTTTGAAGAGTCAGTGCGCACGTGTTGTTCATGATGTTTAGACTTTACCACCATTAACCGCACGGATAACAAGTCTCTGAAGAAACAGCTAGCACACTTCTCCCATTTGTCAATATATTGCTTGCAAGATAAGTGCAGTGTACATTATAATTAAGAACAATGTTCTTATCATTGAATTATAAGATTCGCTAGTTTGAAGATAATTGCTCAAGTGGAATTTAATTGTAGTTAGAGAGGGAAGGGAATAGCTAAGTGGTTAGCGTACTGGACTCCCACGCGGAGGACCCGGGTTCAGTCCAGCTGTGCTACCTTAGATTTTTTCTTCCTAGCAGCCCCTACAGCTCACCTCACTGTCCGGTGATGGACAGTGTTGTCTGTAACGAGAGCATACTGTTCGGAGGCCGGCAATGCACTGAGAAGGCTCCGGGTGCCAATGACCATAGATGTTGACGCGCCTTAAATTAAAAAAAATGTATATATATAAAAATTGTAGTTAGAATGATTCATTAAAGATTCTTGGAGAAAACAATAAAAATATTCTAAATTATAAAAATATAAACGAATAAAATGTAAAAATATTTTTAGTGAATGATCTGTATATTTTAGACAATGATGTTTTGTGTGTGTGTGTGTGTGAACAGTATGTAAGTTTGTAAACACCATACTTCAAATATAAAAACAAAAAATCAAACATCAAGGTTAATATTTCGTTTGGGTAACATGGTGCCCTGGCGAGGGAGGGCTCAAAGGACGTTTTCAGAGGTGCCGAACCCTTCTGCGGTTTGTTCAAGTGTCTGATTTAAACGTCCATCAATGGTTGGATAGAAGAACAGCAATTAAGGTGGGAGAGAACACCAGAACAGAGGCAGGCGAAATTCTTTTTTAAGAAACATTGTCCTAAATTCGCTAAGGACCTGCTGAACAATAGCCGATTGGTTATAAGGATACTAGCGGGTCTCCTAAAGGGGCATTGTAGGCTGAGTATGGCACATACACCAATTACTATTTACAGATGACGCGTTGTACCGATTCTGTAAGGCTGAGGAAGAAATCCCAGTAGACTTTCTCTGTGAGTGGCCGGCCTGATAACTATAAGGTTTATTCAGTTGGGAATGAGCAATCCCAAGGCCATGAGTTTCATGAAGAAGCCGGTTTCAGCTCTGCTAGGCCTTCTTCAAGGATGAAGGTGGAGGACATGCTATCATTGAAAATCCACAGTAGACTCCTAGTATAGGTCGCGAAGGAAAAGACTCAGCCACTTCTTTTTCAATCTATCAATTCTATCTACTTGCTTTGTATACGCTTAATTCCTGATGACAAATTTATAATAATAACTTGGATTGAATATAATCTGTAAGAGGATGACGCGTGATTGTTTGGCATGGAATATTTTAAAATTATAAGAATGTCACAATATCACAATTGGGCATAGTTTGTTTTTTTAAATTATTTAATAGTTATTAGTTTATATCTTGCCATAAACCATTTTTTGGCCTAAATGAATAAATATAAATACACAAAAAGTCTACTTATCCTGTTCCTTGTTATATATATATATTAATAAATCTTAAACATTGTTTAGCTTAAAAGGATAACGTCAACAAATTTCAGCTAGAAAAATAAAATGTAACTGATAGTGCCATTGTTGTCTACCACTAGTGGTGGTGAGGATTTTCTTTTTTCCTTAAGGTTACTGAAACCCAGCTAACACAAAATATTACTTCTGTTTTCCAACCAAGTAAAAATAAGTAAAGTATTTTTTGTGTTGAGGACGGATTTTTTTTTTTTTTTAAATTCTCCTTTTCCCCCAGAGACCACAACTGGATAATATTTCACCTAGATATCTCTCGGTACGTCGTACGCTCAAAAAAAAGGAGGAGTTGAGTTGGTTCCGCCCTCGTTCTCTTCCATGGTTTTTCTGGCATCGTAGTAGTTCCCCTTTACAAAAATAAAAAAATATATTACAAAAAAAAAACCTGTCGCGCGAGGTTTGCTATAAATTAAAAACTCCCCTGGTAATCTTATTAATTTTATCAGTAGAAATTCTGTTTTATTTTTTTTTATTTTTTTTTTCAGGAAAAAATGAGAGGAGAATAGAAGAGAATGCGCTCTCTGTGGTTTCTCTTGCACTCTCTTTGAGTTAGTATATCATCGTTTCTCTGCGTCTCTTTGCTCTAGCGAACGAACTCTAGAGTGTATATGTTTGGTTACAAGCGTAAACCATATATCTAGTGTGTATACGCGTGAGAAAGGAAGGTGAAAGAGAACGTTAGAGAGAATATTGGGAGTTTGTATATAAAATGGGAGAAAAGAGAATCCACTACAAATGTCTCCATAGTACCTTCTCTTCACACAGAGATGACCGATCCAAGAGAACTTGTGGAAGAAAGGGTGTGTGAGAGAGGCCACAATTCCCGGTTGTGCAAAGAGGAGAATACAAGCGGAGTATTGTTTAACCCATGGTAGACACAGAGTAAACTGGTGGGTTGAAATAGAATCTCTGGGTTTGTTGTTATTTAGGTGAGTGTGAGAGAAACTGTATATTTTACATAATCCCTAGAAAGGGGTTATGGGTTAGTACACTTCCCCCTCGTGCTCCCCTCTACCTCTCAATCTAACACAACAACAACACCAGCAACAACTACCACCACAACCCACTATAAGATAATGTCAGAATTTTTATAAAAAATTGGCTCCAACATTGGCGGAGGGTTGTGCGGTTCACGCGGAGAAAGGGTTCAATGTTTTTTGTTTTGTTGCTATAGAAGTTTTTTTTGTTATCTCTCCGGAAAATCGTGTTCAGCTTTAATTGCTTTTTTTCTGTCTTATTTTCATTTTCTTTTTTTATTTTCTAAAAACCGTTAAAAGAAAACTAAGAATAAAAATAAAAATATCTTTAAACATGGCTTGAACATATAGAAACAAACACTTAATTGCAATAACTTTAAAAAAAATAAACCTAGAGCAAATTAGTCGGTTATTTCTACTTTCTGCATTTTGCCATGTTTCATTAAACTGTTCGCAATAATGGACAAATTTACTTTAATTTGCAGTTTTTATCAAAAAATCGAAATATCCTTAATACTACTCAGTTGTTGGACCAGCAAGACGATATCTTAAATTGACATTTGTAACAGAAGCCTAGACGTCCCAGCTTTTCCAGAAACACTGCCATCAATAAATGCATAATAAATGAACTGCAAATTTTATGTATGTGATTTCCAAAAGCATTCTTTAGAGCTATTTTCATGAAAAATGCGAGAAACGGAAGAACACGAATTTTGACCAAAACTTTTTTGTATAATTCCAATAACTTAGTGAACCCAAATTCAATATCACTGCAGCCTTGTCATCGAAAAACTACTATTTACTTTTTCTTTTGAAAGTTTTTCATTTTGATCGTTATTAGCATGGATAATGTCTATTTTGTTTATTAATTCTATTCGGTTTCAGATTTTCCTATGTCGTCATAGTTTGGTTCGTGAATTTCCCATAGAGTGCTGTAGACTTTCACTTACAGCAGTTTCTGCAGTTTTTCGATTTTATCAATCACTTTGGTGTGATACAGACGTGGAATCATCTTTCGAACTTGTGGATACATACAGACAATGGAGGAAAAGCCAAAACAGTATCGAATTAATCAAAAGTAGAAGTATGGTATGTATCGTATCAAATCCTAAATGTTATTCAGCATTGCGAAACATACCACATATTGAAGAAAGTATTGTATTTGTGACAGACTGTAG
The DNA here is from genome assembly GCA_011037195.1 of Triatoma infestans. NCBI lineage: Eukaryota > Metazoa > Arthropoda > Insecta > Hemiptera > Reduviidae > Triatoma > Triatoma infestans. The sequence continues at coordinate 78,798 of JAAEAF010014037.1, forward strand.
AAACTGATTATTCTGGAAATAGCACGGTAGGTAAGTGTTTTTACATATTGTTCTTGACTGTATATGCAAATTACGTTATATCATAGGATTTCCAATAAAATTTGATATGGTCTTATACAATTTAAGTAAAATATGCAAATATCATTGAAGTTACAAATATAAATATTGGGTATCTTTCTTCAATCGAGCAACATCACTATTCACTTCATCACTATTAAATCATCACTATTCACAACTATTTACATTACTTACAATTTCCAAGCAAATTAAACTCGATTGCTGTTCGGTATCATCATACATATTAATACTACATATTATATTTACTATTATTATACTATATTTACATTTTCTCCGCCTGCAAGATGAAGTAAGAGTTAGTGTTACATTTTAGATCTTCAGTTTTCAGCAGAAATGAATGTTTAGAGGTGTTGCAAAGATGCAGTCAGAACGTTTTCACAAATGAAAATTCCTATGAAACTCGGAGATGGCATTCCGTTCAGTTACCTACCATTATATAAGGTTCAAAGTTGGGGGGCAAAAGCCATCAAGGGGAAAAAGCGATTTTATTGAATATTTTTACTTTTTTTTTATATTTATCAAGAGAACTCCTAAATAAATCATATAAATATTACATATACATAGGCTTATCGCTTTTATTTGAAACATTTTTATGGGAAAATTTATATTTTGGGTTATGGGATAGCTAAGCTACTTTCTAATAAAGTGCTACTTTATAACTTACATATCTGCCACTTATTATACAAACGTCTATTGAGTGCATCGTAGTGTGCACAGGTATCTTCAAATTTCTAAGTTGTATTGATTATTTCAAATTTGCTTAATAAATATTGAGAAAATATTACCGCTTAAAATTTATATATCACCTGTTCAGTAATTACTTAGATTGCTTCACACTAAAATATAAATTAGCATATTAAATTATGCGCTTTTATTTATCATGCAAGTAATAGATACTTCCTTAGTAGTACGGAAGGAACTGATCTCAAACTTCCCGGACCACCCACATATATTTGCCGTGCACAATTCATTGAAGAGCCACTTCCCAATTGAGGAACTTATTAAGCGCATACTCCACCTAAACTTCAAGTGTTCATTACTTTGATTATACGATCTTATTTTAGACCACCTACATACATTGCTCTATACCTACCTACATTCCTTTCTTTTTTTTTAAAGATAAATTCATTATTCTAATCGTCACCAGACGATTAGATATGTATTGATTTTTTTATTGTGAATATCGCACAGTAATTTACATTTACTGGCTCTAATACCGCGCAACTGTCTTTATGACTTCAAATTATGGTAGGAAGTTATCAAGTGAAATACTCTATAAAATAATACAACAAATATAATATAAAATATTGTTTCTATAAAGATTTTCTTTAATTCTATAAGATTGGATATGTTATTGTAAAAGGTCTCTGGAGCGGATTCGTAACTAATCACCTCTTATTTCGTATGTGCCAGAAAGAGCGAATGATGCCTTTAATTTGATCTCGGAGAAAGCTAGCCTACTGAAACTAAAACAGTTGCGCTTAATCACTCTCTCTTACTTGTCTGTGGAGGTATTGCGATCGTGTCCATATATTCGAATTCATCGAAAAAACATGTTTTGAGATCCGGCTCCGTTGAGGACTAAAAATATGTTTCTAGTAAATTCTTTTTTTTTATCAATATCCCCTATAGGGGAGCACTTTCTTTCATGTTTGTTGGGAGTGCATGAACAAAATAACTCAAAAAAGAAAAATTGCAAGTAGCTCAAACTTACTGTTCTGTTTAGATACCACTATCGAATCTGATAAGAATGATTCGGGAAAAATAATCCTTCAACCGGTAGTGCGACTTTACTGAGTGGTTTTTTTTTTCGAATTTTCGCACTTTTTTGGAAAAAGACCCCCAACGGTTTTACTTAAACTTCCAGAAGAAACTATCTTTATATCACTTCCAGAGAAGATTTTAAGCAATATGCGATTTTCTGGAAAACGGCTTTCCATCTCCTTGTAATTGGATTTTTAAGAAAACTCATTCGGACCACCATTTCATTATATAGTACCTTTAAATAAGATTATTTATTAAAATTTATTAATATGACTAATACTTTAGGGCACGTTGTTTACCTGGCTGTGAATTGTAAGGTCGGAAGTTCAAGTATCATCAGCAAAAAATGACTAATTAAAGAAAGGACAAAAGTAGGAATAAAGGTGGGTAGAAGACTAGATTATCGCTTCTCCGCATCCGAAGAAACAGAGGGTTTCGCTACATACTAATGATTGGTTAATAATTGTAGATTTACAATTGGGTGCGAACCAAAATCTACTCGGGTGATAAAGGAAGGCCGGTAGAAATAAATCTTGTTGTCTCACAATTGACAAGTACAGATTATTTGCCTCATGCAGCGTACCTATTAATAAAAAAACTGCCACGATTGATTACCCCAATTGAAGGAACGGTTTTAACAAGAATAGTTTAAACAGACCTGAATGATTTAACCGCAGTAAACCCCCAGCAAACTAATGGCAAGCACAAATACTGAGTATCGCGACTAACCAGAGACGTGACTTGATACCATAACATATAGGAGAGGATTACCCTCTCTAGATACTGATCATAGGGTAATATATCTAACAAAAATTGCCCTCCCCCTTACGATTGTGAAATATATTATTGCTAGCCCTTAAATGATGAAAAATTGTGAGTATAGAATTAAATATCTAAGATTGAAAGCGGGGTGGGTCATTGCAGCCAATAAATGCAGCCAATTAAACAAATTGAACTAATCAAGAACCAAATTTTTGATATGAATTTTTAATGGTAATGAATGTTTTTAGCTCCCCTGCGTAAGTAAATAATGTTTTTAGTGAATATTTGTGTGTGTGTGAGAATAAAAATTCTCAAAAACAAAACAAAAAAAATCGCAGTAAACTCAAAGTTACTATTCTATTTAGAGGCACCAACCATTACCGACTAATAATAAGGTCGCGGCCAAAATCTATCAAACATAAAATGCTGCTTTACTAATTTTTTTTTTCGGTTTGTCATGATTTCAGGAAAATCGCGCCAACGATTTCCTGTAATTTTGCTATCCCATGTACAAATATAATTCCTATCACTTTTTGTTTAAACATTATGATTCAGAAAAAAATTATAAAAGTCAATTGACTTTTTTAATTGGAATAGTCAAATGCAAATTTTAAATCTATTTAGCGAGAAATGAGTGGTCCATTTGATTTCATCTAATGTGATTTGACTTTTTCTAACAAGAAATTCAGGAAGGAAATGTAGGAAAGAATACAATGCTTGACCAAGTTAAGGCTGTGAGTGAAACTTGTTCAGTTTCAAGTTGATAGCTTTCCTGTAGTATCTTGCGAGCCCGCCAGATACACCAAGAACTTCAAATTCAAACTATACAAGACTGTAGAGTATAGACTTCATTAAAACTACTAAGCAACACTAAACTTCCAGACCACACTTCCAAACGTGAATGGAGCCATTCATATAATATCAGACATAAAACGGAAAATCGAAGACTGAAACCAAGACTTTATCAGGAAGACTAGATCTTCACTCGTACTAACATATCCCTGAGTTAATAATAAAATAACTTGTAATCAATTGTAAAAACCAAAAATTTGCTGGCAAAATAAAGAATTTGTTTGTAATACTTTAAGTGGATAAACATAAATGACAAATTATTCAAAATAATAAAATTCTTTACCTGATACAACAAAACCCTGGGTCTGAGGGGGTAAAACAAAACTTAGATCGAATGAAAAATGTGAACTGCACAAAAAATAATTTAAAAAATAAATTTGCGTAAATACACAACACTTGCAATATTTACATTTCTATCACTCTTTTAACGAGTGTCTTGAAAAACTTTGCTAGAATTCAAAAGTTGTATAAAATTGGTTAACCGAGAGTGCGTTTTTACAGAGTAATGTGATGGACTCACAGACGACTACCTGTATTGTGAATGCACACATATCGACCAATAAGTCACCTAAGGCGTCAAAAGAGGCGTAGTAGAACTTCTAATATCTCTATCAGTACACCCTAAAGAAGTCAAGACCCGCCTACTTATCCCCAGCAGAACCAAAAAGGGGAATTAAGGCAGGCTCGATCACCATAGAAGCGAGAGAGTATTCTAATATAATACATCGAAACCTTCACACCTTCTTTCTTATTTTTTTTTTGTTATACAATATACCAGTGAATCGTGATTGCAGTTCAATACTCTCCTGTGGATGTGGTTTAAATTGCGCTACAGAGCTTTTTTGTTAGAGGATTGTGACAGAGATGGCTGCCAAGTAAACCAGCATAATCCCCAATATCATTATTTATATGTAATACAAGCGCAATAAACTTTCAGTTAGAAAATTTGTCAGATAGAAATGTAGTAGTTGCAGTAACAGAAAGCCGTGTGACCAGTTCACATCAAATTTTTGGTTATTGTTGGAATGTCTGGTGAAAATTAACATGTAACAGAATGTTGTGAAGATGGAGTTTTTTGAATGTTAAAGAGGAACAAATTCAATTACAGTGCTTGTGAACTGTGATAAACTCCAAGTGAATTTATAGGAGTTTTATTATGAGTTTAGTGTTTTTTTGAAGGTGAAAATAACAGGAGTTGTAGTGCCAATGGATGAGAGTGTTAACTTCTTGGTAAATTGCTCCCAGCTAATTTTAAACAATAAAAATAAAGTTTTTAAGGTTTTTTATTTTTTATTGTTTGAAAGTTAAGAAACAAAATAATGTTTTTTAAGACTTCTTTTTTCTTTTGGTAAGTGCGAAATAAAAAGGAAAACTTTCTGGTTGGAATAATATGTTTCTCTCCTGACAACGTAGAGTGCGCATAACGGAAGTCTGTATCCTTTTTCTGTTTATCTCTCTCTCACATACAATCACCCCTTTCTCACTCAGACTATCCGGCCCCAAGAGCTCAGCCTGCCGCACTGAAGACACGCTACTGTTACTACAATTGTAACTTGTAACGTTGGTGCGGGGAAAAGGTTTGTTTATATATATATTCTTTACTTTCTTTCTTTTATTTTTTATTTTGTGTGTGTTGTCTCTCACCATTTTTACTGAAGAGAAACTACGGGGCAGAACAGTGTCCCGGCTGGAATGGTGTTCGTTTGCACGGCCGTTCGGCTGCCTGCGCGCCAAGATTTATGGCTGGAGATTAGAGGAGTGAAACTGGAATAAAGAATCGCCGTTGCCCCATACCCTTATTCACTCTTTCTTTCTCTCTCACTTCTTTTTCCACCCTACCCGTCCAGGCCCGTTTCCACTATGTCACCCCCTCGCTTCTCTTCTTGTTCCGTTTACAACCTCTCCTTTATTTTTCTCAGATAAGGGTTGATTTATACTATATCCGTAGAGTTTGTGTTCTACACTTCTACATCGTCTAACTGTCTCACTCATACTTCTTTCTCTGTGCACCTCTTTTTCACCCTCTATCGTTCTCTCTTTCGTACAATTCCAGTAGAACACCCGCGGCCACTACCTCTCTACTAAATACAAACACCATAGTCGTCGTCCTCCTGCTACAGAACGCAGAGGGAGAGAGAAAGAGAACAACCCTTTTTTCGACGACTGATAAACCATTTTTGGCCCTGCGGCTGAAAAGAGGAATTGCTTTTGCTGAATGATCAAAGTTTTTTTTTGTTCCAAGTGTAATAGTATTTCTTCATAATATTTATTAAAACAGATTTTATAAGTTAATAATAGTAAAACAGTTGACTCCCTTAGAACGCAGGAAATATATGGGTCACTATGTTTATTAGTGAAATAAATCATTTTGTCCTGATATCCTGGAAAACATAATAAAGGCCTCAGTAAAACACTACAAATTGAGACAAATGCTTGTACAAACTCGAATATAGTTTAAGAAAACTCTAGAGACAAGTATTTCGGACCAGTAGAAAAATCTTATATAAAACAATCACTCGATTTTCTCTTACCCATCTATTACATTTCTAATTGCCAAATTATTCTTTAAACGTTTACTTGAATATGACGTATATTGGAAGGGATTTTTCTTTTCCGTTGCACCCACCTTTCTCATCCCGTTATTACAAATATTGTAACGGGAGTTCAAATTTAAACCTACTTTACAACTATACCCCTGACACCCCTGAAAATAAATTTTCTCAGTAAAATGTAAATGTATATCTGTACAGTAGAGCTTTCCAAGTTAAATGAAAATTGATGGAGCCAATTCCAAAAAACCTAGCAACCTATTCTGTTAAATCTTTCAGTTAACCGATCTTTTTAAAACAGGAATTCTAGCAAACTTTTAACATATTTAATATTAGATAAGGAGGTAGTGGCCCGTCCCATTGGCCTAAAAGGTGAAACACTCGTCTTCAGTGGGATTCAAGTTTAGAGACCCAAAACTTTGTTGACCCAGCGTTGTGAGAAAAAGTGTCACGTTAGGAAAGGTAGTTCGAGAAGAGAAGTTTCAGTTAGTAAGCGATCTAACCTGATAGATCTGCTAACCAAGTAAGTGCTAGAAAACATGGCTGTGGGAAACGCTTGAATCTTAGCATACTAAACATAATATTAACTTTTAACTTCCTGCATTTGGACTTTCTCCTACACTGTTAGAACCAGAATTGCGATCAGTAAAATATTCGAATTTTTTTTTTCTGGATTTTTTTAAGGTGCACAACAGCTATGGTCTTTTGCACCTGTTTCTAATTTGTAAGCACTCATCCGGGATGCATATCCATACCCACCAGTCTAATAGTTTCTACAGCAAACCCACAATCTAGGTCTAATAATGTTTCTTTACTCCCTTATATCACTTATAAAATAAATACCTATACACAAGACACCAGCAAACAACTAAACACAACATATGAACAGCTACTTTCACAACAAATGAAATAGATGAACCTCCTTAAGATATTCGAAAGTCTTATTGATATTGCCCTCATTGTCTCCTAATACATCTGTAAGACTGGTCGGCAAATTTACCTTTCCCCACGCGTTTACATATTTCGAACATTCCAATAGAATATGCGGGATCGTTAATGTCGTATTGCAAGCGCTGCATACCGGCTGAGGTTCTCTTCGGAATATGTGGCTGTGTGTCAACATGGTGTGACCGAGTCTCATTCTCGCTAGGACAACTTCTTCTCGCCGAGACTCTCGATTTGAGGTTGACCATTTCTTTGTGGTACTCTTGATATTCCTTAGTTTATTTGACAGCTGCACTGATTGCCATTCCTTTTCCCAGTTGGAAAGATTTTGTTTTTTTAGAAAAGCTTTCCAATCGACTGCAAGGACACGTTCGTCTCTACAAGTCATTGATGCCGCTTGTTTAGCAGCTTTGTCGGCAGATTCGTTATCTCTTATCCCCACATGACCGGGAATCCAAATAAAGGAGAATTCTTTATTTTCTCGTAGGCATAGTTCCAAGAGCGTATGTATGCACTGAATCAACAAACTATTGGAGTCCCGATTGCCTATCATCTCCAGTGAGCTCCTTGAATAGGAGCAAATAATATATTTCTTAGGTTCATGGTAGTTCCGAATATGTTCTAGGGCTTTGTACACAGCGAATAACTCAGCTGTAGATAAGTTTGAGATATTGCTTCATGGGAAGTTGTACAGCCTCTCATTCATGACGAAAGCTGCTCCTACTCCATTTATCGTCTTTGACCCGTCGTGAATATTTTTATATAATTTTTATATTTAAGCAGTAGTCGCTCTTGTAGGAGGTTCCTGAATACGTAGTTCGGAGTTCTACAATATATTTACCTAGTGTGCCGTCAACTTAAGCCCATTCAGTGTCCAACCTTGACACATAGTTACACATCAGGGTGCCCCTTCTAACTTGCAGTGCTGGTTCTCCACTTTCAGCTAGAATATTTTCTATTGGGCTTGTTCTCAGAGCTCCGAGTGACATGCGCAAACCCTCGTTATGGATAGTATTTATTATTTTGAGTACCGAGTCTCTTGCAGACCGTAAATTATACTACCGTAATCTAGTCTGCTACGAACAAAAGCTTTATAAAAATTTAATAAGTTGTGGCGATCGGCTCCCTATGCAGTACCTTTTATAACTTTGATGGCATTCAATTTTCGTAGATACCTTTGTTTCAAGCCTTGGTTATGGGAGCGCCAACTTAGCTCTGAATCTACATTCACTCCCAGATACCTCACTTTGTCCGAACACGGTATAGTTCTGCCCTGTAGGTTTAAATTTATTGATGGCTGAACTTTACGGAATCAATGAAAATGTACGCATGTTCTATTTATTGGTGAGAAACGCAGACAATTTTGCTCTGACCAGATTTCTAAGTTTGCAACTGTAATTTGTAAATTCTGTTTTGCTTTCTCTACACTTGGAGCACGACTAAAGATTACCAAGTCGTCGGCATATAATATTTCAGAAACAGAGGCTGCTATACAGGACATGATACTATTTATAGCGACTGTGAATAAGATGAGGCTAAGAATGCTCCCCTGAGATACTCCGTTTTCCTGTACAAAAGGTGATGATAGTTCAACTTAACTTACCTTAAAAGTACGCTTTTTTAAAAAGTTTTGTATGAAAGCAGGGAGATTTCCCCTGAGTTTCCACTCAATGTTTCCAGACCATGTCAAAGGCTCTCAATATCAAAAAATATAGCGAGTAAATGATGTTTTTGTACAAAGGTATTTTGGATAACGTTTTCAAGAATGACTAAGGGATCCATCGCACTGTGATTACGTCTGAAGCCAGTTTGCTGTTTACTTATGAACTGTTTGGATTCTAGAAACTACATCAATCTTCTACTTATTATTCTCTCTAAGGTTTTGCATAAACAGCTAGTCAGGGTGATTGGACGGTAAGATTTTGGATAATATTAATCTTTACCCTCCTTTAAAATCGGGATGGTGATTGCCGTTCTCCAGACCTTTGGAAATTGTCTGGAGTTCCATATTTTATTATAGAACCTTAATAAATATAACTTATTTTTCCGGTTTAAATGTTTTAAAAACATATAATGAACACTGTCGGTTCCTGGGCAAGTATCTTTTGATTTTGATAGAGACCATACCAACTCCCACAGTTTTAAAGACATGTTCGTTTTAATTTGCTGGTCGTCTTCATCAAGAAATCTATCTCTCTATTCTCTTTTTCCTGTTTGATAGATTGAAATACTTGAGAATACTGTTCCGTTCTAGACACACTCGCAAATGTTTCGGCCGACATTCCACTATTTCCCAGTCATCTGTTTTAATTGTGCCATTTGTGTTTAAACCTGGAACCTGGTAACCAGGTCTGACGCCAATTATAGTTCTAATTGTCTTCCATATCTGAGTTGAAGCTGTAGATTGATAGATAGTTGAAATGAATTGTCTCCAGGACACTTTTCTTCTTTCTTTGATAATTCTTCTCGCTCTAGCTCTTAACATTTTATATCTGGCGAGATTTTCTTCAGAAGGTTGTCGATAGAAATGTCTTTGGGCTTTTTTCCTCTCTTTTATTGCGATTCTGCAATCATTATTCCACCAAGGCGCAGGACATCTTCTTAAAGATTTCCAAGTTTTAGGGATTAAATGATCCGCCGCCTTTATCAAGACGTGGTTTATGTAATCCATTTCCTCATCTATATTCGAGAATTCAGAAGTATTGCAGAAGTATGCTAATTCTGTGAATTTATCCCATTGCGCTTGTTTGAATGCCCATCTAACAGGTACATATCGCCTAGGACTTTGTTGTTCCGAGCTGATGATTATAGGGAAGTGGTCACTCCCACAAAGGTCATTATGGACATTCCAGTCGAGATGCGGTGCAAGTGAAGGACTGCAGATGGTTTAATCATGGCCGACAGCACCCGTTACTACTACTGATGTGGGTTGCTTCCTGTTTGTTGATTAGAACAATATTTTCTTCTATTAAAATATCCTCCAATATTCTTCCGCGGTGACTTACATTAGAAGAACCCCACAGGGTATGATGCGCATTGAAATCTCCCAGGACTATAATATATGGCCTCCATAAATCCCGGATATATCTTAATATTGCCATTTTGATTACGTTTGATGCAGGAGGTAAATACATATTACAAAATGTATATACAGCATGGATTTTATGAGTGCGAAAGAATCCAAAACAATTTGGTCTTTAGTAAAAAAGTTTAGAAAAGCCAATTTTGAATGTGGTACTGAAATTAAAGCAAAAGAATGGTTAGAGTATTTCTAGTCATTATATAACCCTCCTCTTACTTCCGATAAAATTAATTTTGTTGACCCCTACATTATGGATGATTATTTGGACTCCTCTTTTGTTTTAGAAGAATTAAAAGAGATACTTAAAAAAGTAAAAAATAATAAAACTCCAGGGATGGATAGAATACCCTATGAGTTTTACAAAAATGCTACTGGTCCCTTCCTTGAATTGATATTAAAAGCCTTTAATAACATTATAGGGACAGGGAATTTACCCTCAAATTGTAAAAAGGCCATAGTGTTCCCGTTACATAAGAAACGGAATCGAAATATGGTGAATAACTATAGGGGATTATCATTTATAGACGCTATAGTCAAATTGTTTACGGGGGATACTGGCGAACAGATTGACACTTTGGTTAGAGAAGAGTGGCCAATTATATGAGGGTCAATGTGGCTTCAGGAAAGGGTACTCTACCATTGATAATCTATTCGTTTTAGCTAATATAATACAATATTACATTCAAGAAAAGAATAAAAGAGTTTTTTTGTAGACTTCAGAGCAGCATGTGATTTCTATAGACCGAGATTCGTTGTTTATCAAATTGGCAAACCTTGGGGTATCTTCAAAATTTATCAGTATTGTCAAAATGTTATATCATCAGACTGGTGCAATGGTGCAGTTGAAGGATGGGGTCTCAGAGCCCTTCAGCACCACAATGGGAGTTAAGTAGGGTTGTTTGCTAAGCCCGATTCTTTTAAACGTTTATATAAATGATTTAGCGGAATATCTGGTTGAGGGAATAAAGGTGGGGAATATTAATATTAATTCACTTCTATTTGCTGATGACGTGGTGTTGTTGGCGGACGAGCCGTTTAAAATGAAGAATATGTTAAAAAAATTAGAAGCATATATGGAGATGTGGAATTTAAGTATAAACCTAGAAAAATCTAAAATTATGGTGTTCCGTAAAAACAAGGGAAAATTGAGAAAGATAGAGAAATGGCACTTTAGAGACGAACCTATAGAAATAGTAAATAGTTAAAAATATCTAGGTGTTACGCTAACTTCAAATTTGCAATTTCCTGCGCATCTTAATGAAAGATATAAATTAACAAAAAAGGCAATTAACAGTATTTGGTCCGGCATTTTTATGAACAACCATATTCCTATATCTTCAAAATTCCAAATCTTTATCGCAATAGTTTTAACCTCAGTATGTTACGGGTGTCAAGTATGGGGCTACAAATTATATGAACACGTGGAGAAAGTACAGAGATTTTTTCTAAAGAAGTTGCTCCGAGTCCCAATACTCCAAATTATATCCTATATCTAGAAACAGATCAAAATTACATATTTTTTAGAACTTTTCAGCTGCATCAAAAGTCTGTTTCTATAGTGACAATAGATTGCCAAAGGTAGTGGGTACTTTAATGGCACAAAGCAAACTCTCTTGGTTTAAGGAATGGCTTGATTTTGCTAATAAGTTTAACTGTACCATAGAGAGTCCCTTTAGTTCTCTAGAAAACTGCATTAAACAGATAGAGAAACTTCTGGAAATTATGAAGGCAAAACGCGACTAACGATTTTTTATTAAAAGCGCAGGCGGCTCAGTACCACCTATTATACAAAGAACGCCAGTAAAGTATCCCTGTATCAATGATGTAAATAATGCAGACGTTATAAGAATAGTTTTTAAAATAAGGGGGGACTTACTAAATTTAAATTATAATGCTTGGGATCCTGATAGGATTCAATCTGCTCCCTGTGTAATAGAAATGAGATAGAGGACACTCTTCATTTTATGGCAATATGTCCTGCATTAGGATCTATTAGAAGAAGGTACTTAGGAAAGGACGTAATCTCAAAAGGAGAACTAGTTAGTTTATTGATAGGGGAAAATATAAAACCAGTGTATAATTTTGCAAAGCATGCATTAGGAATATAGGAGAGCAAAAATGGAAAATATAATTTAATTTATTTATTTGTTTTTCTTTTATTTTGTTTTTGTTATTTTTTGTATTATAATTATCACGCCAAACTCCTGGCAGACGGCTGTATTCAGCCATTGCTGTATGCTTTATGTTTGTATCTATAAAGTTTTGTAAGTTTATAGTTTTATAATAAAGCAAATATTCATTCATTCATATTATTACAAAATGTATATACAGCTTGTAAATCACTATTAATAGTATTTAGGTTTTCACAATATATATCATTTTTTACAAAGATGGCCACGCCTCCGCAAGCTCTATACCCTGAGAGAAAGAAAGTCTCTTCGAAACAATTGATATCCTCTTATTTGTGGCATATCTCTTTCCCGAAAGTTGGACTCTTGTAAACATATAACTTTGGGATTGTACTTATTTATAATTAATTTCAGCTCTTCTAGATTTTTATAAAACAAAACCCACGACAATTCCACTGTATTATCATATTAATGTTCAAATAATTATGCTTCATTTCTATTTCTTGCCTTTCCCTTTCTTTCGGAGATCTGTCATTATTTGCTTCCATGTTTCTATGTCCACTGCTTCCAAATCTTTGTGTTCCGCGCTGAATAAAGAGGAATTAGAAGACGTTCTGCCCCTCAATTCTCTTCCACTTTCGGTTTTCCGATCTACTTTTCTGGTGTCACCTGTTATAATTTTTTGGGGTGGAGAGGCAACTGTGTGGAGTTTAGAAGTCAGAGAATTTAGGTCTGAGTACGTTTTTTTGAGGTAGCTGCAATTTTTAAAAGATCTTCCTTGACTGGATTTGAATTATCTTGCACCAAATTCTTAACTTTTCTCTCTTCTTTATTTATTGAATCTATTTAAGATATTAAATTCTCATACTTTTCTTCTAAAGTACCAATAGTATTTGCTAGGGTCTCTACTACTGTTGTCAGACGCATTACCAAATCTTGAAGATTTTTATTTTCACTCTTATTTTCAGTAACACATTCTGCAAAAGTTACAGGTCTAACTGTTTCTGAATTTAGTTTCTCTAGTGCTTCCCTATAACTGATACATTCCTTCACTTTAATTTCTTGTATCCTTTTCTCTCTCTGGAATTTCTTACATTTTGCGGGCACCGAGGGATGCGGACCATTGTAATTGATACATAAAGGCGGCGTAGAACACTCATTCTGATGCATTTCTAAGGACCATATTTTACATCGGTCGCCAGTCATACATTTGTTAGCAATATGGCCTAATGCCGAGCATTTGAAGCAACTTTGAGGATTGGGAATATAGTATCTCTCTTGTAAAGTCAGGAAGCCGGCAGTTATCCTCTTTGGTGGTTGAGATCCCTTAAAAGTTAATACAAGTGCTGGTGTTAGTCTGCTCTCTCCGAATTGTTTCTTGTACAGTCTCTTTACTTCGACGACGCCTTGCGATTTAGATTTCTTCCTCAGTGCAATGTAATAGTTCATAGCTGGATATAACACCCTTAGAATAATTGAGACTTTTATGTAGTCCCACCTTTACTTTTACGCCTTCAAAAGTTTCTATGCCCAGCAAAGCATTTGCATTCTCATTATTTGCTTTCGTTTCTATCAGTAATGAACCATTTCTTAATTTTTTTGTCTTTGTTCCAGGGCAAATCGTTTGTAGAAAATTAAACATTTTATATGGCCAGAAAGGTTCAAAGCTTTTCCCTTCTCTTCACATGTCATAATTAGGAACTGCTGTCCCATATTATTTCTTGGAAATTCTATCCATTTATATTTACCACTTCTTTTCAATGAAGAGGAAACTTCATTCTTTTCTAGTGAGCCTGATGGATTTAGGTTTATTGAGGGTTCCATAAGTTCCCTCAACGGAGTTGGGACGAACTGAACATCACCCTCCGGCAGTGCGCCCTTACCAGAGGGAAGGCGTATTTACACACTGAGTTCGGCCTGGTGCTTAGTGGGGCCGATCCAGTGGGCTGATACCCCTGCCCACAAACCTCCCTGCTCGGGACCTGACTCCGGGATTTAGGGGATCTGTATGTGTTGTCTACGTGTTGATGTTAAGTGTTTGAGTTTGTGTGTGGTATTGAGCTAGGGTTCCGTGGGTGGGCTAAACCCAAAAGGCCGCCCCCGCGTAGTCCTTTAGTCGCTTTTTACGACTTCCTGGACAGGAGCAGGCCTATTCTTCCCCCGGACCTGCAGAGGGAGCAGGACGCTGATGAAAAATAATATAAAAAAAAAAAGGCAATAAAAATTTATTTCTGTCAATGATCAATCATCTGAAAGGAAATATTATCACAAAGAAAGTGAAATTCTGTCAGATTATCCACAAACCAGACACTAATCATCCTCAAAATTGTTTATATTTTCGAAATTGGGTGTTCCAATTTGTGTGTCTCGAAATTGAGTGTTCTCCAAATATACATTTGGTGAAGGAAAAAAGTTCTCTAGCCTATATATATATATATATATATGTGAACAAAATATCTCAATAATGATAATGAAATATCTTACACATTAAATAGAGGTGATATACTCCGAGCAGAACACTGACCCTACTCAGAGGTGACATACTCCGAGCAGAACACTGACCCTACTCAGAGGTGATATACTCCGAGCAGAACACTGACCCTACTCAGAGGTGATATACTCCGAGCAGAACACTGACCCTACTCAGAGGTGACATACTCCGAGCAGAACACTGACCCTACTCAGAGGTGATATACTCCGAGCAGAACACTGACCCTACTCAGAGGTGATATACTCCGAGCAGAACACTGACCCTACTCAGAGAAAGGAAAGAAAAAGGAGAAGAACAAAAATAATTAACGGTTTTCTGAGCAAAACAAAGCTGCAACTTTGGCAACAAGACATTGTGATGCAAGAATTAGCTCTGATCATCCAATAGCCAATTCATATGCATGTGAATAAAAATTAAGTTCCACCCTCAACCTTAAATCTGCAAAATGTAGGAGAGAGTTAACTCCCATCATTGTTCTATACTCCTTCTATTCTATACACCCTGTTCCTTGTCAGTGTTGATTTAGCAATCGGGTCAACATTACCCAGAAGAAGCCTGTATGGGCGGAACAAACCATTGATGCGGTCTAAATTGGAAAACCTTAAGTGTTTTGCATGACAATTGGCTCCGCAAGCTTGAAAGATAAAAATTTCTTTTTTTCATTATGGTCCTTTGTTATTGATAACGAATTACAAATAAATTGAGATTTCAATCTGCTTGCAGTTTCGGATATTCATTACCTGTTTTTTGATAGATCAGTATGTTATAAAATATTTATTATAATGCATAATTCATTATATTAAGCATAATGCACTGTTGGAGTGTTCAAGTCCTCATTATGTTATATTTTACTAAATGCGCTCATTACTCATATTCTGCGAACTTAGTTTTTGGAAAATTAAAGTTTCGCCCATGTTAAATAAAGAAATTTAATTTTTTTAAAAATGGTATTCAATAAATCTAAACAACGTCTAGTTCAGAAAGCCTATACTTGTCGATAAATACTCCATTAAAGCAGCCAACAGAATCAGTTAAGATTAAAATAAATTCATGCTGTCCTTAATTCTATGCATAAAATATCTTCTAAACAACTTGTCTGGCTTAATTCTATGTCTAAAACAGCTGGCAGGCTGATTTTATCGTTTTCAGTATAACAACTGTTTTCATGTTTGAAACTTTGCACTGCTTTTATAATATATATCCCGAATAGGATTTATAGCTTTAGAAATATTAAACCTAGAAGTACTATAACAATTCCTAACAATGATCTATGTACACAATGTTATTGCATGATGTTTACTAATTTAACACTTTAAATATGGGTGCTGATTTTCTTTCAAGACACTAAGTCTACAAATCGCATCAGATTAGCGACTCGTACCTCATTATACTTCACAGATCTTATTGGAAGAGAGGATCAAAGTTGAGAACCCTCTTTCGTGGCATCTAGTGACCCATATTATCTGAGTAATTCTAATTTCATTTACGATTTTCAGTAATCCTGATAAAGGGGCTGATTCCAAGGCCAAGTTTACTGCATTCTAGTAGATGTTATTGTGGTTCCCTTGCATATAGTGTTTTAACATTACTTGCACTCATCCATTAAACTGTAAAGAATGGACAATTTTGTAAGTTTAAAAATGGCAAGCACATAGTACAAAGTCTAATGTTTACATTCCCTTATTGCTGTCAGAGGAACTATTGCGGTCATATCAAGTTATGAGAATCGAATTTGCATTAGAAATACATTTTTTGAAATATCTACCTTGAGAATGATAAATATTTTTAGTAAAGAGTCCGTGTGTGTGTATGTGTTGTGCGTTTTAGTACTGGTGAGTTAGATTTTGATAGTGTTGGGCGGGATTAGCTCATTGATTGCGTGCTAGACTTGGAATGCAGAAGTCACGATTTCAAGTCTATAAGCACTGTCCTCAGATTT
Organism: Triatoma infestans; assembly: GCA_011037195.1. Lineage (NCBI taxonomy): Eukaryota > Metazoa > Arthropoda > Insecta > Hemiptera > Reduviidae > Triatoma > Triatoma infestans. The sequence goes on from JAAEAF010014037.1 coordinate 95,389, forward strand.
TCTAGCTTTCGGAGCCACATCAGCTCACTATCTGAAACGATAAAATCTGCCACGAGGCTGCCTTTGTACTGAGAAAACCCCGTGTTTGGTATCCAAAACCTCAGTGGAGAGGTTTTGGATAGCGTATGATTTGTCCATCCCCACAGGACAAAGAAAAAGAATTTCAGAAAAAAGAAGTTTTTTCTTTTTTTTTCCCCTTGGTTTGGGTGTTTTGTTAGAAACTCCCATATTCCAGGTAGTGCCACAATCTTATTGATTATTTACATTAATATTAATACTTATTAATAGTAATTTGCTAAATATCTAACAATAACAAAATAGGAACTATTACCAGTAATACTATTATAATCTTATCTTTATATTATATCTGTAAATTTGTATCGATTAAGAATTTGTACAACAGTTTAATGTCGTCAATATGTCAGTCAGTGTGGTGAATTTTGTAAATATGTTATAGCTTTATCTGATGCTCTCGTACTTCTTGCATGATGTCTCGTCCTCCTCAACACTGCGCATTTCGCACTTAAGCAGACGTTATTAATTTGAATAACAACATAGTTCTATTTGTCCGTCCATGTCGTGGGCTTAATCTAGTCAGTGTCACTATTTGCCCTTTAAGAGTTTATATTTCTTGAACCAAGGTCTCAAGGATATTGTTCGCGTATTAGAGAAATGGTACATTCCTTCTGAGAAGATTCTCTTTCATATCAAGTTTTTTGCTTTTATATTCACTTTTTCTCGTCAATCGTCAAGTGGTAGGTCAAGTGCAATCATCAAATTCTAGGTCGATGAAAATACCTCTGCTGACTCCAGTTGCAGAAAGATCAGTGATGTTTCTATTATTAGGAATAGCTCGCCAAGATCCCTAATGAAGAGGTTAGTTCAATTTTCTTACGGAGCTGTGTTTTGTGAGTTTGTAAATATGTACCTGTGTATATGTGTAAAAGGGAAAGAGAATGAAATCTTTCAAAAACTACAAAACAGAGGGCAAATTTATACATTTTAGATAATACCAAGGATTGCCATCGGGAAGTTTCGTCAAAATCTGTCAACTTAAATGTTTATAACTGACACTGATTACCGAAGAACTTCAAACTTGCATACTAACTACATATACATATTAAGCCTATGAATATTTTTTTTAAGTATTTTGCTTAAAAAAATGATATTTTAGCAAAGTTCTGGGAACTCTGACATAGCCTTAACGCCTAAACGTCTATTCAAAATCGATTTGAACTTCGTATTTGGCAGCTGTCATTTAGCCGCATTCAAATTGATAAACAAAAGTAGCAGCAATTTTAGGATTCCTCCCCCAACTAAGCGTATATGTAATAATCAACTGGTTTTTATAGAAATTCAAGGTTTGAAGAAAATTGGTTTTGTACAAGGGTTAATATTTCTGAAATTATGAAGAGGTAAGTGTTCCATACCAGATTTTCTCGAAGTGAATTTGTTGAATATCTGAGAAATATTCAAGGAATTATAATTATAATAATTTTTTATAACTTTCCCTTAAAGCTGTTAAGAGAAGTTATTGTAATGGTGTCAAGTTTTCGTAATCGAGTTTTCACCGGAAATACATGTTTGGGGTCCTCTGAATTAGAAAAAGTGATTGTCTCTCTCTCTCTCGTGTGTGTGTGTGTGTGTGTGTGTGATCAGCAAAACAGATATTCTGCTCCAACAATTTTCTTTAATCCTGATATATATCAACTACACACATACAGAATTACAACTTCTATTTGAAACATTTTTACGGGAAATTCATTTAAGGCGGTTTTGAAGGGAAGGGGTGGATGATTATGCTTTCCTCTATTGTGCTACTTTAATTTAACAAATGATTCTATCTCAATAATATTAATCATAATTAACTATGTTGCCAAAATTTTCAGTTGAAAAAATCAGTTGACCGAGAATACAGTTTTTTTTTTCTCATTTTCTTCAATTTTCTCCATTCCCCGTAGGGTTTCACTTCTGTTTGAAACTTTTTCGCTAGAAAAGCATTAATGTGGATTTGGAAGATGGTAGGTTTATGGTTTCTACAAAACAGTCGTTTTTATAATGTTCAGATTCTCGCACTCAGGTAAATTGAAGAAATTAAGCATAAAATAAGAAATAGGTTAGAAAAGAATTAGTCAATTATAACTACGTAAATCGCAGTAAGAGAAAGTCTTGTGAGGGTTTCATATCCGATTTTTTATTATATGAATTTTATAATAATATACTGAGCGTTATAAATTGCCATAATCATCAATATAGGTAAATAATTTATTAGTAAGTTAATATAATGCAATACCATTAATATTAGTACATATATATAGATTATTGTATTATGTTTGAATTGTATATAGCTGGGAAGATGTCACATCAGATATGGATCATTCAGTACTAGGATTTATGGTATCCCTTGGGTAGTTTCACGACTAAGTAAGTACTCCCTTGAGGTAAGTAAAGAAGCTGGTCAGGACAGTTTAGGCTGGTTATAGACACTGCAGTAAATAGTATTCAGCACTCAGTCGGTGTGGGGGGAGATATTGTTGTGTGGGTGTTGACTTTCAACTGGTTTTTGATTAACAGATTGTTGCCCCGAGGGTGGAGGAAATCAAAGTAATACCCCCTCCCCGTTTGGGGGGAATGAATGTGCAGTGCGCACTCTTCTGTGATTAAATAGATTACCAAACCTAAATACTATTTGATTTTTAAAACTTTATCAGTATTCATAATCAAATAATAATCGAAACATATCTAGTATAAGAAATTATTATTTTGCTTTGCTCATAACACAGACCTACAGTGTTACGAGAAATATTTGAAGCAAACAGATATTATTGATTTAGGACCTTTGGAAGTCTGTTTGAAGAAACAATCAAATATTAACTTATCTCTGCAATGAATACAAGGTTTTTACTTTCTCTTACTTTCCTCGCAAGAGGAAATATGGTCACGGAAAATGTTTGAAATTGAGTGTCCGTTAGGATATTCCTTTTTTTTTCTCTTTATAGATATCCAATTTTCTGCTACTCACTCACACCTACACGTATGTGCATAGAACCAGTTTCCATAAACAATTCCCAGAGATCTGAAAACTGGTATTAGGATGAAATTCCATTCATAATTTCGAAAATCTTCCCATGTATGAAATACTTATTCATACAAGTTTGATAAATAATAAGTATAATAATAATACAGGAAGTCCTGTTCAAGTCCAGCAGTGTTGCCCTTAGATTTCTCTTCGTAGGAGACTCTAGAGCTCTAGGTCCGGTGACCGGCAATGTTGTCTGCAACAAGAGAACCCTGTCCAGAGGGCGGACTTTCGCGCAGCTACCAACGGTTCAGTAAAGCACTTCGTAGATAGATCGGCAACTTATGGCCTTGAATCGGCTAAACCAGTAGATTTAAAAGCACTATCTCCTGGATGATTGGAGGACTAAGGAGTTGCACGGGAAGTCACCTTTATGATGAAATGGTAGACCGGATCAGATCGATCGTTTGGTTCAATTCGGCCATACCCTTCTAATTCTGAAGGGTTTGTACCAAATATCCGAACCAGGTGAATATAACAAAACCATATAAGGCATACGTATTGAAGGATTTGAGTATATCTCGATAAATGATGACATTGTGCAAAGGTTCATGAATCCAATACCAGATTGCTAATATATGTCAAGTATTAGCGGATATGGCATACCTTCACAGATATGATAATATAGTTAAAAATGTATCATCATGCTGTTTGTTGCCGATTACAGTTGCTATTGGATGCTCTTCTAGTAGAAGGTAGAAGACGAGTGAATGAAAGTTTACAAGGATGAGCCTATAATAACACCACGCACGGTCAGCCATAACAGGTCGGATGCACTCGCTATTGACAAAGAAATGAAGAAGGCGAGTATAATTAACATTGCTATAACCTATGATGGGAATATGGGCTCCGAAGAGATGACAAAGTTGGGAAATATTTGGAGTTGCCGGGGGAGCTGTAACAGCTTCTATAGTGCTTACTATCTCCTCAAACGGTTTGGTTCCAAAATTACGGAGAAGGATATTGAACAGGTTGAGCTCCACACCTGTAGTTATTGGTAAAGGCCAGAAACAACTTTGTATATGTATAAAAGAAATAAAAATTCTATCTACTAATAGTTTTGGTCTTTGCATTTCTTTTTTCATTCGTAATTGTGTTATTTTAATACAACTCCAGTCTTATTTTACTGTTGAAAAGCATAATCATTCGCTGCTATTTACATGTTAATATTTACAAAACATCAATTATTTGCAAATTCTAATAAACTTTTAAATGGTCGTCATTCAAGAAATCAATATGGAACAATCTCCTGTCTTTGAGAGGGGGACTAGAAACTGAAGGGACAGGCCGTTGATGTCATCAAAAAGAACTATTGGGTAACAGAACACTTGTCCAGATGGTAGTGCAGTTACCGTAAATAGAGTTAATTCACCCGTAGGATAATTACAGAGTATTCCACAAACCAATGTTTATTGGCTCACTTAAAATATCATTGACTTTATATGATCTTTCTCCCCTGCCTTGCAACATGTTACTGTGTAATATATATATAACTATATACAATGTGAAACACATCCATCTGTGGCCACTAAACGAGGAGAAAGAATAAAAGAAAAGCTAGGGGAAGGATATATTTTAAATCAAAGCAGTCAGCCTCAATCACACTGTCAATATGTTTGGTAACTATAAACTGTCAACAACTTCGTTAAATCGACCGCACAACATATATACATACAATATGGCGTATTATTCCATTTGTTTATTGAAGTAAACATCTGTTTTTTTTCTTCTTTTTGTATGCAAACTTCATTGCAGCAGGTTTTATATTAACTGACCACTTGATTTTGTTTTAATTCCTTCTTCATTCAATAAGGATCCATAGAATTATTCCGTTTAAATGATGCACAATTTTTTGAAAATTTTCCAAGTCTCTAATAACACTCTTATCCTCTATACATTAGGAAATGTGGAATAAAACTTTTTCTAATTGCAATTCTCATAGTTCTAAATAACAAATTTTCCTCAAATTTGAAGTTTTATTAGCTTTTAATTGTCTTCAATATAATTATAGTGGTGGAATAGCTGGGCTATAGTGCAGGCACGTTTAGAGAGTAGCTTGACCAAATCTCAATGCTCCATGCCTGTGGTTTTCTCTAAATCAAGTTTCAAAATTCATTTTCTCAAACTTTGAATATAGAAATATATTTAATTCTCTTTAAAATTCTTTAAGTGGTTTGTAAGGTCGCTAGACAAGGAAAAAACCGTTTGTAAATAAAAAAACACGGGATCTAAAATACAAGTCAATTTAAGGAGAAAGTAATTGAAGAATGGTAATTGAAAAACTTTACAGTTTCCATCAGATTGTAAAATGTTAATTTTAGTTTCGTGTGTAAATAAAACGTTTTTCCAGAAATCAAACTGATGATTTCTGTAAGTATAAGCGAATTGAACCCGTGTTTTTTTATTTTTTTTATATACAAACGGTTTTTTCCTTGCTGTCCTGGAATAAAACGAATTTCTTTTGAGGGCTCAACGAACAGTCACAAGATTCATATTCCTTCCAACCTAAACTCATCTCCACAGCTAAGCTTGGGGCACTTATTTCACGATTTTCTTTCAATTTTCTTACTAGGAATCGTTCATCATAATCGCTGAGCAACCTTCTATTTAAATTTCTTGCCTTATTTTCAATTCTGTCTTCGTTTCTGTACCGGTTAATGATACTTTGTACTGTAGCATGGCTTCTCTTTATTAATTTTCCGATTTCACGCAAACTTTTTCCAATTTTCAATTATGATTTTACGAATTTCACCACTCGTCTCTTTACCTCTTCCCATTTTCACTTTTAAATTTAAATTAGACCCAAAAAATGATAGAAAACATTAAAATGAATGTAATTTGACCAATGAATACCTTTAGAGATGAAATAGTAAACAATTATTAGAGAATGATGAGTATATGTAGTATGTATGAATACGAAAGTCGCATCAGGTTGTACTTTGTTTTTGATATTTATATTATTCTAATAAATTCCTTTAGATAAAGCAAATGTTTCTGTTTTATAGCAAGCAGCTAATTGTGCCAAATATATTTCAAATAAAGTTGGTAAAAAAAAAGTACATGTACGTATACATTATGCACATATGTACATTATGACTACTGTATGAATATGATGTCATTAACTGTAGATGTACTATTGTAATGCGTTTTTTTTTTAAGAACTTAATATATCTTGCATTTGTTATATATCTTGCATTTGTTATATATCTTGCATTTGTTATATATCTTGCATTTGTTATATATCTTGCATTTGTTATATATCTTGCATTTGTTATATATCTTGCATTTGTTATATATCTTGCATTTGTTATATATCTTGCATTTGTTATATATCTTGCATTTGTTATATATCTTGCATTTGTTATACACATGATAATATCAAATGACAACTAATATTCTAATTATTACTATTTGTAATGCGCCACCACAGCCGTCTCCCCGGCACAGAAATCTAGATAACATCAGTAGAAAAGTATTATTATTCCCAAAAGGGGAGGGAAATAAACCCTACGCTATCCAAAGCCCCCTCGGGCCCATATAGCTGCCCCTAAAGAATACCTACCACTGGGACTAGAATGAGTAGAAAAGTAAAACAGATCGTAAAAGAAAATTTTAAAAGTTTTAAAAGTGTGAGTAATTGAGACGAATCACAGGTTTCTTTATTCGCTGTGAACGCTGATTATGTGCTAGCTCTTGCTCTTGTGAATCAGAATTTAGATGGTTTTGTATGTCAGAGTGTGGTCTTATACATCGGGCTATAGTTAATCTTTCTGCCAGGAATTTTATTGTTTATTAGACATTCTGCTGATGGTAATGTCACTGTAATGTTCTTCTCTGCCGCTTCTTGTCTGGGGTGATATATATCGTCCTCTTGATCCAGCTCGCACGTGTTGTTGAAACGCAGTTGATCATATGGCTTTCCACTATGTAATCGTTGTCGAGTCTAATGTTGTACTGTAATTTTCCCAATTTTTCTATTTCCTTTCCAAACAACTATCCCTTTAGAACCAGTTAGTGTATGACAGAGAGTGAGAGAGAGAGGCAGAGAAGAGAGATAGTGTAAGGCAGAGAGTGAGAAAGAGGCAGAGGAGAGAGATAGTGTAAGGCAGAGAGTGGAGAGAGAGGCAGAGGAGAGAGATAGTGTAAGGCAGAGAGTGAGAGAGAGGCAGAGGAGAGAGATAGTGTAAGGCAGAGAGTGGAGAGAGGCAGAGGAGAGAGATAGTGTAATGGCAGAGAGTGAGAGAGAGGCAGAGGAGAGATTGTAAGCAGAAGTGGTGAGATAGGCAGGGAGGAGAGAGATAGTGTCAGGCAGAGAGTGCAGAGAGAGGCGAGGAAGAGGTGTGTAAGGGCAAGAAAAGAGTGTGGATGAATGATTGCAGAGGAAGAGATAGTGGTAAGGCAGAGAGTGAGAGAGAGGGCAGAGGAGAGAGATAAGTGTAAGGGCCAGAGAGTGTATAGAGAGGGCCGAGGAGAGAGATAGTGTAAGGCAGAGAGTGAGAGCGAGGCAGAGGAGAGAGAATTGTAAGGCATATAGTGGAGAGAGGCAGAGGCAGAGGAGAGAGATAGTGTAAGGCAGAGAGTGAGAGAGAGGCAGAGGAGAGAGATAGTATAAGGCAGAAAGTGAGAGAGAGTCATAGGAGAGAGATAGTGTAAGGCAGAGAGTGTGAGAGAGGCAGAGGAGAGAGATAGTGTAAGGCAGAGAGTGTAGAGAGAGGCAAAGGAGAGAGATAGTGTAAGGCAGAGAGTGAGAGAGAAACAGGAAAGAGAGAGAGAGAGAGAGAGTTGAAATGACTGACATTCATACAGACAATCATGTACAAATTTAAATTGTTATTCTTCTATGTCATCTGACTTGACGGATATTGATTAAACAATCTCTCAATAACCACTAAAACAAGTTTTTTTTATCAATATTTAATTATGTATTTATTATGAATTTTTATTTTCTTATTCTCTTAATAACAAGTATTATATTCCGGTCAAATTTTCTAAATAGAGTTTTCCCTGTTGAGGTCTCCAGTAAATGAAAAAGGTCTGACTCTTACTCAAACACTCTCACTCCTTTCTCTCACTTTCTCACTATTTATGTGTGTGTATGAATCTCAAAAACAAAAAATCACAGCACGCCCAAACTATTCCAAGATTGCTCCAACGGTGATACTACTTCACTGAATGGATTTTTCACTTTTGCTTTTAAACTTTTTCTATTAACTACATGAAGAAAGAGGAGCTACAGCTTTTATTTGTAACGTGTCTTTGGTAAAATTCATGTATAATTTGGGTCAAGAGGTGGGGTTTTGTTTTCTTCTGAACTGCTTTATTTGTTAATTATACTATTCTATCATATAATTAGAATAAATATGTTTCTTAAGTTTGAAGAAAATAGGATCACCAAGTGTGTGATCTATCACACTATCTATCAGTGATCTATCACTTTAGTTTGGAAAACGTTTTTCCAAGAAAGCTCGATTCAAAGAAGTTTTGGAGAACGGGTGATATTACTTTTCTCAATAGAACCATTTTAATAAGTTTAGATTCTCCGATTGTAATAAAAAACAGGTGAACATTTAGTAAAAAATAACATCGTACTAAGAGAAACTTTGGCAACTTATTTGTTCTAATTAATATTATTTAGTTGATAGAAATGTATAATAAACTGAAATAGCAATTTAGAGGACAACCTAACCCCACCCTTCCACCAAAAGTGCCCTTAAATGAATTTTCGCCGAGAAATGTTTCAAATAAAAGTTCTAGCTCTTTATATGTGTAGTTGATATACCAAGTATAAAGAAATCATTGTGAGCGTTTTTGAGAAAATCTCTAAAAACAGAAAAAAATCATTAAGTAAAGTGGCAGTTTCGATTGATAGATTTGGCCCGAAATCTTCGTGTCTGCTGCGGTGGTAGTACCTAAACGGAATACCACGTTCGAGCTACCTGCAACTTCTTGTTTTTCAGATATTTTGTTCACATAAACACAGACCATTAAATGCTTTTTCATTAAAAACTTCTTTTCATATTCGGAGGAGCTGAAAACATGAATTTCCAGTGAAAACTCAATTTCAAAAATTTGACAAGATCAGTCAGAGAAAGTTAAAAAATTACATAAGAAAAGTTTTATAAAAAAAAGAATAGAATAATTGTTTCTCCCATTTTAAAGTCCATATTTTCTTTATTAAGTTGCTTTAGGGGTCACGTGTCTGCAACTCTGATTTCCTCTGATAATAATAATCGGGGAAATAAATGTAGGTAGACGTATATAGCTTTAGATGGTGAAGCATACCACTCTAAGCGCGCACTGATCGTATGCACGTGTATTCGCAGTCATGTCGGATGTGTAAAGTTGAATTGACAGGCTAGAACAATGGCATTGTCGCCTTCTACTCACTATTGGGGGGGGGGGGTACTCTCTCCTAGTTTAATACGTACAATAGTGACGTAAAACGTTTTCTTCTTGGTGTGTGTGTGTGTGTGTGTGTTTGTCTGTACGGGGTATGTTGTTTCATTATGACATAGTTAAGAGTGTTGTTGTGTGTATTCAGTAGCTATGTGTTGAAGAGTGTGGTGGTCGGTATTGAAACTAACTAGCTATTCGGCTCTGGCTACTAGCCCAGCCAATAGTATTATGGACTCCCAACAGTGTCACACTGCTGTAGTTGTCACTCCTGTAGCATACAATCAGCCTGCCATTGTTTCTGTTTGTTGAACAACCTCTAGTAACTCTGCTGAACACATACACACACATTGCTTGAATACCTATGTTTGTCTGTATAGTTCAGACGTCTCTTGGGAAAAGTGCTATTTTCATCACCAGAGCATCATCTGTAACAACATCATCGCAGCTTTTACGTCATCATCATCATATATATTGCAAATTTTATATTAAGTTATTGTTGTGTTTATTGTTACAACACTTTTCCCCCTTTCCACAATCTTTTTGTCTCTCTGTCTGTTGTCTCTGTACACACTTAATAATAAAACATGAATATACACGAAACTATATCAGTCTCCCCTATTTCGATAAAACTAACCAGTTTTGAGAATATATATAGTATAATAGGAATAATTCAAAAACAGTTTCTCAATTCAATTTCTGTTTCCTGAAAATATTTGATAAAACAGAAAAAGACATTCATTGCATTATATTCATTTCCTATTTATTGATTCCTCTTTCATTCTCGAAAATGTTTAATCATTCTTTATTTGGAACAGAATATAACCTTCAATATTTATTTATATAATTACATAATTTTGGCCTGTGTTTTCCTAAAAAAGATTTATTATCTTATTATTATTAATAACAAATCTAAGGTGAAGCACTTTAACAAACCTTGCATTTACGATATTTCTTAACTTCCAAAATTTTCTTCAAACCATATTCATTTGTTTGTGCTCAGTTTTATTATGTAAATGGTGAAAGAGTACCCAATGCTTCAGAAAGACTCTTTAGTGGAAAGCTAGAGCTTTGCCAATTTTTTCTGGAAAATATTTAAAAAAAAAGTGATAAGTATAGTTAAGAAAACCCAGCGGGGCGCCCTATTTTATTTAAGAAATCCGGTCTTCCAAGAGAAATAAATGCGCTTAGCTTCAAGCAGATATTTGCACCTTACAAATCAATCTTGTCCCCATTAATGAATCAAATGCCAGACATTCGAGTCATCTCGCTGACAGATGGAACAACAGAGGTACTAGTTATGATTAAACCTGCAACCCCACAGTCAAAGATCAAAAAACCAAAACCTGTAGGTAGAAAGTGGAGTGGAAAAAAGAATATAGGCTTACAATGGCAATTAAGTGTGAACTGCTTAGCCGGACGTTTTCCTCAGCCAAACTGCAACTCAGTACTTCGCACTGAGCCAATAGACAACCATAATATGTGAATAAATAATTTATGGTTTTGAATCGTACGGGAGTCAAAATTTTAGGCCGCAGTGGATTTGGCTGTGACTCGTGTCTTCAAATCCACAAAATTGCTTAAGTAATTCTGAAGTTCATTTTAACATAAACAATTTTGTATTGTTGAATATGTGGATGGGTCTGTAATGCTCGATAACACCTGGTATTGTATCCGTCGTAGCATGCATGTTTCTTTTATTACTGACTGGTTTCTAATTTTCATCCGCCGCAAATTTATCAAGTTCGTGTAGAGTGTTTTCTTCAACGCAATGTCTCTGTTACACTCGTCCTTGTTGGCTTGTTTATATTGCCTGTTTAATTCATTAATTTTGAAGATGTGGTTTAGCCGCAATGCTGAACATTTTTGAGATTGCTATCATCATAGCATGACTTTTTTTTTATATATATATATTGACTGATTTTAGAATGCTTTCATCATCAGAGTCATGGTTTAGTTTAGTAAATTTGTGCAACAGCGACGCTGACTTTCACTTTTTAGTTTCGAATGGTATTGATACAATCATTCTGCTTGTTAGATATGTAGAATGGTGACTACAAAGCCAAATTCGATATGAATTCCTTTATGATGTCTATTTGTATACTTGGTTTGTGGTCTCTGTAAAGTGTCCAATGTGAAAGTGTAAATGAATGAGCTAGTTGGTGAACTGGGTAATGACTGTTGTTGCGCTATGAACTACTTAATATGTGATAGAAATATATTATTTTTATCATTATTGCTTTTACATCAATAGTACAGAAGAGGTGGAGTGTGCTGCTAGACATATAAAGTAAAAACTGGGAAGATATATTCTGGGAAATACAACAAAGATAAAGGGTTAATTATCTTAGTGAAAGGAAGTAGGAATAAGATAATAGGCAATAAGGAAAAGTGATGTTACTGGTAATAATATAAATTGTAATAACAAAACATACCTTTAACTAGGGAACAAATAATAAACATTGAAGTCTAAATTTCCAAATAATGTTTAATATACATATATATATAAAATATGTCTATATATAATATACTATATCTATAAACAACAATGAGCAATAGAAAAATATGTGTTGTAGCAAGTGTTTCAGCAAAGCATCTGCAAAGTTTACGATTATGGTTCAGGTAAATGCTATAACTAAAACTCTTAAAATAAATGACACAATAGAGGTAGGTATTAGCTTTTGCCATCAGCTATGTCTCGAATATGGAAGCAAACCTTCATGAGATATCTAGCACTGGTATTAGCGCAAAATTCAGCTCCAGCGTCATCAAACTTTACCGCACACTTCTATCTGCAATTACATTCATTCAATAAAAATATTCGTTCAAATAAATACATTCGTTCGAAAAAGTTTCTTATACGAATAAATAGCTACAAACTAAACGGTAAATATTCCGCTGAAATATGAGTAGCGTATTCGATATTCCTCGCACCCCTATCCCTTGAACTTTAAATTAAAAATATTTACACTCACTCAAACTCACATTCACTTGGCTATAGGATAGCCATTCCCGCTCAGACCCACCTCTCCAAAAGAAGTGGCTTCCAAAACTGGCTGATTACCCTAGATAACTAAATGGATTTTTTTTTTTGGCAATAAGAGTGGAGAAACAATTGCTGTAATAAACGTTCTTATAAAGGGAGTGAGCAAGAGACACATATGTGAAGCTTTTCAATTCTTATCTGATCTAACTGAATTAACATAATTAGATATTAAATTAGTTTTTTGTGTTAGAAATTTAAAAAGTAAACCCAAGCAAAAAACGAGGTACAAAAAAAAGAGCTGTTTCAGAAGCCAAAATCAGAATTTTATGTCAGTATATTATTTTAAACGATGCTCATCGATAAATAATTCAGAGTGGTAACAGTAAATACTGTGAAATTGCTCACAGAAAAATAATCTGACGCTCTAATTTACAGAGAACTTTGCTGCGATACTTATACATCATAGTACGACACCTAATCTACTATAAGCTTATTAACTGGGGTGTCTCTAAACGTGCGAATGAGGGACATGAATTTTCAATGTGCTGCTCTGCTGCTGCATATACCAATGCGCCTGGTGAGGGGATCCCCCCCTATTTAAAGCTTGATTTAAAAACAATATCAAGTGTTATTTCTCTTTTAGTAAATATTCCTAAAAGAAAATAAAATTATATATTTTAAAGTTTAGAACGAAATATAGTATTTTTTCTTAAAACTAGTGCGAAGAGATACTAACCTCTGAAACATTTGATTGTGTTTCCATCAGACCTTCACAATTTTCAGATACAAGTACATACGGCGTTTACACAAGTCTCTCGTTGAGCTGGTCGTTTCCTACCCCTTCCTATTGAACAGAGCGCAGCAAAATAAGATAGGAAGGGGAGGGTGTTTTTGTTGAAGGCAGCTGTATGCCGCAAAACAATCTCGTTAGCCCTGGCTTGTTCGTAGTTTCCTGTGTAATGTAATATGTCACTAATATTCTTTACAGTTTTCTGTCTGAGAGCTGGGATTTTCCATTTGGTGAAGTAGGGTTTATTATGTTCTTGGCTCTTAATTTCATAATTTGTTTTTCTGCTGCTAAAATGCAACTAAAATTAAACGAAACCGTTAGTGCAAAAACCCTTGAAGGATCAAGGGATCCTTGCTTATTAAGGACGTGTTACCATGCTGCGCTTTCTTATGCAATTTATTTCTGGAATTCGCTAACAGTTTGCTATCTTATTGCTGTCTGTAACTTATTTTTCTTCACGTTATTGGACTAACGTTATCAACCTAATTATGCATGAATAAATGGTTTCCTGTAACTTAATAAAGAAAATTTTAATAGTTCTTGGTCATCCTGCGTTCTTGGTCATCCGAATATTAGATTTGATGTGGAACTCGCTACAAAGCAGGACACAGCAGTAAAAGTGTGAAATTTCTCAGAAAAATAATCTAACGCCCTAATTTACAAGAAATTGTGCTGCAATACTGTAGCACCATATGCTTGACCCCAATCTATCTTAAGGTTATTAACTGGGGTGACCGCAACTTGTGTATGAGGAACATGAATTTACTGTATCTTCCTTGGATATCAAGTTATAAATAGAAGGTAGTCGCTTATAAAGTATACAACGAAAAATGAGCTGCAGTTTGCCTTTGTTTACACTAGAATCAAGTACAGGTGTTTCCCTACTTACGGTCGGCTTAGGAACCGAAGAAACGATTAAGTCGAAAACGATAAATAAATAATTTATTAAGGGTAATAAACATGTCAAAATATTTTAATTCACTTTTACTACCGCTAACAAAAGAGGAACCTCAGGATTGGAATGAATAAAAAAAAAAAACTATTTTAATTACTTAATGAGGATGCATTAGTGTATTCACTATCGTTACCTAGTGGTTCGTCATTAGAATTATCTTTTTTTTTTAATGGTCGACTTCGTTTGTGTCGATCGTTTGTTTTTTCTTCTCCGCATAAACTTCTTTGCGCTTAAAATTATTTGAGAAACGTTCACAATTATAATCCATTTCTCCTAACTTTTGTATCCCCTTTGTTGATTTGGAGAACGCTTCTGCGTTTTTTGTTGTCAACTTTTTTGGCTCTTCTTCTGTAGGTTCTCTTCATCTTCAATGTCAGCCTTCTTTCAACTCAATGAGCTCCTTAATTGCTTCCATTAGGAAGCTCTTCGGGTTTAGCATTAAAAAGTTTCTCAATGTCTTCAGCTTCGACTTCAAGATTAAGTTGCCAACTGGCTGCGAAATTTTATGTGATATTACCATTCAGTATTTAATAGTGATTCAGCCGATTCACTATTAAATACTATGGGTGAATGAAGAAATGTTTTTAGAATTTCCTTCCAAACATCAACTATACATTGCTCATTTACTTCTTCCGACACTACTAAAGCAATAAACAGTTCATGGTGTTTATCAACAAAATTGACCTAAATTTATTATAAATTGTTTGCTAGTTCTTGCAGTATAATTTATATCTTCTTCTTAGTCCTTCTTATTCTTAATTTAATTGTTCATATCTAGTTTATGTAATCAACTTCAAATTGCTATTGTCTTTACATTAAATAATAATAATAATAATAATGGTAATGATAAATGTTAAATTAATATTTTGAATTATATTGTTAAATGCTTGTAATCATGATGGGGACAGGCAGAATAATAAACTCCTCAGCTGCAGGGCTACTGGAGCTGGGAAAAAAAAAAACTACTAAAGCAATGTTTCCTATCGCGTCAAGGACGCTGGACCCTTCCAAAATTCACGCACGTTATGTTATGCATTTCAATAGCGTTGAGTCCTTGGGCAAATGTACGGCATAGATAATACGCTTTAAAATTCTCTATAATACCCTAGTCCATGGTATATATTGATGCAGTTGTATTGGGTGCTAAGTATACAATTTTCACATGCGGATTCATTTTGCTAAGATGTGGGATGCTGATGCATTGTCTAAGATAAACAAAATTGTGTTCATCTAGATTATAATAGCAGTATTTATATTATTTTCCTTTACTACCTTTACACCCTTCTCGATTAACAGAGGACCTTATGTTGTTTCGTTGTATTGGATCTTTAGTTTGATAAACAATGTCATTATCAAAAGAACGGCACGTGGTTGAGTATTGTTCTTTTACAAGAGTACTTTAATATTTGTGCCATTAGCAAAATGTTATCATTAAACACCTGGTAATGAGTTTCTCAAATGTTGATTTTAATATCTTCATCTATAGTTGTTTTCATTGCCATTACTTTGTTTTTGATTTAGGCTTAATATTGCGGAAAAAAATTTAAAGTAAATAACTAAAAAATTAAAGAATCAGAGACTATTTGTGTTCTATTTATTTTTAGTATTGGTGTTAATTGCATTCAATTACAAAAAACATCTCATGGCGTAAAGCCGAAGACTTCAGGAATTGGAAAAGTGAAACATTCAATAGTAATGCCCATTTAGTTAAATTTCCTTTTTATTTTCATATTTTAAAAAACGTTTTAACTCCAATTTGTAGTTCCACTTACAAATTTCATATTCAAATTGATTTCCTGGTGACATCTAAAGAGAACATCAAGATTGAGCTTCCCTTGATTTTGTTACTACTTCCTTTTCCTGCCGAACAGGAAGTATTGTGAACATGTCAAATTTTTGAAATTGAATTTCCAGCGGAAACACATGATTGTAGATCCACTGAACAAGAAAATAATCTGATGTGAAGCTTTCACATAAATTTTTCTAATTGCAATTATTACAATTCAAAGTGACAAATTTTCTTCCCATGAGAAATTTTTACAAACCCACGGCACGAAATCGTGAAATTTCGGAGATTATATTTTCATTGCTTTTTTTTTTTTTAATTGTCTAGTCTACTTTAAAGAAAATCGTTTCAGCTAGCTTGCACATTAATCCTAAAACTCTCAGAACCTATTCTGTAAAGACACACTTTCGTTTTACCGATTTTCTTCAAAATAATTTCCAGATTTCTTGTAAATGTCCATTGCAAAATAAGTTGAGGTGTACGTTAGGTACGTGAATTGTAGTATGAGCAAGTCGATGATTTTTTCAAACCTTGTTTTATTTTTGTTAATCAGAATCAGTGAGTTGGATGGGATAATTTACTTGATGCATTAAAGTTGGTTGAACTTAACTAACCTAACCAGGTGGTCTCTAGCAGAATAGCAAGGGTGCATAGTGACACTTAAAATGATGCCTATATGTTATAGATTTAAGAGGAAGGTGGTGATTGAAGCAAGTGGTCTGGACCGGGTAGTACGTATGTTAGGTTTAGCAAACTGGGTTATAATGTACCAAGTGGCATGTATGGAGGTGGTGGGAGAAGAGAATTTCTTTATCGTGACACGTGCAATATGTCACGTGATACACATGGCACGTGACCCCGGCACTAACCTAGTCTAGCACAGCTTGACTAGTCCACTCAGTTAGCCAATGTGATTGTGTGTGTTAGTAACCAGTAAGAGAAGTTAATCCCCTATTAATAGTCTTTGGTCGATGGTCCCGTGTGAGGCAGAGAGAGAGGGAGTGAGTGTAAGAGTATACTCTTCCCTAAAACCTTCACACGCTCCGTTTTACTAGCACAATAGCCGCTCTGATATGGGAACTAAATCGGCTGATATGAATCCCTTATATAAGCCGTTGTTTGGTTGATCACTTTTGGTCGTTGGACAAGGGTGTGGTCCCTGACTTCTAGTTACCACCGCCTCCCTATGCTGCATTCTTGGATAGTAGGCGGAATAGCTTTAGTCTCATTTAGATTAACGCCCTCAAGAATAACATTACGCACCACTGACACCACTGACAGGAAACATAGCCCTCCTAAATCTGGGCGATCCACTGTTGCAGCATGATCTAGTAGCTCTGGTCGTGTGTTACGCACACACTTCTTCTTACTTAGAAATCATAATTCTATTCTTCGTATATATCGGGCAGTATCATGAAACATCATACAGTTCGTTATATTATTAGTTTATATGTGAAATTTATGCTTATATGCACTTCCTAGCAGTCAAACGGCCCTAGAAGCACAGACCTGGTTTACTGGGGCTCTAGGTTGCGACCCTAAAAGGGCAACAGTAAATTTTGTAATTTACAAATTTTACAATAAATTAACAAAAACAGTTTTGTCAATTTAAATCACTTGATGGAGGTAATTGATGATATTGTTTAAATATTATATAAATCCTACAGTCTACACACTTATAAAATATATACCAACATAAGTATTCGAAATTTTATGATTGCGGGCATATGCCATTTGAAAAAATTTGGAGGCAGGAGGATTCAGAAGTTTATCCCGGATATTTCCCCCTTTCACACTTTACTCCCTTAACATTCACTTTACTTTTTTTTTTGCGATTATATAAAAAATGGTCACTAGACCATTGCAGTAATTCCAAACAAGAACACAAGATATTTTAACTTATTGTTTTGAGCATTTTTAATGTTTAAAACATGTGTTCTGATTTTCACATGGGAAACATATATTTTGAACTAGTTAAAAATTTGAATACTTGGTTCCATAGTAGAATCAGGAAGAGGGTGACGGGTGACGATTGCAAAGGAATTGCCAGTTAATCAATTGTGAATCAATAGAAAGCTGAGAAGCACAAAACACCTTATTTGGGTGGGTGGGTGGCTACAATCAGGGCAGACTCGAAACTGGCTGAAGAAGAAATTCAAGGATATTGGAAAAATAAAGTGTCAGAGATTTCTACAAATGGTGGAAAACCCAATTAGAGGAAACCAAGAAAACAGAAAATTTAAATGTAAAGAAACATATAAAAGATAAGTTAATAATTATGCTTTGGTTACGATTTAAATAAATAGTACTGTTAGATAAACTGTCAAAACACACAATGAAACTCCAAAAATACTAATCACAGTTTCTCTTTTATCTTTTATTTGTAATCTGACACAATACAATAAACAAGATCATTTAATATAATGCGCTAAAAAAATATCAATAATAACTTCAATTCTTACATACGGGCTCACAGATCTTGTAGTCGTGCTGTTTCTTTGGTCCCTGTTTCAATAGTCCTAGATATTCTGATCGGAATTGTCCACGTAATTCCAGACTTAATCTTCTTCTGTACCGAACGCGTCGATTCAGACTTTCATGGTCCGCTGCATCTAAAACAGAAATACCAGATTCTGGCAGATCCTTGATAAACATAGCTGGCGTCAAAGGTGTCAAATCGGTTGTACTACCAGAGAAGTATGTAACTGGTCTACTAGTCATCACAGTGTAATAGCACCCATCCACAGCAAAGAGAATGCAACCACAGAAGAGAGGCCCTCTCTGGTTAACAGAGACTACTCTCTGACTTAGGCAGGCTAGAGTGGGAGAACCTGTGTATATAAGCCAGTGGGAATCTATCTAAAGGGATCTATCATATACAACCATACAACTGTACGCCAGTCATCGCATCGTGTCATATCTCTACTCTCACCATTATTCATTCTATCATTTTCATTATAAAGTCCAGTGCAGTTAGTGTAAACTTAGCTACATTATATTAGTGTCAGCATATCTCGTTCATTTAATCAAACCTAATTTCTCTCCTCAACAACCCTATTATAACAGCCTGACAATACTGTACACAATTCTTGGAAGGTTAGACAAGCTTTTCCCAAGACCCCTCTCAGTATATTGTTTAAAATTCTAATTAGACGCTCCCACCAACCTCCACACCAAGGAGCTCCAGGTGGAATGAATATCCATTTACAGGGGGAATCATCAGTCGCAGCCGTTATTTTCACCCAATCAATCTTGCTTAAAACATACTCGGCACCAACAAAATTAGTACCATTATCAGTATACACAACTTTGGGTCGGCCTCTTCTATTTACGAATCTTCTGAAAGCTTCTAAGAAAGCTGGTGTAGAAAGAGCGGTGACCAATTCCAAATGGACTGCTCGGTATACTGCACAGGTAAATAAGCATACGTAAGCCTTATCCCCATTTCTCAAATATAAAGGACCAGCATAATCTATGCCCGTCGTCTCGAAAGAATAAGCGTCTCTAACTGGGAAGAGCAACTGGGGCCGACTCCAAGTGCTGGTAAATCTCTTGCAACGGATGCATTTATTAATTGCCGACTTTACCGTCTCCTGCCTCCTAACAACCAAAATCGTCCTCGTAGAAGGATGATCAAAGTCTGTACTCTGGCGTGGCTATTTTTTATATGCTGCCCACAAATCAGTTTCACAATTACACTGTGCGAAGGTAAGATAGACGGGAACTTGAACACATCTGTATCGTCCTTCATTGTCAACCTGTTTTCACCTTTAAAAGTTTATCATCATCCATAAAAGGCAATAGTGAGCTAAGTCTTGGATCTTGAACTCCAGAAAAGGCTTGCTTTTGAATCGTTCGGATCAAACAGTTTTCAGCTCGTACTAATTCTGCATACGATAATTCTCCAGAGGACCTCTTCCTTCTTTCCATTGAGCTATTATTGATAAACCTCAAGCACCATCCTATCATTCTGACTATTTTTATATAGCTGCAAAAATAGACCATTCTGTTCGAGAATAATATATCTTTCTGTTCAATCAGAAAATAGGCTAGAGTTACTCTTCTAGCTCGTTCTTGACCAATTTCTACTTCATTCGTTTCTGGTTGCTCTACTAGCCAACTTTCAAGGGGTTGTACATCCATTCGGGTCCTCCCACCATCGAGATGCTATCAATTGCTGCACAGAACAACTGCGACTGGGTAGATCAGCAGGATTACTGCTCCCTGATCAGCAGCATTAGGTACGTGATGTCATTCACTGAGGGACGTCAGTTCTCGTAGTTCTTAAATGCGATTTCTTACGAACACACCCCATTGTTCGTTCCTTTGGATCCACGCAAGAACGGTCTGGCAACATTCCATAATTCTAATGCGGTCAGTATATTTGACGCCATTCTTGCTCGATGAGAGCTGCCAACAGTTCTAGACGGGGAACCACTGTGTTCTTTGCCTACACAAATCGTATGGAGATCCCCAAAGATGACTCAACTCTGAAATATATAACTGCAGCATATGCTTGCCGGCTTGCATCCACAAAAGTTTGTAGGGACTAGCAAGCTTCGCTGTCCATAGGCCATAAGAGCCATCCTGGAATTTGTAAACCTCTCAAAGCAGGTAACCATGCTATGAACCTCAACTTTATATCCTCCAGAAAGGGGCCTCCCAGGATAACTTTAAAGACCAAGTATCTTGTAACAGTATCTTAGGTCTCAACGATATCGGCGAACAAAACCCAATAGGGTCAAATGTTTTTTGTGCTATAGACAATATCTTCCGTTTGGTGACATTCTCATCGCTTTTCAGTGAATCAATAGCACCGGCAGTTAGTCGTAGGGTATCCGTCTGCTTGTTCCATTCAATTCCTAAGAGGTGTGTCGGATCATTACTGCCGTCGTGAGAGTAATCCCATCCCCTTAAATCAAAACCACCTTTTGCCATTATGGCTTTCGTTTCTTGTATTAACTCCCTTAAGTCTCTTCACTGTCGACACTGGTGACACAGTTATCCGCATAAAAACTTCTTAGGAGTTTCTTAATAATTTCTGGATTGTAGGACGAATGTTTCTCTTTAATTAACGCGAGCTCACTCTTGAGGTGGTGTTGTATGACAGCTCCAAGATGATACGGACTGAAACTACTCTGGTCTAAACGATAATATCGCTTTCGTCCAGTTCGCTATTATACCAAAAAAATTGGAAAAAACTTCGGTCTTCTTCAGCTAATTTAATCTGTAAGAAAGCTCTCCTAAAATCCGAAATAACTCCTATTTTCTTCAAGCGGAGTCTAAACAATAGAAATGGAATAAGCTCAATCAAATTAATGCCTCTTTCAAGGAAATCGTTAAGAGGATATGTACCTTTCCTTTTTGCGGATGCATCAAAACCGGTCGAATAGGACTCGTTACACTGTTTGGCTTTAAAACATGACGGTGAGGTAAATAATGCCCTATCTCCTTATCGTCTTCCTTAACTTCCTCAATTATTCCTTCCCTGAGCCACTCTCCTAATACCTGATCATAGGCTTCATAATTTCCTTCATCTTTAAGCCTTTTCACTAGTCGTTTGGTACGCTGAAGTGCCAGGTCATAGTTGCTGGTAAGCGGCGGATGGTCTTCTATCCAAGGAAGTCTTACTTCATATCGTGAATCTTCAGTGAACTGTTTCATCAAAATGCTGTTGAACTTGTGCTTCAATCTGCTCCCTAGATTTTTTCTCAACTAGATCCTGAATTCCCAAAACATCCAGCGACGAAAGATCCGAGATTGGTGGTGATGCAGAAAACAATGACGTGACCATCATAGTATTGGCCTCACGCAGAGCGTTTCAACTATCCTTCCCATGACAGTCCAGCCGAGCAGTGTCTCTATTGCTACTAAACCAGAAGATAGGGTTCTTTTCTTGGCTATCATAAACTTTCCCGCAACATCTGCTTCAATTAAAAGCTCAGTAGGACCGTCGGTACATCTGAAATTTTGATTCCCATATTCTTAAGTTCAGTCATCTAAGGTCCAGGTTCTGACATATGGAACTGATCTAGCAATAGTTGGCTGATCTAATAACTTAAACTTACAAAAGTAATTTTCTTCTAAATTAGTTAATCTAACTTCAAATACTTTGTTTCTTTGGAGGAGTTTGCTCACCTCCAAATAAACTGTGAACTAATTCCTCCTACCTAATGTTGAGGTATGATCTCTGAGACCCTGTGTCAGTAAGTGCTCGTATTCGTCGATGTGAACTTTCATTCCTTACTTTCACTACAAGAGTTTGTAAAAGAACCATACTTGAGGTTAAGTTCGTCAGACTATTCTCTTGTGAGGCCACTTCACTTTTAGACTTGGATGAGGAACACATAATGTTATGGTGCCTCTTGCTACTTATTGAGCACTTAGTTCGCATTCGGCACTCCTTCGCACGATGGCCTTTCCTTAAGCAAATAAAACAATGCCCTGATTTGAGGAGTAAATTTCTTCTCTGATCAAATGGAATATTCAGTGCTTCCTTGCATGTTGAACTAAAATGATCTACAAAAAACGCATACATTTTTCTCAGTGTTAACTAAGCCAATGGCCGTCATTATGTTTTCAAGCTTCTCAATTATTTCTTTCCTGGAACAAAAACCGTTCTTTACAAGAGATATAGTATGTGGTTCATGTTCAAGTTCTCTTTTAAGGAAATCCATTAATTCGTCTAATCTCATCTTGAGCGAAGAGTCATAACCGTAGGACGTCTTTGGGAGGAAGGACTCCACAAAGGGTATAGCTTAGCAGAACAGGTATCCGATGTTACTCCTAATGTTTCCAATGATCGGAGCTGGCCTTCAAGGTTATCATACATGTCAATCAAATTTATCCTTTTCGTAAAATTGTTCATAACTAGTTTCAAAAGCTCCCTTACATACACTTCTACTAATAGATCTTTACGCCCGTAACATGCCTTTAGACTTTCCAACGCCTTCTTATAATTATTTCCTACGGGCGGGTATCCTGTCACTAATTGAAAAGCTTTTGAACTGGGAGAGATACTTTGAATCAGATAATCAAACTTATCTCCATCTGAGATACTGACATCTTCATCAATCTGTTGGAATTTGCTCCAGAATGGAAGCCAATCTAATAATGCAGTTTGGGTAAATTCACACGTCGTTCTTTTGTTTGGGTTCTTTGTGTTGAAGTAACCGAGTAACTGTCTCTAATCTGTCAATTTTAAACTTATTACATTATATTTTATTTTACATATAATATTAAATTTTACAATATAATCATCCGCTGTGTCAGATTCAGTTTCTAATATATCATCTGTGGGTTTATTTTCACTTAACATCGTCAAATCAAAAATACCATTATTTAAAACTAAAAGTGCATTATGTTTGGTTTCTAATAAAGCAAACTTTGCTTTCAATTCATCCATAGAGGTTGTCGACTCTTCAATATTCTTCATCATTCCTTTATAGAGTTTAATAAAGGCCGTTCTAATTATTCGCCATTCTCAGTCAAATCCTTTAACTTAGACGTTATTTTTTTTTATTATTATTATTATAATAATTATTATTTTTTAATCTAAACAAACTTAAAATAAACAGTTTACTCACGTATATCTTCAATCAAAGGTCCTGTCACGGTCGCCACAAAATGTAAGATAAACTGTCAAAACACACAATGAAACACCAAAAATACTAATCACAGTTTCTCTTTTGCTATTTTATTTGCAATCTGGCACAACACAATGAACAAAATCATTTAATATAATGCGCTAAAAAAATATCAATAATAACTTCAATTCTTTCTAACATACCGGCTCACAGATCACAGCCTACTCAATAAATTTTCATACTTGCTTCCAAATGTACTATTTTTATACTATCATGCACTCTAGGGCGCAAAATTTACATTAATTCCTTTATAAAATTATGTAAAAATGTTTAATTTGAAAAAATTTAGTTAGAATCAAAAATCATTCATAATAATTCATAATCTTGATAGATCTCTGATATTGATCAACGATCATGCATAAAAAATTTCAAAACACCAGACATTAAATGTATCAGAGAAATTCTCTAAATTATCAGCTAACCAGATAAAAAATATGTGTTCACAATTTCGTACGAAGTGATATTTTTCATCTGAGACGAACAAACTTTTCAATCTGTTCAGAAAATTCTGGTGTGAACACATACACGATTCTTGTATTCCTGTCAGCAATTATATATAAATGATAGATTTTCTTAATCTCAAAATTTTACAAATTTGTGCTAACATAAATACAGGGAATGGGGGATTACCTAACTACTAAGCTTGTCACATAGAAAGTGATTACGACGTATTCTGTGGCACAGTTGAGCGTAACAAAAACATTGCACCAACTGCATATGACATTTGAAATTTAACGCCAAAAATTCCCGCGCAAAATCAATTTTTTCAGAAAAAAATGTTAGAAATAAAAAAGTAATAGATTTCTACCCGGCCGTACCAAGTTTAATGAAAATCGCTTCCACCATTTTCGAGAAAATTCAAAAAACCCGTTAGTTCGCAGTTCCAGGTAACCGATTTCTTCAATTATAGAATTCTATCAATTCTTCTAATGAGTATTAATATTATGTGGGTTGTAAAGCCATATATTATACTGAAGCAGTACAGTAGAGGAAGTATAACGCTACTGTTTCCTTTGGACCGCCAAAAAATCAATTTTCCCGGGAATGTTACAAATAAAAGTGATAGGCATTTCTGTGTATATGAAGTTTAAAAAAAAAATCGTTGGAGCCGAGCCGTTTTTGAAAAAGTCACGAAAATTGAAAAAACATTAGTAAATTCTAAAGTCGCATTTCTGGTTGATGGATTTTGCCCTGCAAACCATCGTATGCGGTGGTTGTGCATGAACGGAATATGAAGTTTTAGCTTCCTGCGACTTTTTGTTTTTGAGATATTTTGTTAACACACACACACACACACCCACACACAGAATCACCAAAAACATTTTTCTGGGACATACTCAGGGATTAGCAGGCTCCAAAACCTGAATTTCCGGTGAAAACTCAATTTAAAAAATCTAGCACCATCATAACACTTCTTCTTAGTAGGAGTAAGAGAAAGTAAAAAATGAAAAGTCCCTGGGCACTTCAGTTTGATTTTTTCCTGATAAAAGGTACTGATAAAATTATGATTTAGAATTGATGAGGTTTAAATAATTTCTTTTTAACAGAATGTTTTTTGAAATCAATTTTAGCACTCCTAGTTTTCATATTGGGAAATAATTTTTGTAAATAATTATGTAATTTTTCATTCTTTTTCAGAACAAGTCCAAATTTTCAATTAACCCTGACAAAGTAGGGGAGTTTTTGTCTCCTCATTGATTAATTTAGTATGTATTATTTATTGAATGATTAATTAGTTTTCTTTCATTTAAAACTACATATGTATTATCTTCTAAAAAAGTTCTTAAATGATTAACAATTAATGCCATGCTATTTTCACTATTAAAGTTACATGACATTTCTATTTTAGTGATACAGACAATATCGCAGTCATCACAAGCCTATATGTTAAGAACTTCTTAGCAGATATTAGTAATATATAAAGAGCGGCAATTCCTTCATTATAACTGGTTATTTATTATTAGAGCAGTATGCTTAATTCGCTACTTTATTCACAATGTGAATGATGAAACATGTGATCATGCATCTTTGTACACACATATATTTGTATTTTTTGACAATGCTTAAGGATTTCCAGACTTTATCAAAGGATCATCTTAGGTTCATCTTTTTCTATATCAGGGTACACGAACCAGTCTTCCATACTTGCTCGAGGTTTTTCCTCTTCAGGGCAGCCAGCCCCTCAATATAGCAAAATATCTGCAACGTTGTCTCTTCTAACCATTCAACCACATTCTGGTGGTTCCCCATTCTGCCCTAACATATTTTTCGTTATGTTAAGATCAAAGAATTATTTTTGATGAAAGAACTTTGCCTGACTTTTCTCTGGTGATCTATTCCATTTGAGAAGTTATCTTCATTCATATTTTGATGGCTAGAATAAATTACCCAATAAAATATTTTGGAATAATTCCAGGTTGAGAGGATTTGTAATAAGAGAAATTAGATTGCGATTTTTTCGAAACTTAGGATGATATTGAAGCAAAATTTGTATGTAAAGAGATTGTGCAGGTGAGAATTGTAATGGTACGGGAGGCAATTACAGAAAGTTCCCTTCAGCTCAAAGAACGTAGAGGATCTATTATAGATACCTCTCAAAAAAGACTGGAAGACACTTCATAATGCTCCCGGAAGTGGTTTTCTTCTCCTGCAGGAGTTACAAACTCAGATTACAGTTGGGATGTATATAATAGCACGATATGCCTCATTGTTTCTTATGCATTACCTTCATCGGATTCGTCGGGTTTGCTGAATATATTCCAAAAATTAGACAGGAAAATAGGAAATTGAGGAAACAGTGACAATATAGAAAGGCTGACGAAAAGTTATTAAAGTGATGTGGTAAATGAGATGAATGATTTTGAGAAAAGAAAGTAGGGGCAAAACTTTAAAATGTATGCTTTGTAATCATGGTGGTATCCTAGCCTAACAATGCGAATTTTTAACACCTCATCGTCCACCGAAGAGGGAGAGTTTAAAAGAGGGTGGAAGAGTCTACAGTATTCTACTCCACTATGGACAAGTCTACAGAAGAAAGAGTACAGGAAACATCCGAAGGTGTTCCGGTCGGTGGTCGAGTGGTGGGGAATAACTTTCCTTTCCAGAACCGGCAAATATACACTACTCACAGATCCATAACAGAGGGACCAACAAAAGTATATTCTCCACATGAATTCACTTTGATCCGCCATTCAGTAATATGATATTGAAATCTTTTAAAAATGATAATAAATATTTTCCAGTTATGTTGACAACATTGTCTTTAGAATTTGTATGTGTAACTAAGTTTAAACCATTCTTTACAATTTTTGGGATAGTTGGTAAATTGCTAACTTGGCTATTGAAACTACCGATAACAATAAATTTTAAATTTTGGTGCATATAACCTAGATAATAAAGGCATTGAAATCTTGTGACCCTGTATTACAGTTAAAGTAAACAGAAAGGATACAGTGCATACCGAAATTATAGTTAATTTCAATTAGGCCATTATTTGACAGTTTAATAAATTTAACTACATTTTGTTCCGAAAGTTTATTGCTAACTTCCCAAATTGATCCCCCATTTGCCCTTCCATACTTTTTATTTCTCTTATTTTTTTTTAACCGCAGATATATACAATAGTTCGTTACTTGAAAAACTTTTTTAAATTATATATATTTTAAATTATATTATTAATTATTATTATAAATTATTTATTAACAAATATAATACATATTATATTAAACTAGCTGTACCCGGTCCGCTTTGCTGGCCCCAAATATATATTTGAAAGTAAAAACGTTATTTTATTTTATTAGAAAATATTTATTGAAATGAAAAATAATAAGAGTAATTTGGAAAAAAAAAAATTTCAATAAAAAATTGAGGGCAATTTACAGAAAAAATGTATAAGTTTTCTTAACAATAATATTTGATTGTAATGCTTTTCGAATGAAAAAATTACTTTTCTTATTGCAATGCTTTTTGATACACAATATTTATTGTTCTGCCTTCGGGGGCATATATATACAATGCGGAAGGTTCGCCTACTCGCGTGCATCTATACCTCAGCCTCAACAACATATATACATTTGAGTCATTAATTCTCGAGATTTGCCTTTATGTACAACGGACTTTTATTTTTATGTATATAGATTATGTTTTTAATTACATTTTTAATTATGTAAATTATGTAGATTATTAAATTTTATGAAGACATCCATTTCATCTTCTTCCATTAAGAAAGTTTCGAATCCTATTGAGTTTGTTTATTATATATTTATGAATTAAACGTATGAACGAATAGAAGAATCAAATAGAGATTGATGTGCTCATACTGTAGCTGTACCATGTTGGAGCGCCACAAAGTTTGTACAAGCAGCTAACTTCGCCATGGTATTATTAGTAGGAATCATATGTATAAGTATATATATATCGTATATATTGTTTCATGTTGCAGATCCGATATGGACACGTGTTGTACACGTGGTATTTGAGGGTAAAAGAGTGGGAATGGCCAGCCGCCTTCACAAAATAAAGTACCAAAGTCACGTGTACTGGATCAAGTCAATTAGTTGGACCATTGTGGCATATAAGTTGATCGAGTGATATTCTAGTCGAGTTGAGGTCTTTAGCCCCGATGCTATTTACATTCGCCGGCTCACTGTCACCATGATTATAAAATAGTGCTTTGCGAGTAAAACTTGTGAACTTTTTCCATCACAAACGATATTATCACTATCCTAAGCAGATTTTAATTTATTATAAGTTTTTAAAAATATATATTTTTTTGTTATGCTTATCTGATGAATAAATACAACTAATTTAATCAAGAAGACCGACGACAAATTGTTTATCTCAGATTGCTGACTGTTTCGCGTCAGTTGTCTTGTGATATCCCCTGAATCGATTTTGAACAAATAACCGATATTTGCAGTTGAGATAGATTAAATTCATTTTATTTTAGCCTCCCCTGCCTGGTACTGCGATCCTTTCCTCCCTACACTGGGACCCTCTCCTCCTCCTGCCTATTAATATGACCTTTTTCATATCTTGATTGCTTGTTTGAGTGTTGATGTTTTTAAACTTTTAATTGTTGGTTTTAAACACATGATTTAGGATTCTTTCAATGGTATTTGATTTAGGGCTTTTAGAAAGTTGATTGACTGATTTTAACTCTGGAATTGGAGCTTTTAAACGATTTTTGTAGCTTGGATGGATGTAGATGTAAGTGAGCTGGGTGTTTGAAGGTTTAAAAAAAATCATCCGTTCCGTATAAGTGAACGTGACAACAGAGATAATTAATGCGCTATAAGAATAAGGCAGCGCTACACATGGATCTTTGCCTGACCTTGATTGGGATATATTTCCCCAAAAGAAGAGCTGATCTTTATTTAAATTAGTAAACATACTTAATCAGTTTGCACCTAGTTTTGAGTATTATATATTAGCTTTACCTAAGAATGCATAGCGGACTTCTTCTGGGACATTGGTGTCAATGCATATGTGTAAATCCCATCCTAACTGATATCGCCGACTCAAACTATGTAGTAACACACAAGATCTGTTGATATGTGCAACTGTGTTTAAAACACTTTTATGCAAACGCTAGCTCACCACTAAAAGGATTAGTTACGAATACGAAAATATCCTGTTGTGCACTTTACAGAAGTGATACCTAAGGGAGCCACAGTTGTTCGCAATGGATTTGGCTATTTAGGACCCTCGCTTTACACATATATAACATCTCGGTATCTATTAATTTTTTTTGTTTTCTCTAATTGCTATCGGAGAAAATATTATGATCGTTTCAAATATACGATCGACATCAAGTTTTTACAGGAGGTACATGTTCTAAAGTTCTGTGAGTCCCCGAATAAGTGGTTTTTAGAAAATGGTCTGTGTGGGTGAGTATGTATATTTGTGTGTACGTGAACAACATAGCTCCAAAAATAAAATTCACGTAACGTTCGAAATTGAAATTAAGTTTGAATATTACAATGGGATCGACAGGACTATCAAAACTCCTCAACCTTAAGACAACCGTTACTGAGTGATTTTTCAATTTTTTTTTTATATTTTCTAGAAAACGGCTCCAAGGATTTTCTTTAACTATAAAAATTAGGAGCTGTAACTTTTAGTTGAAACATTTCTTCGGGAAAATTCAAAGTTCATTTGTTGAGGGCTGGGGTTATGTATTCCTCTAAAGTACTTGATTACACGATTCCTTCAACTAAATAATATTAATTTGAAATAAATATGTTGCCAAAATTCTGAGTTTGAGTTTCTCCATTAAAACACCGATGCCTTTCATTAAATTTGATATACTGACTGACTATAAATACAGAGACCTATCAATTACAATTTTACAAGGTTCTGGGCGTGGCGATGGTTATGTTGTCCTCGAAAAGTAGTGTTATTAATGTTTAGTTTCTCCTATTAATATAACAAACATTTAGCAAACATAATAGGTTTGGAGAAAATTTTGCCATTTATATTTGTGTAAATTGCAGTAAGATAAAGACTTACGAGTGTTTCACACCAGATTTTTTTCGTTCTGGGAACGTTCACTATCACTTGAAACATCTATTGTGCCCCGAAGCCTACTCACTGCATTGCCGGCCTTCTGAGAGTGTTATTTCGTTATAGACAGTGAACTGAAGAGCCTTTTAAAAAGAGAAACTCTAAGGGCAGCACTACTACACTAATATTAAGCGTAGGTATGCGTTAGTTTTTTGTAATTTAAGAATAATTACTTAATATTTATTCATTATCCTAATCTAACAAATCCCATAAGATTCTTAATACAAAGTATCTCCTGTTTTCCTTCCTCTGCTTACTCGTCCTGGCTTATATTATTTAAGAAGTTGATGTTACATATTACTAAAGAATTTAAAACAGTGTTAAAACGACGCTAAAACTGTTGTTTTTCTGTTCTAGAAAATTGTATTTTTTCCAGATTCCAAAATCCAGGCAAATTGATTTTTGGGTGTTTGAGAGTGTTCTAACGAAAACTTTCCTCTAAAGTACCATACACTCGGTTGTTCCAGCTATATAGTATTAAAGTATCATTGAAGCATTGCTACAAATCCAAATTTGAAGGAAAACTGTTAACATTAGATGCGAATTTATATTATAGATTTATGAGCTTTTTGGTTTTTGGAACGGCCACGATTTTCTTTAAACTTGAAATGATAACTGCAATGATAACTTAGAGTTGAGACAGATGGTGCAGGCAGTTAAACAACTATAGTGTTTACCTCCTTTAGTAAAAAAAAAAAAACATTTAAAAAGTCTGGTGTGTAACATTCGTACGATTTTCTCTTACAGCGAAATGACAAATTTTCTTCGCACTTACAATTCTTAATTGTGTTTAAAACCGTAGTCATTTTTATGGAGAAATGTACAAAAAACTGAAAAAAAACATTCAGTAAAGTGGCGATTTCGGTTGATGGATTTTGCTCGATATCTTCGTGTCTGATGCGATGGTAGTAACTAAACGAAATACCAAGTTTGAGCTCCCTGCAACTTTTCGTTTTTGAGATATTCTTTTTACACACATACATACAGGCCTTTTTTGAAAGCCACTTTTTTTGACTCAGGGGACATCAATCAGTGTATTTCCTGTGAAAACTCAATTTCGAAAATCTAGCACGATCGCAATACTTCCGCTTATATTGAGTTTTCCCTTCAGATTTTTTAGTTTTAAAATATTAATTTTATTTGTGGTTTACATTATTGTTTGTAAGAGAGAGCGACGTAGCATTGAACTGCTCGAAAATTTCTTTAGCGATTGCAACCTAGAATGCAAGAAGAGGTATTTTTCATTCCATTCGGATCATAGTAGCGAGAAATGAGTATTTCTGGAAGTAGATCTGTATATTACCGATTCCTATTGCTCTTCGGGGGCGACAGTTCCCATAATTCAGAGTATCATAGAAACGCTTGCTTTTTGTTGTGATCCTTTAAGATTTATAAAAATTTAACAAGAAATAATAAATCTCTAAATATTTTGGTATATTTAACCGATAGGTTATCTTCCTAGTTAAATAGAGAGTGTTAGTAAACACACTTTCAGTTAGCATGAAGCTTAGAATGATATTGTACATTACTTTTTAGTAATGAATAAAAAATCTCTTTCCCAAAGGAAATGTTACCTTAGTATTTCATGCATATGGTTTAGGTGTTATCAGTCATGCATTAAAATTTATAGTAATCAATGCCTGCTGTTTGCCTGGTTAATAGCTAATAATTTAAGAATAATTATTTAATAATTTAATCCATGCCTATAAGATTTAGTTTATATAACGTATCTACTCCATCCGTTTCTGGTGCATTTATGTCACGACCTACAAAATTGTTTAAGAATTTTGAATTACATATTGTTGGAGAATTCAAAACATATTTAAGACGAATAATAAAACACTTCCTTTTTCTGTTCATGAAAATTGTAGTTTTTCATGAAATAAAGTTATATTTAATGAAATATGCTTTATTTCAATGAACGGTAATACTTAAAGAAAGCATTTTAAGCAACTAGATGTTATTTTGATAAGATTTTTTTTCAACTTAAAATAACTTTTATTATATAGACATTTAACCATAAATACAATAGAAAATGTATTAATAAAAAAAAATATTGGAGGCATTTCAGCGCACCAAAACTGGAACTAGTTTTTCAACTAATATATCTAATACTTTAACTTAACTGTCTAATACTTTAACTTTTGTATCTAATACTTTAACTTATATGTCTAATCTCTCTAAAGACGTAAGAGAAACAAAAATATTACCACATTTTGAAGTTACATGCAGATCAGCCTCATTGAACATTTCCCTTGTTTACGAATTAATACTTTGCAGGGAAGGGATTAGCTCAGTGGTGGCGCGCTAGACTAGCAACGCGGAGATCACGGGTTCGAATCCAGCCGTGCTACCCTTAGATTTTCTCTTCCTAGAGCCCCTACAGCTCACTGTCCGGTGATGGACATTGTTGTCTGTAACGGGAGAAACACTGTCCGGAGGCCGGCAGTGCACTGAGAAGGCTCTGGGCGCAAATGACCACAGATGTTGAGACGCCTTAAATTTAAAAAAAAAAAAAAAAAAATACTTTTGTAAATTTTGATGTATTAATACACCTTTTGGTAAAATACAAACGAATTTTTTAAAATTTATAAAAACTAAATTAAATTAATAAATTTATGGAAATTTGTTGAAATACCAATTCGGATAACAACTATTTCTACTAAAAATTACCTAGTCACAATTTTATGGTAAGTTTATTTATAATACGTGTATTATTTAGTTTTGAAAGCAATTCAAATTTTTTTCGCGTCGCCTGAGGAGCTGGCCCAACACACCTTCCAAACTAGTGGGCAGATTTGAATTCGGGGCCATTATCGCCTATACAGTTGCCATCTGTAGGGATAAACAGCCTAGTCTGTCACGCAAACCATTTAGCATTTACCCAGGAAGCATCACGTGGAGAATTACCTCCTTGAATTTACCATTTAAGCGGGTGTTTATTTAGTTACCTTGGAGTCATCATAACAAGAAATGACTGAAGTAAACGGATATCTCTTCCAAATAGGTTGGTGCAGGAAAATAATTGGTGCACTCCTAAGTAAGGGGTTATTCTCCTAAGAAAATTTAAAGTCGCTTACTATGAGTGCAGGTGTTACGAAAAATATTCTTCAGGACGTTGAAAATAGATGGCTGAAACGGTAGGGGTATGTAATCCGTATGAAGGTCGATGACCTAAAAAGTATCTAGATTATACACCCAAAGGAAATGAAATCTGGTGACTCACGGAAGCTTTGGGCGTACAGGAGTCAATGGCCGCAAGAGAACTGACTAAGGAAGAGTAATGCTGGAATAGAGTAAAATGTATGTAAGCAATCGAGATATCACACATGGTCGTCCAAAACCCAGAAAAAAAAAGTTATTGGATAAAACTGTGTTTACTGTAAAGCAACAAGCCAGCTCTGCTCTGCTAGTTTTAGTTATAACTTCTTTCCACAGATTGGCTCTTAGATGAAGAAGGCGAGCTGAATTAGTATAAAGTGATTTATTGTTTATCACGTTAGTACCATATTTACTTTTTTTTATATTTTTCATACGATTTACCAGAAAAATATTGGGTCAATGAATTATGCTTGAAGTGTTCTCTATTCGAAATTACTTTTCTTAGCTTTAAGTTCATCCGATGCTAAAAATAAAATTAATTTCAAATTTGTGAAGAAGGCAATTATAGTAGTCAGAAAACATCTTTCTTTTAGTCATTTATATGATCGACCATTCTTTCCTAGCCACTTTCATTGAATAAAAATGCTGAAAACATTCGACAGACTTTTCATAGTTACCAATTTTAGCAGACCAGATTTCGTCGGTTTTAAGTTTGGCCCATAGTAAGGATGGTTTAATTATTATAGATATTTATAGATACTGATAAATTGTTACGACTCACTCAAAATTAAAGACTTAACAACCACATATGAAGAAGATAACTAAACAGGATTGAATGAGTTAGAGTTGTATGATCGATACGAATCCAAATACTTATCTTCATTGATGACATTTTGTTTGTATGTCCCATGTTCGAACTTGTGATCTTTGGTACTTGGATATGTCAATACCGTCGTAGTTTTTAATCCTTCGTTCATGTTTGTTTTTTTAAATAGATATCAGTCGTAGTTAGAGACTGTTTTTTTGTATTAGTTAGTGATATTTTGTCTTTCAAATTGGTGTCTGCTAGCTTGTCCCAACTCTACATTGTTACAATTGGGGTATTAAAGTTTGTGTAAGATCATTTAAATCAAGCTATTTTAGCGAAAATCATAGAGTTCAGCCATTATTTATTCGCCAAGAACTCCTGATAATCTTAATGAAAATTGTATAATATATTAAAAACGTTTAATCTAGTTTTGTGGCTGTTAATAACTAAACAGAATGTAATAAAAATGATTTTCGAAAGAAATATTAAAAATATTCTTTTTACATCAAGTTTGTTTTAAAAGGGAAAAAAGTACAATGAAATTGGAGGGAACGATATATTCAGGGGTGGGATAGAAGACTCACTGCCACCAAGCATTGTAGTTACCATAGCAACAGAGTGAGAGATATGGAGAGAGACTATTCGTCTAGCCTCCTAAAACTTGTTATTCTCTCAAATACCCACTCCACTATTTCTACTACTTCTTCCTCATGGAATATCCAATATTTTTTGTCAATACAAAAATATTGTTATTTCTTGTAGAGATTATTATCTTATAAATGCACAGCATCTATCAACAAATATGATTCCAAAGTAATCATTTACATGTTGTTAGTTTTTATTATTAAAGTTTGAACATTTTATTCTTTTTTAATAGTTACTATCAAAGAAGTAACTGGCTACTTCTTTAGGTATGTTAGTACATCCTACTATATTAACATGTAAAGCACTTACTGACATCGCCAGCAGTCATATTATTACTCATAAGACCTGGAGAATACAATCTGTCTAGCACTCCTTAGCAAATACTCCTGCATTTATATTGCTATTTGAGATGGCTACATACATTTGTTGATGATTGCGTACTAACAAGTAAAAAAAGAAGTTACTTTGATCTTCTATGTCTTTAGCTTATTGGTTTTTCAACAGCACTATCGGCACAACTGCCTATCTACTACCATAGGCAGCTAGTATAATGGTATGATTTCTTGGTGGTAATTACAGTTGGATAGGTGCTTTGAATAAAGCTATACCTTAAATTGTTATTTCCAGCATAGTATACATTCGATTAAGAGATAGAGTTACAACTCATTGATCGTCCGTCCGATCGTAGCAAATCAAATATACTTCATAAGCCACTTTTGAATTGATGAACCACTTTTAAAAGTTTGCAAGATTCCTACAACTTAGACTGTATCCATCACAGATATTTTCCGTGTTAGCTTGCTTCTTTTTGTGACAAGCTATGATCGACCGGTTTGAGCGTTCGCCCATCATCAGGATGTTTCGTTAAAACGGTGTGATAACGCAGACTTGCACCGAGCAAATCCAGTTTATATACTGTGTGTATGTATCCTCCTATGTGAATTTGCTCTGTGCAAGTCTGTGTTTATGAATATATCCTGATGATCGTCGAACACCCGAAACCGGTCGATGCCCGGAAAAAGAAGCAGGCTATCACGGAAAATATCTCTGTTGCTTTCCAACTCTACGGACCCAACCATATAATAACTACAATGTATTCCTTGAGCCCACGGAAGTAAATTTCAACCTGCAGAAATCTGATTCGAATCGTGAACTTTGTTCTTTCAAATTCTAGGCTACCACTAAATTTTCAATAATCTTATTTCATCTAAAAAATCTGACAATTTTATCCCACCTATTTTCGATTTTCCTACAAAGAAACATGCAACTAAAGGACACGCAGAAATAATAAGTTTTTCAAAAAATAATTGTGCAGAAAAAAATATAAAGAAATAAATTTTTTGGAATAAATAAATATTACAGCCAGAACAAAATTGACCCGGGTTTTCTTTTTGGCCGGTACCTTAATATTGTAGAGTACTAAGAGGCAGCAACACATTTCAGAGTATTGCCTGGCACTAGCGCCTCTAGCTGCAACGATACCGCATAACAACAACCGTATTTCCATATAATATAATGTTTATATTTATTACAATTGTATTGCAAAAATATATATGTATATGTAAATATATATGTTAAATATATAAATGGATAAAAAAAGAAAAAAAAACATTCAAGTATGCAATCATTATGCATGATATTGGTTAATTAAATAAATTATTTAAGGAAGGTACCTGGTCTCTTCTGGGCCATACATAAATAAACGAATGAAATAGTGTTGACAAATGCAGAAATATTCAGCAGTCAAAATAGTTGTATTCACTTATTAACTCTAATGAATCTTTCCAGTTAAACTCGAATAATAAAATGGGTTCAAATTTAATGTAAAATAAGGAACTATTGCTCTACTTTTATTTGGCTCAATCACCGTTATGTCAAATTTTTGCTTCGAGCCATCGATTTATTAGTTGCGTACTTTCTAAATTTTCCTAAGTAGTTATGACACTATTATAAGGCGTTTGAGATTCAATAAGATTACAACGCTTAGTATCCCCTTCTAGATATATTAATATTTCGACAGAAAATACCGAAAATCATAAAAATGAGAAAAAATTAACTAAATCTAGTAAAAAGTGGAAGGAGTTTAAATGAAAAAAAGAAAGGTTGATTGTTATATAGAGAAAAGAGATTAACGTGGGATAAGCTTTTCCTAGTGTTATAAAGCTGGCGTGCATTAGAACCATCTATCAAAGATTTTAAGCTTAATACATGGCAAGAAGTACAGATGGGCAGGCTATAACACTTTTCTCTATTTACAGCGCTAAGCTTACTTTCCCAGTAGAATTCGTGGTGGGTAAGTTGGGTTGGGCGCGCATTTAAGCTTATGCTTAATTCCCTAACATTGGATTTTTGTAATGTTAAGAGAAAGAGCAAATTACAGACATTCGCAAAAGTTAAACTGTATTTTATCAATCAGTTTTAAAAATGGTCACAGTCCACAAAATAATCTACGAATTTATTGGCTTTTAAGTGTGTTCATCATGATTTTCTTTCATTGCTTCTATAATTATATGCTAACTACAGTCAGTGAAGTTACGTGATTGTTTTGACGAATGCTTTGGCGACGCTTAAAAAGTTACCCCAAATATAGCCCATTCTGATATACATTTTAATGATTTAACCGAGGTTAATTGTGAATAAAATAATTTGCTTCTAGTCATTTTTAAATAGTTATTTTTAATTTTTGAAATGTATTGCCATATTTGTTAACAATTCCCAAAGTATTAAATGTTGGATGTTTAAGATAATTAATTATTACGAATAAATTTTTGTTGATTTTTTTTTATTGCCTAATTCATATCTCTTTCTTAACCAAAATAAATATTTTTTTCCGGATATTAACAAGCTGCTGCTGAAAGATAGGAATGAAGTTACAAAAACGAAGAAATAAGATAAAATTTTATCTTGTATAACAGGCTATAAAATGTGGTAAAACTATAATCCATAGCATGCTAAATGTGGCAAAACTGGCAGTCTAGCTGGTATTGTAAATGAACAGTTGTAACTGGGTGGTGACAGATTGATAAAAGAACTGTGTTATTTATTTAATTCTATCTGCTAGAGTAAAAATTACTTCATCATGGCTGAAATCAAAACTACTTATACTTTTTCAAGAAAGGAGATTGAAAGAAAAAATTGCATACTGATAAATATCTTATCAATCTAATATCTTAGGGAAATAGAAACTACTTACGACTATTTTAACCAGTCGGATGTACAAATAGATTCCGACTCTCCTATGGACCAGGTGGTTTTAAGAAAAATATCTCCACGCTATTTCTGGAATTACGCCATCTTACAGGAAAAACAAGAATTTTTCTTATTGATGGAAGCTCCAAATCTGAACAACACTTTTCCTACCCTTCATAGACTTTGAAAAAAAGTTAAACAATTTCTCAAAATATTTCCAATGATTTCCTTTAAACTTCACATTTAAGTAATACGTGGGTTAACTAGTGGCGTATCACTTGTATTAGAAACATTTTTTCGTAAAAATAAAATTGATTTTCAGCTTTTTCTTGGGACTCTGTTCTGATTTAGATTTGAAGTGTTGTTCAGATTTATAATGGGTGTAGCTGACTGACATCTGAACTAAATTCAATATAATCAATTTCAAGCAAGTAGTGTTAAGGACAATGAGAAATGTTATCGGCTTGAAGAAAATTAACCAATTACAAAGAAAATGTAAACTACTGCCTAGACTTCCAGGTGAGCCTTGCGTCTGACTACCGATCAACACCATAAACGAGTGTGTCTAGAACGGAACAGTATTCTCAAGTATTTCAATCTATCAAACAGGAAAAAGAGAATAGAGAGATAGATTTTCTTGATGAAGACGACCAGCAAATTAAAACGAACATGTCTTTAAAACTGTGGGAGTTGGAATGGTCTCTATCAAAATCAAAAGATACTTGCCCAGGAACCGACAGTGTTCATTATATGTTTTTAAAACATTTAAACCGGAAAAATAAGTTATATTTATTAAGGTTCTATAATAAAATATGGAACTCCAGACAATTTCCAAAGGTCTGGAGAACGGCAATCACCATCCCGATTTTAAAGGAGGGTAAAGATTAATATTATCCAAAATCTTACCGTCCAATCACCCTGACTAGCTGTTTATGCAAAACCTTAGAGAGAATAATAAGTAGAAGATTGATGTAGTTTCTAGAATCCAAACAGTTCATAAGTAAACAGCAAACTGGCTTCAGACGTAATCACAGTGCGATGGATCCCTTAGTCATTCTTGAAAACGTTATCCAAAATACCTTTGTACAAAAACATCATTTACTCGCTATATTTTTTGATATTGAGAGCCTTTGACATGGTCTGGAAACATTGAGTGGAAACTCAGGGGAAATCTCCCTGCTTTCATACAAAACTTTTTAAAAAAGCGTACTTTTAGAGTAAAAGTTAAACAAGAACTATCATCACCTTTTGTAAGGAAAACGGAGCCTCATCTTATTCACAGTCGCTATAAATAGTATCATGTCCTTTATAGCAGTCTCTGTTTCTGGAATATTATATGCCGACGACTTGGTAATCTTTAGTCGTTTCTCACCAATAAAGAGCGTACATTTTCATAAATTCCGAAAAGTTCAGCCATCAATAAATTTAAACCTACAGAGGAGGACTATACTATGTTCGGACAAATTAAGTTCCTGGGGTGACTCTAGATTCAGAGCTAAGTTGGCGCTCCCATATCCAAGACTTGAAACAAAGGTGCATCCAAAAATTGAATGCCATCAAAGTTGTAAAAGGTACTGCATGGGGAGCCGATCGCCACAACTTATTAAATTTTTATAAAGCTTTTGTTCGTAGCAGACTAGATTACGGTAGTATAATTTACGGGTCTGCAAGAGACTTGGTAATCAAAATAATATATATGTAGTGGAATCAATTGTCGTGATTCCTGAGGTATGAAGTTAGATGTCTTGAAGAAGGATTTAATAGGCGGAAGTTAGTTTATAGATTTTAGACTCGAAATACTAAACACTGATTTTACAAAAATAGATTATATTTTTACAATAATTTGAATGAGCGAGGTGGTAACTACAATTAATATGAATTGATAAAAATAAATAAATAATTTTAAAAGTTAAATAACAAATAATTTAAATGATTAAAATAAATAAATATGCACAACTATGAAATAATTATAAGTTTAACCTTGTATAGGGACGCGCTCTGAACTCAAGTATAACTGCTGATGTAATGATAATACTGATATACTGATGTTACTGGTGTACTAATAATGATCGATGAATGATGAATGATCCCCTCCTCCTTGGGGCGAAGTTTATATTAGTATTACTCACACACTGTCAGGTGTGTAAGTAATTCTCACACTAAGACATCTCTCGTAGCGGGCGACCTTGGTTAGGTCGGTGACCAGTGATTTAGGTCAGTGGCCAGATTTGGTCGCCCATCGGTGATTTTCAAAGGCCGGTAGCCTTGAATCGGCCAGGTGGCTTCTGTTCCATAAAAAAGCGTTTTAATCGGTGCTTGTCTTTGATACCCTTGTATTGAAAAGGCAGCGGCCGGCTAAGGCCACTAGTTATAAATTATTCTTTTTTTTTGTTATATTTTGTGAAGGTAGCGGCTGGCTGGAACCGCTTGACATTGCTTTGACATTGCTATGTCATTACATATACTATCCATAACGAGGGTTTGCGCATGTCACTCGGAGCTCTGAGAACAAGTCCAATAGAAAGTATTCCAGCTGAAAGTGGAGAACCAGCACTGCAAGTTAGACGGGACATCCTGATGTGTAACTTATGTGTTAAGGTTGTTGCCGTTAAAAAATCATATCGCCTATGAAGTCATTTACAACTCTCAATTTGAACATTTATACGCTAGGGCGAATACAAACACTTTACATTTGGGCATACGTTTTAAAAATTTCTGATTGCTAAATAATATATCCATTCCCATACCTGTATGTTCGATCTCTCCAAAAATAGAACCTTGGACACTGAATGGGCTTAGTTTGATGGCATACTAGTTAAATATATTAAAAGTAAAACTTAGAACTACGTATACAAA
Organism: Triatoma infestans; assembly: GCA_011037195.1. Classification (NCBI taxonomy): domain Eukaryota; kingdom Metazoa; phylum Arthropoda; class Insecta; order Hemiptera; family Reduviidae; genus Triatoma; species Triatoma infestans. The sequence continues at coordinate 136,188 of JAAEAF010014037.1, forward strand.
AACCTTCTACAAGAGTGACTACTGCTTAAATATAAAAATTATATTAAAATATTCACCGACGGTTTAAAGGCGATAAATGGAGTAGCAGCAGTTTTCGTCATGAATGAGAAGCTGTACAACTTCTCATTCAGCAATGTCTCAAGCATATCTACAGCCGAGTTATGCGCTATATACAAAGCCCTAGAACATATTTGGAACTACAATGAACCTAAGAAATATATTATTTGCTCCGATTCAAGGAGCTCACTGGAGATGATAGGCAATCGGGACTCCAATAGTTTATTAATTTAGTAATACATAGGCTCTTAGAACTATGCCTACGAGAAAATAAAGAATTCTCCTTTATTTGGGTTCCCGGTCATGTTGGGATAAGAGATAACGAATCTGCCCGCAAAGCTGCTAAAGACATCAATGAATTGTAGAGACGAACGTGTCCTTGCAGTCGATTGGAAAGCTTTTCTAAAAAAACAAAATCTTTCCAATTGGGAAAAGGAATGGCAGTCAGTGCAGCTGTCAAATAAACTAAGGAATATCAAGGGTACCACAAAGAAATGGTCAACCTCAAATCGAGAATCTCGGCGAGAAGAAGTTGTCCTAGCCAGAATGAGACTCGGTCACACCATGTTGACATGCAGCCACATATTCCGAAGAGAACCTCAGCCGGTATGCAGCGCTTGCAATAGGACATTAACGATCCCGCATATTCTATATTGGCATGTTCGAAATATGTAAACGCGCGGGGAAAGGTAAATTTGCCGACCAGTCTTACAGATGTATTAGGAGACAATGAGGGCAATATCAATAAGACTTTCGAATATCTTAGGGAGGTTCATCTATTTGATTTGTTGTGAAACTAGCTGTACATATGTACGTGTTTAGTTGTTTGCTGGTGTCTTGTGTATCGGTATTTATTTTATAAGTGATATAAGGGAGTAGAGGAATATGATTAGACCTAGACTGTAGGTTTGCTGTAGAAATTGTTAGACTGGTGGATATGGATATGCATCCCGGATGAGTCCTTACACATTAGAAACAGGTGCAAAGGATCATAGCTGTTGTGCACCTTTAAAAAATCCAGAAAAAAAATACCATAAACTGAGCCAAAAATTTGTCAGTTAATATTTACTAAAAAATTCTTCAACTTATTCTGTAAATCTCCATCCCAGTTGACCGATTTTCTTCCATCTTGGAGTTCCAGCATTGCATTTAATGTTTTAATTAACTAAGTAAGTAAAAGTCGAATGAGTGTTTTTCACACCAAATATCATCCAGTGAGGTAAAATTGGCTCGTAAGCAATCTGGGAAAATGCATTTTGCTGACAAGGCAAAATATAAATATGTTATCTGAAAAGTCGAAAAATTGATGGAATTCTTCAAAAACTTTTTCCCAGCTTTCAAATCTACGGAAACTTGTGAAAAAATACATTCTGATTCTTAAATGTCCGGTTTACGTAAATTTCAGAGAAAAAGAACCCCGTCTGGATAGTTTACAAAAATTTGCAACCAAATTTAAGTCAACAAACAAATTACTGCGAAATATGCAGATTTGAATAATTCGCCTTTGAAGGTGAATTTTCAATCGAGTATAAAACAATTGAATATAATATGAAGCTTAATTATTGGTTTAACTAAAATGTTTTCGAAAGTATGTTTCGAGCCATATAATTATTAAGATTAACATTAAGTAGGTCATTATAGTCATAAAATGAATAGAATTATTAAGAAAAGCCCTGTTTAGAAGAAGATAGATCATTTTCAAAAAATAAAATTGTTTCTTATTCCAAATCATGTCTTAAGAGGTAAAATTTAATACAAAAACAAAAAATTAATGAACTACAGTTAGATAATATCTATTGTGGTTTGAGTGTACGTATATTTGCAATGGGGTTACATGTATTTTGATGTAGGAAGGCCCGATGGCAACCAGAGTATGGAGAGACCCATCATCAGTAGTAAGAAATAGAAGAAGGGGATAGCAACCTAGACTGAATCCAAAGTTCTCATCCTCTGCCTTTGCGTTAGTGAAGGGAGACGACACTGGAGGGCAGCAGCCGCCGCCCCCCCCCCCATACAATACGGAAGATCGTTCCCTTTTGGCAGCGCGCGCGCTAGCTACCACCACTTCTCTTCACTACTAGTAGTACCACTACATAGCAGCGTCACCAGGCAATCTGCACAACTCTGATAAGAGTGCTATCTTATACCAAAGTGAACGCTGTTCTTCCCTGGGCTTGCCCGTCTTCTTCTTCTTCACTACTAACCCCACAGTCTGTGTTTAGACCGTGTGGCGGGTGGACAGGGTGAGATTGATTTATCTGCCTTATCTATAATTGCAACCAAGTTCGTCCGCTCGCCCCTTTTCCTGCGATACTCTCTCCCAAAACTCTATCCAATCTTTTGGCCTCCGCCTCCTGATCGTACTTCTTTTTTTATTTTATTTTAGTTTCGTCTCCCATCCAAACGTTCTTTCGTTTTTTCATAGCCCCGATTTTTTTTTTTTACTCTTGTGCTCTTAGAGCAATAAGTTGAAGTGCAAAAAGTGAAGATCAGGGAAAGGGAGAGATTCTTTCTCTCACTTACCCTGAGAGTTTTTCTGGGAAGGAGAATTACACAGAATAGATTTTCCGATAATAGATAATTACGTCATTCTTCATAGTATTTAAATATGTCTCTATTTTTACTTTCTCATACTGTTGCTGTAAGAGGAGAAAGTATTGGGATCGTGTCATATTTTGTAAATTGAGTTTAACTGGAAAACATGGTTTGAGTTTCCCTGAGTGCGAGAAATATGTTTTAAGCGAATTGTGTAGGTTCCCAGAGATCAAGCGGTTTATATACTTACCTAGCTTGAGGCGTAATTTTACTTTTTTGTACCTTACGAGAAAAAAATCTGGTAAGAATATTTCAACTTTTTTTCAGAATTATTATAGTCTACAAAGGCAGATAATAATATAAATTTCATGGAGATGATCATTGCCCAATGTGCAATCTTCAAGCCCCTGACAACCTATATAACCTATTTTTAATTACCTGCTCAACTTATCAATGCAACAGAAATAAATATTTAATTAATTATATATAGAGACTAGTGAATCAGATGCCTTAACTGCTCTAAATATCTGACATTAATAAATTAACGATTTATATTGTCGCCTATACATAATATAAGAAAAATAGTTGTTACTAAATAAAAAAATAAATAATATTTAGAGAAATTTAAATTTTAGAAATATCATATTATATTTACTCTCTATTAAAAAAGGCCCAATTTCCTTTTAGTGGAAATTAATTGTTACGAACTATGCCATGAGATGAAGTTTTTTCTATTATTGTTTTTATTTCATTTTTTATATCTTTAGATTTTGTTTGTTTTGTGTTTTTTTCTCTCATCATTCGCTATTTTACTATCTTTCTGATTTAATATAAATTTCTGTTGCTCTTAAATTGTATCAATTAATTCATAATTGTAATTTCTAAAATGTTAATAACAGTGAAAGAGATTTCACAAAACTCGACTCTATTCGTATAATGTCCGAAAAAAACAATTAAATAAACAAGGACAATTTTTGTTAAATATTTAGTTGATCTCATCACTCCTCCAAAACTCCATTAAATGCATTTTCATTAAAAAATATTTCAAACAAAGGTGATGGATATCTGTATGTTATTACTATTGTTCAATGAAACCCGTTGGTGTCTTTAAGGAGAAAATCGTTAAAAATTATCATTAAAATCACTTCTGGTCAGCCGATTTTCTTCAAATTCGGTATTTCCCCAACACATTTAATTGAAATTAAAAGATGATAGAATCCAATAAATAATAAACTAAATAGCACTTCAGAGAGTGTAACCTAACCCTCACCAAAACCATTATTAAATGAATTTTTCTGGAGAATTTTTTTAAATAAAAGTCATAGTTCCAAATATATGTGTAGTACATAAACAAGATTTAAAGAAAACCGTTAGAGCCTTTTCGAGAAAGTCACAAGAAAGTAAAAAAAACTAATCAGTAAAGTAGGTACATCCGGTTTATCGATTTTGAACAAAACGTTAATGTCGTCCACTGATGGAGCTTAAACTAAATCTCAAGTTTGACCTTTCTGCGATTTTCTGATTTTGAGTTATGCTTAACACATACACAGACACACACACACAGAACAAAACACTTCTTTGGACCAGAAGAGCTTGTAACGTCTATTTACGTGAAAACTCGATATAAAAAATGTTTTATGATCGCACTACGTCCTCTTGCAGCAGCATCAAGATGAAGTAAAAAGCCTAGATACTCGTAGTTAATGATATTGTATGTGGTCTTTTGTAGGCTATGGAAGCGAGGTTTTTCTAACGTGATAACCTGAAATGAATGGGTGGCTCCAGAAATGGAAGCTCCGTGAAATAAATGGAAGATTGAAGATACCTACCTCACATAGTTTTGGGAGGACACGTAATTAGAAAGAAGAAGGTTACTTTATTTGACTTGAGAGTAAGAGGAAGTATCAACAAAAGTAATTTTTGGTAATTACTATGTTAGCCTGTGCCTGTGTAGACGTGTGTGAGAAAACTTAGACCATAATTGATACAATCCCCCAGTCATCAGGGGGAATATCAAAACCAAATAAAAAACCTCTAGTGAAAACTACGAACTCTGTTGGTCGATTTGGGCGAATCAGCTCCAAAAATTTGGTGGATAACGGCTCCAATGATTTTCTGTCACAATGCCATAATGCTATTGTGCATTTACGAGTACGTCTATTACTTTTATTTGATACAATTTTCTGGATAATTGATTTTAGAGCTGTTTTGGGATAGGGGTGAACTTAGGCTTCCATCCAATAAACAATTTCAGTTTATTATGCAATTTTATCAGGAATCTCATTTGAGATTTCGCACCTATTTTTTAGTTTTTGATTTACATATACTTTTAGACGTAATCGCGTATTTAGGGACTAGAAGAATGTTTTTTCTTCCTTGATCAATATGTTATAGATAAAAAAAATCTAGCTATCGAGAGAAAAATCTATTTGTATGCATTTCAATAAAATTCTAAAAAAAATAGTAAAAAAAAGGTTTAAATAGAGCTAGAAAATTTGTGAACTAAACTCACTATTTCAGTTGAGAGATATGCTTAGCTCCCAGATTACCGATGCTATCAGTTAGTCAAAAAAGGGATGCCAGCCACTGCTGACGTCATCATCATCATCATCATCCGCTTGAACTCACTTCCTGTTTCTATATAAGGCCTTAAACCCCTCCTGGAGTTTAGATAAACTTTTTCTCTTCCCCCATAACATCGTAATCTTTTTCATAGGAATTACAGTATAGCAGGCAACTCAGCCAACAGTGCTGCTGATGAGTAAAATGTTGTCAACTCTCCTTTAGCATATATATATGTAACTACAACATGCAGGAAAGAACGGAAATTAAAGCGTTAGAGCGTATACTCAAGTCCTTGTCTCTTACTGGTGGTGAGAATGTTTTTAAGTGGTCCGGAGAGGAAAGCTAATACTCAGTGTTCATCGTGCTGTTCCTCTACCAATGGCTTCTTATAACCATTTCCGCCTCCAGCTTCATCCCCTGCACTCCTTACCAACAACTACCTCCATCTAGATGTAGATTGCGATATCCAAGAACCAGCACGGTTAGAATTGCTAATGTTTTTGCTATTAGGATAGCTTGTCTGTAAACTAGTTTTGTTATTGGTAGTATAGTTCTACTTAGAAACTAATTTTTTTACATATTTAGTAACTTTTTTAAAACTGTTCGACAATTGATATGGTGATGGCTCCATAGTGTGAGTGGGGGTTCACAAATATACAATAAATTAAAATTTAACTAAGCTATAAATAGTACTGAGCATTTCAAGTGTTGAAAAAAAAATGAGTTGAAGAACCTAAATCAAAGTTAGAATGTTTTAAAACGTACTCTGAAATATTTTGTAATATCGATAGCCTTGGATTTCACCCTCGAGATTTCACAGTTTTCCTCCCCCCCCTACCGATACATGCAGGGAAATAATATACTTAGCACACATCCACAGAAAACAAATATTTTATCTTAATAATTTATGGTGGAACTCTGTTTAAAAGTTGTTTTTTTTGCATTGTTACAGTTCAAGCTGGGGTTTTCTTTCATTTTCTTTTCTAAATTTAGCAATTGTTTAATTGTTCTACTCTCACAGCTATGGCTAAAATTTTGAAAGAAGAGTATTTAATTGTTACTAAAAATGATGTAAAATGGCAAAAATAATTCGTTAAATCTTTTACGTTTACAATTAGCACGGTGTAAAACAAATATAATGGAATTAAACATAAAAGTAATATTGTAAGAATCCAAGTTAGAAAGATATATCAGTAAATGGACGTTTAAAAAGTTACTCATTACAATAAACAAACATTTGTGTAGAATGAAAGTTTAAAATGTTACAATTCAGAATTTTTCTAGTTTTTTTGTCCTTGACCGAAAAATATGAAAATGATTAAGTTAAAAATTTATTGTTGAGGTTTAATAATCAGAAACCATTTTTTGAAAATGTTATAAATTAGAACTTTTATAATCAGATGTTTCATAACCTAGAGGATTTCAATTTGTTTGCTTTGAAAAAGGTATTTTTCTTAAAACTAAAAATATATATACCTATAGCCAGGGCGCTAATACCAACGCACCTGCATAGGTTCACAAAAACTCTGTACTTTTGAAGGAGTACAAATTTCCCTTCAATTTACTAATTCCCGCAACTAGGTGTTACTTCATCCTATTGACCCTCTACTCTATTGTGTGTTATCGCACTTAGGTTGATGTGTGCGATTAGAGTATAAGTCTTAAATTAATTTATGGAATGACTTGTTCCAAAATATTCATTTACAATGGCTCCAGTGCCCGATTTGAAAAACAAGAATTCATCTTAACAATCTTAAATAGTTCAAGGTAAGAATGTATGTTGTAATTAAGAATTTTTCCAGAGGGTTCCCGTGCGAATGTGCACTTGTGTACCAGCCGCCATTAATTTGTCCTTCTTTTCCCAGTTTCGTACTCTATAATTCTATGAGAGGCTATGGTAAACCTAATTTTTGCATTTTTCTAATGAATTAGAACAGAAATGTTTAAATGTCTTCCTGAACTGGTAGTAACAATGAGTTTTAATGCAAGAATTAGTATTAAAGTAACTGTATATTCTTTTCTCAATCTTACGAGTGATTTCACAACTCCATATAGTTCAGTTTAATGAAATAGCAGTCTTTCAATACGTAGACGGGCTAAGAACTGTAAATTATAAAATATGTAAGTACTAATTTCAGCATCATAAGAATCCATGCCTGTTATCAGTTAAGGACAGCTGCTAAACCATTGTTTATATTAATAATCTCAATTAAGTGATGGCCCTCAGATTCATTGGATTCGGATCAGCTTTAGGTTCCGAACGGATTCCAAAAACTAGTTCATCCGTTCGTTTTCCTTCACGGGTTTTTATTAAATGTTTTAATATGTAATTAACTTCATTAATTAGTAGCAAAGTTGCATTTCTTGCTAAAACATAAACAGTAAACTGATAATTAGCAATTGTATATTCCATAAGAAATTTTATGAAGAGAAACCCAAAGGAAGGAGAAAAAAAGGTTGGTTGCTTTGTAAATTGTTTTTTTTTATTTTTTAATGTATACTCAAATGTAAATAAAAAAATAAAAAAAACCTGCTATGGATTCTTCACGAAAAGGCTAACATTGTGAATGTTTTATTGATAAGTTTTATTAATAGTTGTAGTTAAAAGACATCTGTGTTTATTAATTAAAATCTATAAGTTAATTTTTATTCTTTTGTACATGAGCTTGTCCATACTTGTGCATAGTCATTCTTTTTTTGTACATTGAATAGGATTATGGTAACTAAAATGACAGATAAGTTGATGGAGATTAAGGACAAATACAAAATTATTATATTTACTTGCTTTAGTTGTTATAAAGTCGGATCACAGTTAATGTACATATCAAATGATTCTTTCTTGAATTCTATGATCATTTTGTTATTTTCCTTTTTCTAATTTTTGTTTTTTCCAAATTTTTGGATAACCTGTACTGTACGCCTTACTTCGATCTGCATTCAATTTATGAAAATGTTAGAAGTCGATGTGCATGAATTATATGACATTTTTTGGAGTTCTTATACTGTTTATTATGTATTTTTAATATGATTAAAGTGGGTTTTGAAAAATTTAAAAGCAATAATTGGTACAAGCCCTTACAAACGTTCTTTGTTTCCTTGGCTACAGGGTATGCAATCTTTGAATGATTATATTATGGAGACTGAAAGACGACATACTGTACTGATAAGATGGACGTTAGAACTATATAGGAAAGATTTAAATAGAGTTCATAATTCAAATTACATCCCATTTTACAGATTGTTAGCACCTGATTTTCAGGAACCGCAATTCTATCTCACAACTAGAACTAAACTTGTAAAGCAAAGACTTATAATGCAGCTGAGAACTTGCAATAAATCAATCAAGGATATATTACAAAGTTACTCAATATTTTCAATAGATACTGTAGAGAAATGACCAGTTTGTAATTTGGACACAAAAGAATCATTATTGCATATATTTTTCCATTGCCCTGTTTATAATAATTACAGATCTCGATTTCTAACTAATAAATTCCCAGGGAAGGGAATAGGTAAGTGGTTAGCGTACTAGACCCCCTCGCGGAGTCCAGCTGTACTACCTTAGATTTTTTTCCTAGGGCCTCTACAGCTCACTGTCCGGAGGCTGGCAGTGTACTGAGAAGCCTTCGGGCGCCAATGACCATAGATATTGACGCGCCTTAAATTAAAAAAAAAATAATAAACTTCCTATTGATAGTAATGATAAATTAAATAAAAATGTTTTATTTTTTCTGTTCTTGGTTAAGAAAGAGGAGCTTTGCTATCGATTTGTAATTCAATGTTTGTTTTATTTTTTTTTTATATTTTTTTTTCTATCTTTTTTCTTTTAAATACTTTAAATTTGAGTTTACTATTTTGGTCACTGTTTGCTTTTGCCAAAGCCATATAAATATCAGTAGCTTATTTTCATTGTTCAAGAAAATTTGTATATTAACTATTTGTTTGTATGCATCATAAAAACTTGTTATTTAAATCAGACAGACTCGCTGTAATATGTATAAATACACAAACACTGAAATCTAAATAAATAAAAAAAACAAATTCTCTCACAATTTCTATATAGTACTAACCTTATTACCAAGATGGTAATTAAAACTATGCGCTCTAAACCGAAATCATTTTTTATAGATGTCCCCTCACCCCTTCAAACCACCACATACTTCTGGTGAGATCGTGACTTGTGTCTTTGAGTTTATTTTTTACTTTATATTATTGAATATTTGTAGTTTTATTCCCAGTCGACTGTAAGAACATAATGTTACGCATGTATGTATAATAAATGCCTCTATCAATGATTGTTTGTTATTTAAAACACGTTAAAACATTACAAATGTCGAGTCCCATTGAGTTGAAATATCCTGTTTTAATTTTAATTTCGGAAAACCCATCTAAGTCTTGTATTATTATTGTTTAGTCAAAGAATGAGAACTTTTTTTAAAGTGCTCCACCAAAGCTTTAATTTTATCATTAGTTTCGCTAATTTCCACGATTCCGTAATGGACTGCCAAACTTATACATTGGGAAGAAAAAAAAAATACATTTCCAATTACTCTGCTTTACAGCTGAAACAGGTCTAACTTTATTGGTGAGTCCCCCCCACTCTTGGCCTGTGGATTTTTGGTGTGTGGCTAAGTTAAATGATGTGTGTCTTTCAGAGTAACTGGTGCACTTTAACGGATAGGAATGTGTTTTCATCTATGTAAGGGCAGTAATGGCGATGAAGCTTGCATTGTACATACATCATTCGTTACACTAGTTACCTCAATAAATTTATTTTTTAATTTTAATCTTCCCGGCTACTACAAATCACGGGAAATAAAGTATTGGGTATATATTTCCTCAGAGGTGCAATTAAAACTAGGGAAAAAAATAATTTAAGTAATTTTTTTGTACTCTTGGTCTTCAGTGATACTAAAAGGATGTTATTCTTTTACTATCATTTTGAGCAATCGTTCATATATTTCTATAGCCTTATTGGGATCCAGAGGTTTGATTGTTTTCTACAAAATTTGAATTTAGGGACTGTGGGAGATAATGAAGAGACAGGACTGACCATATCTTCAGCAACTAATGATGTTGATACAAAACTTCTATTGCGGTTCAATTAAGTTTTTCACAAGGCATCTCTTCAGTAATTTGTGCAGTGTTCACTCTACTCTAATGAGTGTTGAAGGATATTTTCTATTCACTTGCCTGGAACATATTGCTGGTGCATCCACCTGTAATGATGACGATTTCATAGCAATATCGGCATTTAGCTTTGACAGAATCAATCTCATTGAAATGATTCCAATTTCACCCGCGTTTAAGATTCATTTTTTTATGAACTTATAGTAATGAACACTAAAATAATTGAATTATATAAGAAATAATTTAGCAAAAACTATAAAATAAATAAATAATTTTAAAAAGCACTGTGTGACATTTATAAAATTTAATAAGACAAATATACGATTTGATGTAATACAAAAAGTGACAGTAACTATACACAAATTCTTGCTACAAGTTTTTCACTAGAGTTTTCTTTTCTTTATACTGAGCAATTAATTGGAAAAAAAATATCGCACTATTAAAATGAAATTAAGGAAACAATAATGCAATGGTTATCACAAAATTTAACACGCCTAAGTGAAAACTAAACAGAATTAAATAATCTTCAAAAAATTCTAGCCACCCAGCATCATGCACTATAGAAACTGTAACAGTGTCAAACATTAATTACTATTGCAAGACCGCTTCAGTTGAACAATAATAGCCAAAGCAAAAATTGGCGTAAAAAAAAAAAAATTTAATTAACATCAGAGTTGGGCAACAATCAACCAAATTTTTAATAAATCAAAATGTTTAATATATTTTCAATCTACTAATTTAATTAAAGTAATAATTTTTTTAATCCCATGAAATTATAATCTAATGACTGTTAGGGTATGTGTAGATTCTCTCTCTTCAGATTCCATAGCCTAACTGTAAGGGAGCTCTAGATTAGGGGTGACACAATAGACCCATAGGGTTGCGGTGGCATAGGCTGATTAGCCAACTCCCCCATGGAATCTAGGGTAGATGCTGTAATATAAGTAAATAAATAATTTTTTAATTCATCAGAGACATTTTCCGTGGTAGCCTGCTTCATTTTGTGGTCATCGACGGTTTCGGGCGTTCGCCCATCTTCAGATGCGTTTTTCAGACAGTGTGCCAACACAGACTCGTACAGAGACTTAGTTTCACACTAACTCCTAGTCTCTGTACGAGTCTGTGTTGGCACACTGTCTGAAAAACGCATCCTGAGATGGGCGAACGCCCGAAACCGGCTGATGACCACAAAATGAAGCAGGCTACCACGGAAAATGTCTCTGATGCTTTCCAGCTCTGCGGAACCAACCACCACAACAAATTTTTTAATTATTCTCTAAAAATTTATTTAATCAACTAAAATTGCAATTAAATCTTTAATCAAACTAATATTGAATTTAAAAAATTATGTGTGAAAAAAGTAACTAATTAATCAATTAATCAACCAAAATTAAACTAATTTTAATCAACTAAATTTTTGATTAACTTTTGGTTGTGGAAAACTGATTTAATATTTTGTCATTAAATAAAACTTCATGTACCTTTTTCATTTTTATTTTCTTATTTTGAGGTCAATATAATTTTTTAATACTTTTTTCTGATTAACATTTTAAAATAAACTTTTTACACCATTTAAAAAGTAAAATATATATATACATAGAGAGAACTGATGTTAGAAAACTAAAGATGAATTTAGTTGCAGGCAACAGTGGACGTTGGAACGAGTTCGCGGAACCGGTTTCACTTTGTATTGGCTAGATTCTGATTTATTCGTTCTCTCCGGAGCGAAATAATCTAAATCATTCCGGTATCGAGTCTAGTCGGTTCCAGGGATTCAGCCAATGAGAGTGCCCAGATTGGTATCGGATTCAGAAATTCGTTCCAAATTACTGCTGCCCATATTGATTCAGTTATAACATATATGATTATTAAGTTAATGACAATGTTTGTTTAAATTATAATAATTTATGATATTATGCAATGGATATAAATTGTTGACAATATTATTACTGTATATTGATGATTCAATTATGGAATTATTGACAGCGTACTAAAAACTCGTAAAGGAATTCACTTCCATCGTCCCACCATCTGGATTTTATGCTTTCCAGGTTTATTATTATTATGGTTGGAGGTTTATAAAATATAAAGTTAGAAACCTGTCCACTGGTTTTTTCAACATGGCCACAACTCAGTTTAATACTTAATTTTCATGCTATACCCAAGCAATTTAATTTATTTTATTTTATGACTTTATTAAAAATAGAAATTTGAAACAATTCGTTCCACCACTGGATTCATTTCAGTAAACGGAACAGTCCATCAGTCAAGTATTCATTCACAATGGCAAGTCTGGTAGGAATCTGAATTTTAGTAATTCTATTTCTTGTTTCTGAAAGGGTGAAACTATCTGAAATTTGATCCCCAAATCCTTGAGCAATACGGTGTTTTCTGACGAATCGTATAAAACTTTTGTTTCGTATAATGCTTTTTTATTAAAATTAAACAATCGAGTTTTCAACTCTATCAGAGTTGACAACCTGCGACTGCTTAGGTGGAAATACATAGTAATGATTTGCTCCAATTACGCTTAAAATTAAGTTATTTATTGCCGGTTAACATGACGTTTCTCAATATTTAAAAAGATAGAAAATCATATGAAGAGTTTGTTAGTTCGTTTCATCAGGTAATAGTATTCCCTAAGTGATAACTAAGTTCTTTTGGAAAACAAAAAAGAAAACATCTGACATCTTAAAGACAAAGATAGTGCTCATTGCTGGCATAAAAGCAATGAGAGTTGGGTAAAGTATGAAAATGTTAATGTATCTGATGGGTTACATCTATGATTTTATCCGTCATAGACTTCATTTTGTTGGTTCTGACCGGTTTCATCCATCGTTAGAGTTAGGACTGCAATCAATTCGTAAAGAGACAGAGATATTTTCCTTGATAGCCAGCTTTTTTTTGTGGCATCGACCAGTTTTGGGCATTCGCCTAACATCAGGATGCGTTTGTCAAACAGTGTGATAACACAGATTTGCACATTTCAAGTTTAGTTTATACATTCAATTGATACACCAAATTGAAGTATGTATAATCTAAACTTACTTTGTTCTCTTATCACACTTTTTGACAAACGCATCCTGATGATGGGCGAACGCCCGAAGCCAAACGATGGCCACAAAAAGAAGCAGGCTGTCATGGAAAATATCTCTGATGCTTCCCAGCTCTGCGGAACCAACCGCAACAATTCGTATAGAGGGTTGACTTAAACTATATGTTTATATCACAAACGACATTAAAAAACCTTTGTTTCCTATTCAGGGAAATTCGAAACATGTATTTCCTGTAGAAAACTCAATTTCGAAGATTTGAAACGTTCGCAATCCTTTTTTCAAGAGTATAAGAAAGGAAAACTAGTACGCATTTTAAACTTCAAATTTTCAGCGCACCATAATAACCTCACTGCCACTTGGAGTAGTAAATAAAAGTGTTTTGCGAAATTACTTTCTCTTTATACAGTTTTCTTTTAAATTATATATCTAAGATCTTCTCATATTATCTTATTATTGTTGTATGAAAGGCCTTAATCGTCACATTTCTACAATTATCTTTAAATTTGCAATCAATTGGCTCAGTAAAATTTTGGACATGCCTCATTCCAGATATCTCAGAATCAGAATGTATTTACAATAAACATTTGATAATTCCCCGGCTAATAGTATTAAATAGAGTATTCCAAATAATAAATTTCTTTGTTGGAAATGGATATATTGATATTTGGTATTAGGCAAATAATGGCAAATTTAAGTAGTTTTATATTTTTGGATCAAATTTAAACAATTTTGACTCAAAACTGAGGTTTTAATTATGGTTTATTTCAACAACAATATAACTTCTCTCATTGCCATTCAAAATGGCTAATATTATTTTCCAACTCAGATCGTGTAGTAACTTTCTCCATTAAATTCTATACTACATTTGTCTATCTGATAGGGCTTCTTAATTCGCTCTATGAGTAATTTGAATCCAAGGTTCACATAGTTTTATATTGCCTATTTATGAGAGAATTCGTTAACTAATACTTGAATTCATTGGCTAGTGATATGAATAACTGGGAATTGAAACTGTTTGCCAAGCTATATGCAACATCTGCTTTAAAAATGAATTATTATTATAAACGAGTGAACCTCCTTCATACTAAATGAGTAAACCATTAATCATTCTATAAGAAAGCAAATAAAATATGAAAAGATTAAATTATGTATGTTATTAGAAGAAAATTAATTAATTTTCATTGGTTCAATATGCATGCGGAGATACATCAATTTTCTGTTTATTTTCAATATATAATATTCTTATTATTTTCAATTCATGCGACTTATGAGAATAATTTAATTTAATTTATATTTATTATCTTATTTATGTACATTTTGACAAATTCCGTTCAAAGGTCCTGTAACAAGGTTGTTTTTTTCTATAAATGCAGAGATAAATAAATAAATTAAATTAAATTTATCAAAAAAATTTGAGAGTTTATAATGAGAGGGAGCATTTGTGTATATATATTATGTGTGTGTGTATGTGTATGTGTGTGGTTCTTTCTTCCTAGATCATAGGTTTTTGAGGAAATCTGACTGATGAAAATCACAGTAAATAAATTAAGTAAAGCATATTTTACTTTTGAATTTATCTTAGTGCTATTTCATCTGCTCATTTTCTTTGAATCCACCTACTAAATCCGATTTGAGAGTAATCTAGTGATGAATGGAGGCATCACTCTTGCGCTGTCGTAGTGGCGCATTCTAATGGGAGAAATGGAAATTTATAACACGTCATTCAAGCAAAAAAATGACAAATTATTTTATTTAAATCAGATAATATATTATACAGTTTAATCGATGAATGTTGATTCGTAATTTCATTAATTTCCAGTAGATCCCAAATTCTCAAGTTTCTACAAAAAAAAAAAAATATCTGGTGTGAAACACTCACAGAACTTTCTCTTACTGCATTTTACAAACTAATAATTGACTACACCAAATTGAATGAAATTCGTCGATGTTTGTATGGAAAAAATCGCGAAAACAAAAAGCTGTTCTGAAAAAACGCACTTTTTGTTTATTAATTTTATTAAAACTCGGAATTTTGGCAGCCTATTTATTTCTCTAATTAATTTTGTTTATATGATAGAATTCTATAATCAATTAAGATAGCACTTTAGAGTAAAATATAACTTTCATGTGTCTTCACTTCCTGGTTGGTACTAACTAAAAAACCTTTCTTCCTCTAGTCTGGATACCAGGTCATATAGTTTAATGGTAGATAGGTTTGCCAATTAGCGCCTTTTTCTTTGCTGTTGATGTTTCATTGGGCACATGTCTGTCAAGCTGCAAAATTTACATTAATTCTTTATAAAATGTTAATTATCATAAAATGTTTAATTTGAAAAAACGAATCAGTTAGATTCAAAAATCATTCATTATGATTCAAAATGATTCATAATCTTGATAGATCACCACTACAACTCAAAAATTTCGAAACACCTGAAGTTAAAGAATTCTCTAAATTATCACCTAACCAAATAAAAAATACGAGTTTCACAAATTGGTAGGAGGTAATATTTTTCATCAGATATGAACAATTTTTTCGATCTTTCTAGAAAATTTTGGTGTGAAACACTCACACGGCTATCTCTTATTCCTGCTAGCAAATTTATATGTAAATGACAAATTTTCTTATTCTTAAATTTTACAATCTTTCTCTTTTTGTTTGGTCCCGAGCTTGCTGTTAATGTGTCATTGGGCACATGTCTGTCAAGCTTCTAGTTATGGACAGCATTCATCCCTATGAATGAGCTTAATGGTTGTCGGAAGTCTAAGATGCTCATAGGGGCCGTGAAAGAGCTAATAGAGAGATGTTGCAGTTTCTTTCAAGGACCACTTTGAGGCATCTGGTTGGATCCCTTACTGGGCATGGTTTTAGAAGACACTTCTATGTAGTGGCGCTCGTGCACGAACCCTTTTGCAGAGATAGTGAGACGGAAGAAGAAATACCCATCCATCTTATGACAGATTGCATGGGTTGTGAGGAAATTAGGTTCAGGTCCTTTGACCGGAATAGGATCCCTGTAGAAGAGTTTAGGTTATTTCCGTATAAGGTTATGGACCAATTGGTTCCGATGGTTGTCAATCTTACGCAGGATAGAAAACCTGGGTATACAAAAGAATTTGTTGACCGAGTAATGTTATGAAGAAATTTGGTGAGGATCGGTCAAGAAAAAACATTCAATTATGCCAACGTTTCGACAGAGTTTCCTGTCTTTATCAAGGCTTTAATACATAGAAAATCGAGAAAATGTGGAGAAAGAATTTTTAAACTTACACATTTGTTACATCGCAGAAACATAAAAAGGAAAATTAAAAGTTACTAGTGCCTTGTCTTAAATCATAAGCAGATAATATTTTCATTTATCATATTAAGGGAGCATGACAAGTTACCTGCCATCTAGCGGCAAAGTTGTTAATTTATAGGTATTGGATAGTGCTGCTTCCACAATGGCTAGATGATTTTTCTCATCGTTTATTAAGTGATTCTTAGGATTTTGTCCAATATTTGTTAATTTAAGATCCAGTAATCATAAATTATTAATAAAAAGAGTAATTTAAAAACAAATTTGCTTAATGGAAACCCATATAATTTAGAAATTTATCCACCATTTAATTAATTTGTGTTTTGTGTAATAATTTTTATTCTGTTAGCATTTAGCATTCTGTTTGCGGTTTGCTTATAAAAATCATTATTTTAGGTTTAAGATGTTTTTAACTGCAATATAGTAATAGTAATTTATTTTTTCAATTAAATCTCTTCTAATGCTGATAATTTTTTAGTATTAATAATTCCTTTTTTTAAATTCCATTGTTACAACTTAAACAAAAAAAATCTGTCAGTTGTACTTAATTGATTGACAAGTATTTTGGAAAGTTTCAAGCAAGGAATGGAATCAGCTATAGAAAAGAAGTATACAATTTAAATATATCAATAATTTTAAAATAACATAAAAAAAATGAAGAATTGAAAAAAGAAAATGTAAATCAAAGAGAACAATAATGAAGCAACAAAAACAATGGAAATTCATCGTAGGCAAAACATTTTACTATTTTTTGGGATCCATGAAAACGAAGAGGAAAATTTTGATAAGTTGCAATCAAAATTCATCTCTTGATATATGTCAAAATATTATGTCCATTGAATTAACTAGCGATAATCTAAATTATGTGAAACATGTAGGTAGAATGAAGAATAATGCGATAGTGGTTTCTTACGTTCCGGATATTCATAAAACAAAAGTTCTTCGGAACGCATATAAATTAAAAGGTTCAGGAATATTTCTATCTGATGATTTTGATAATGATACACAGCTTCTTTGTAAAACAGACTGGTCTTAGCGTAACGTCAAATTTGTACACATCTCCGAATTAGTGGAGAAGGATTTTAAATTAGAAGAGGAAGACTTAGAATCGAAATCAGAAGGTGATACTGCTGAGGGTCCGATAAGACGAAGGAATCGGACTAAGGAATCGGAATTAATCATTTTATATAAAACGTATTAAGTGTATCGTATTTAAAAGTAAAAGTGTAAACATATTTAAGCCTGTATCATCAAACTTCAAGGACTTTTTTCGTCCAAGAAGTGACTCCTCATCGTCAACTAAATCAGTTGAAGAAAGAAGTTATTGAAACAAAATGTATTAATATTGTCGGGTGTAATATCTGTGGCCTGAAGAGTAAATTATATAATATGGGGATTCTATGAATTTTTACATAAGTTTGGTCTGTTGTAATGTTTGAAACTTTGCTGGCTGAGGAAAATGTCTTTTTGAAATTAAAAGACTATGAATTTAAACTATTTTCTTAACTATGAATTTAAATTTATACTCACATTTAAGGACGAGAGGAAAAGAAGAAAGGCCAAACAAGGCACAATAATGGGAATCATAATTTAATACGTAATAAAATTGGTAATTTTCTTAATGTCAATAAGTTTGAGTTAATAGAAGTTAATTGCCTAAATAATAATAAATTTTATGTTGTTCCAATTTTGAAATTTTTGGCAATTTGTTCTTTTGGGCGAGTCTGTTCTTGATTACATAATCAGCAGATAATCCCAAAAATTTAATTAACAAGTCAATTGCATAACCACACATAGACAGTCAAAAGATAATATATATTTTTTTTAATTTAAGGTGCTTTAACATCTATGGTCATTAGCACCCGGAGCCTCCTCAGTGCACTGCCGGCCTCCGGTCTGTGTTCTCTCGCTACAGACAACACTGTCCATCACCGAACAGTGAGCTGTGGAGGCTCCTGGGAAGAAAAAATCTAAGGGTAGCACTGGACTCGAACCCGGGACCTCCGAATGGGAGTCCAACGCGCTAACCACTTAGCTAATCCTTTCCCTAAGATAATATATTAAATGTAAATTGAAATGATATGTTAACTCTGCTATTTGAATAATGTAGTTTCGTTATATGGGTCTATAAGAGGAAACTTAGACTTATGTTAGCTCTCCTGGCTCCTTGGTTATAGAGTTTTGTGCGGTATCAGTTGAATCACTTTTTCTCATAGTTAAATTTGAGATAGGTAAACAATGTTTTTCTTATCAGTTCTCCATTAGTTTAAAATTACTGCTAAATGGAGTCCTGATAATATTATTCCCCTTCTTGCTAAATTTAAATGGAAACTTAAAAATAAAATGATATATAAAGAAAAAATTGAAAAAGGTAAAGAAGGGTGTAAAGTAGACAATATTGAACTGTGTGAAAGTCTGTCTTAGTTAACAAATCTCATTATAAATTTTGCCAAATATAAATTGTCCCTGACATTTTTAGAAGAACTTCAAATTTATAGTAAAATTTATGAAACAGGAATGATGTCTAATAGCTTCAAACATTCTGTAACATTTCCTATTCACAAAAAAGAGGTAATCGACGTTACGGCCAATTATAGAGGTATCTCGTTTTATAATAAGATTTTTACAGGCCTCTTATTGGTTCGGTTATGTAAGCTTGCAGATGGGCTGCAAATCTGGGAGAATTCAAGCCTGCTTCAGAAAATCCTCCTAATGTTTATAACTTATGAGTAATTAAAATAAAACTTAGCCAAAAAGTCTCTGCTTTTTTTTTTATAGATCTGTCTGCAGCATTTGACCGCAACAGTAGATATGCCCTTATTTATAAATTAATGAGCTTTGTGTGCCTAGTAGGATGATAAGGACAATAAAAAAAATATATACACAAACATATTCTGCAGTTAGTCAATGTGGTTTAACGGGGATAGCTTTGAGACCTGCATGGGTCTCAAGCAGGGTCTTCTGTTGAGCCTTATGTTATTTCAATTGTTTATTTAATGATTTAGCTGATTGCATAGATAGAGGAATTCGAATGGAAGGATGTCGTATCAAACCCTTAGCGTAAGCGGGCGATTTACTGCTCTTGGCCGAAGATAGATTTATTTTACCAATAATGATTAATTCCCTGGCAGTATACTTCACCAAGTAGAACTTGCTGATAAATCTGGAGAAGTCTAAAATAGTCGTATTTAGTGTTGAGAGGGTAAGTAGGAATTAAAAGTTGTTTTCCCAGAAATAAAATGGAAATATTAACGATTACAAATACGATTAACGATTACTCGTATCTTGATTTAACACTGACTTCAAATTTGTCATTTGTAAAGCACTTCAATATATATTCTGAGAAAGCTAAGTTCGCAATGAATTCCTTTAATAAAATTGTTTACAAATAACAATATTCCCTTTTCCTGCAAATTACAACTTTTTCATTATGTATCGCGTTCAATACTAACTTATGGGGCTCAGATTTGTGGTTACCAATTATATTAAAGTACAGAGAAAATATTAAAAATTATTTATTAGAGAATGTTTCCAATTAGCGAATTATACGTCCGATTTTATTGTATATCTAGAAACCATTTTTTTCCCTTGTTTCGTTTTATACGGTTAAAGAACATGTAAATTATATTAAAAAAGTATTAGTAAATATGTATTATTAAATTAATGTAATTCATCGAGATACCAACATTTGCTTACGAAGATTTTGATTCAGAAAAAACTATTTTGGCAAAAGGAATGTTATTATGTATTAGAAAATTTGTATAGTTTTAAATTTAATTATGAATGTTCCTTATGAGTGTCCGTTTTTTTGTCCAAGAGTGATATAGTAAAAAATAAAATATGAACTTTACATGGGATAGCACAAACAATTCCACACTCACCCTCGTCGATTATTAGTTTGATGGTATAAGAGGGGACGTGTGGAAAGAATTGCCTTAATAAATTAAAAAAAGAAAGAAAAAGAACCTTACATTAAACTTCTGTTTGCTGGAAAATTTTCAGCGTTACTTATTTATTACCTGGGTCATTTACTGCCTTTTTCTGTGTTTAAATGTAATCATAAAAAGTGAGCATGACGAATTACCTGGCATCTAGTGGCAAAGATGTCAATCCATAGATACCGGATAGTGCTGCTTCCACACTGGTTGCAATATTTACTATTATTATTATTTACTATTATTATTTACAATGTTTAGTTGCTTTTGTTCAATATTTGTTATTTTAAGATAAACTAATCACAAATTTTTCATAAAAAGAGAAATAAAAAAGAAAGTAATAACAAATTTGCTTGATGGAAATCCACATAATTTAGATATTTATCATTAATTTGTTTTCTTTCTTTAGTAAAATAATTTTTATTTTGTTAATAAATACTTTTTGTTTGCATTTATTAAATTCATTATTTTAAGTTTCAGATGAGCTAACCGTAAAATAATAATTTATTTTTTCAATTGAATCTCTTCAACTGCTGGTTTATTATTATTCCCTTTATTTTTATTTTTTTTTAAATAGCATTGTAACACATGTAAGTTAAAAAGAAAAAACAAAACCTCAATATCAGCTGTTAATTTGTTTTCTTATTTCCCTCACCCATCAAGTTCTTTTTTTTTTTTTGTTCCCCTTATTGTCGTTGGACGAACTCTCCTCAGTATGTTAAGTATCGATCTAGTTGCAGCGCATATCGGCATGCTCATCTGTTCAGTTGGTCAGATGGTCTAGTAGAGTCGTTATAATAACGTCATTGTCGGCTTTATATATTTATTTTTATATCGACGAAACTCATCATCGAAAATTTATCGTAAATTTTTTTCCTCTCTTATAAACACTTTCAATTAGCCATGCAGCGATATGGAATATCTATATTAATAGCTTTATTATCTGCTGTTTTAATATATTTGATATTTGCACCATCGAGAACCTATTATACGGTTCACGCTGATGATACATTAGTTCGGGCTATCATTGTAAGTATAAACCTATCATATGTTTTTGAAATAATTTTTTTCTAGTAATTAAAACTTCTATTTTCATAATTGTGTGTGTATATGTGTATTTATTTTTAATATTATCTTGTTTTTGAACACTTCAATCTTAATCAAACCCTTTATAGTAAGAGATGTAACATGTTTGACCTGTTAATTTTGTTTAATTACTCCTATTTTTTGCACGTATAATTATATTTTCTTGTACCGCTGTAATTAATACCTAATACTGGGCTATATTGAATAGATTTTTCTTTTTCAATTTTTCGCGATTTTCTAGAAATAACTGCAACTTGTGTATTTTTTTAAATTTGTCATATCAAGTTTTTAAGACTTATTTTTATTACAAAATTTTCTTCTTTCTTTCAATAATTTATATTCATGATCATACTATAGGTGTCAAAAAATATATACGGTTCTATTCTCAAGAAACTAAACAATTACTGTATTTTCAAAGTTTGAGAAACTTTTTACTGTTAGAATTGTAAAAATGGCAGTTAGAGAAAGCAGGGTGAATATTGCACATTAGATTTTTCATTCAAACTTGTCACAGTTGGATCACTTTCATTTTTTTTTTTTTTTTAAATAAATTACTTGTAACCTTTTTACTTATCTACTTTTGAGTAGTTAACGTTTTCACAATTAACTTATAATTTTCCTTATCAATTCCACAAACCTTTTGACTCATTCATTCTTATTGGGAAAAAGAGTTATAAAATTATAATAATTTAAATATATTTTAGTGTATTTGTTTTTTAAAATTTATTTGTTGAAGATAGCTTTTAGTAAATAAAGTTTAAATTTAGTTACATAAAGGTGATAAAATTTTCTATCATATCAAATACAAATAGTAATTATCATAAGAATAAATATTCTTATTTATATATACTTTTTTATAACGTTGATTATGATAATTAATAACTATAGGGACACTTATGGAAACCGATTTTTCCTCTTTCTACTCAACTTTGGTAAGAGGAAGCACTGTCATTCGAAATTGAGTTTCCACTTAAAATATGTTTTAGGGGTTAGTTTTTGTGTGTTGTATGAGCGTGTTGTTGTTTGTGAGAATAAGAACAAAATCTCACCTGGACGAAAAATCGCAGCACAACATCATGTCAAATTGATATTTGATATGATAAGTTACATAATATGATAAAAATACTTTCTAAAGACGCATTTACACGATATACCAATCACTTTTTCATGCAACTTACACCACCATATCGTGTTGCCCGAGTGTGTGTGTGATTGTGAGCGAGTGGTAGAGGAACAAGACATTTCTAAAACGAAATTAGTTTAATACCCACCACCGATTATTTAATACAACACATGTTGAAAACACTTGTGGCGGCTTATCACTTCCAATCGATATTTTAAACAGATCTTCATTTTTATAGTAATTTGTACAATGGTCATTGAAAAAAACTAAAAACGTAAGTTACTATAATTCTTCCTTTGCTGTTTCCAAGAAAATATTTTTATTTTAGGCAGGAAAAAACCTTTACGACAGGATATCATGATAAACAATGTGGAAACCCAAAGCAAAATCAGTCCACACTGAATAAATTAATGAATGACACATATACCATCTGATTTTGGTTTATGCGACTGTGTGACCTTACTGTAAATGTTCTCCTGATAATGGGCGATTGCCCTAAACTGGTCGATAATCACAGGTCGTTTCAATTTGATCGACTTAAACAAAATTTTAAGTTTAGAATTATTAATTAAAAACAAAAGTAAATAAAATAAAATTGATGCAGAAAGATACAAAGCTAGGTTATTGTTTGTTATTCAAACCTACTTATATTATTTCTATTAACTAATACGAAATAATAAAAGATGGCAAAATGACACAATACAAAAGTTTTTTCTTTACTACAATCATTTTATATAATTATCACAAACACAAAAACTAGAAAATTAAAACCTCTCCATCCACAGATAATTCTTCCAGCCACAGTAACACAGTGTTCTTTATTTTTAGTTCCTCCTCATTAACAGATGACACTACTTCCTTACTTCCTTATAGCCGGGAATTTCCGCATGACATCTTGCCCACGCGTACAGCTATCACGGAAAGAAATTTCTGAATTTACTGTCTTAAATAATAATTAATGGAGCAAGAAAATGAAGTATTTTAGTTGTCTATGGACAAATCCGCATACGGAAAACCAACTTTAATTTTAGAGGAGTAACAGAATTTACGCATAACTTTTAAATATTATACAATTAGCTCGTACAAAAATCCTTAAAATAACTTATCTTCTGCATCTAGCTATTTAATGGGGGGGAGGGGTGTGTGAAGTTGTTCGCATCTGAGATTATTCGCACGTGCCCCGTAGATATCCAACTAAACGAACATTAGTCGCCTGATGCGCATCTTTTTTAATATGGAAGTTTTTTTACTGGTATACGTAGAACTTTAAATTGAAATAAAACACATAAAAATCATGGTATTGGCTTTATTTGAAAGATAATTTTATGCTATTAGTGTTTAAATATGATTTTAGGCATATGGGCGCCGCGGCTAGCTCGAATGAAGCTCAATCTTGAAGTCCAATTCTCGACCAGTTTTTCGATCAGCTGGGGCTGTATATCGGTAGTAACGCGGTGAATGTTGACTTCCAAGTGGTCCAACGTCTGTGGTTTATCGGCGTAGACTAGTGACTTCACATATCCCCACAGAAAATAATCCATAGGTGTGATATTACACTATCATAGAGGCCAATTCACATGTCCATTACGCGAAATTATGCCCTCATCGAATGTTTACTGCAATAAATTGTTTGTGCCGCGCGCTGTACGGCGTGTCGCGCCATCTTGTTGAAACCAAAGCTCTTCCACAACAACGCCATTCAATAGGGGAACGGGAAATTCAGTAATCACCGATCTATAGCGCTTTCCATTGACTGTAACCGGCATTCTTTGAAGAAATGATTCCAAACAAACGAAACTGACTTTTATGGATGTAAAGGCGTCTAAATAATGACTTCTGGATTTTCTTCTCTCCAAATCCGGCAATTTTGTTTGTTGATATAGCCATTCAACCAAAAATGAGTCTCATCGCTGGTCAAAAATTTTGGGGTAAAATTGAGGATCAAGAGCGCCTTGTTTTCGGCCCATTCAGTGAATGTACGAAGCATATGATGGTCACTAGCTGGATCTTGTAAGCTCATAAATCCAGATCTTTTCATAAAATCTTCCATAAAGTAGATGGACACAGCTCCAATTGCTGTGCACGATGGCGAATCGATTTATTCGAGTTCTCCTAACACTACGCTCCACAGCAACAACTTTTCTGTGCGCACTGTACGACGTCTATGCGGATGCGCATTATGTGGACAGCGCATTATCATATGCGTGTTACGAAAACGATTCATGGTTATTCGAATAAATTGCTCGAATTGACGATGATGTCGACCGTAAAATAGACGTAGCGCTCGGTAAAATTCGCGAACTGAACCACGATTTTTGAAATAAGTTTGCAAAATTTACAAGCGTTGTTCTGGCGTAAGTTTATTTACAAGGCTGACGTTGAATGGTTGAGAAATCGAATTCGTAGCGTATAAAAAAAAAATATATTTACCCAAAGTGCGTGCAATAGATTAGTTAGTTTTGCCCAAATAGAATTAGTTTTTCCTACTTATCTTGCAAAAAGTGTCCACACAGTATTTAATTCAGAGAATGTACCACGAATTCATTAATTTTAGTTCTAACCAGTAAGAGGCATTTTAAAAATATTCTTATTTTAAAATATTTTCTTAAATCAGGTATCTTATATATTTTAAAATCAATTACTTATTTCCTCTTTCTTATGTGACAGTCGAGTGATTATATATAAGTAATTATATATAATATATATATTTTATAAATTTTTAATAGAGTATGTTATTGTTTTTTTTATTTTTAAAGCTCACATAATTAATTGGAAAACTAACAGTTATTGATTATGCAATCTGAAACTTTTTTAATTAAGGAATCAAAACAAATCTTAATCGTATGATTCTTTGCTTTAAGAAACAAATTAGCCAGGCAAAATTACACGCACTATCGATTCAAGAAGTATCTGTTCAAAATAAGGTGCATATTTTTGAACAGAGAAGATGAATTAAAATTCCATTTCCACTAGAGTAGTAACAAGCCTGAAATTGAAGGTTAATAAGCTAGTTGGTTATTGTTTTTAACAATTTAAACCAACAACACCTTCTCTATAAATGACTGCGACAAAAAATTTTATTTTCTCTTTAGGGAAGGAATTAGCTTAGTGGTTAGCGCACTGGATTCATACGCGGAGGACCCGGGTTCGTCCAGCTGAGCTGCCCTTAGATTTTTTCTTCCCAGGAGCCCTTACGCTCAATGTCCGGTGATGTCCGGAGGCCAGCAGTGCACTGAGAAGGGTCCGGGCGCTAGTGACCATAGGGTTAAATTAAAAAAAAAAACAACTCTTAATCTGTAGCCCGTGGGAAGGCACTAATTAACTCAATGGCAGCGCGTAGTGGCTGTTAATGATGAAGATCGTTGGAGGAGACGGAAAAATCGAGAAATGTATGACCTGTTTGGTGATTTGGTGAACTGGTCATCTGGCCAGAATAAAAGATGAATAGCTTTCCAAAAGATAGTACTAGATAAGGTAGACCTAAGCTGAGATGCCAAGATTGTGTAAATCCGGATGCCCTGAATCTTAAACATATAGGAAATTGGAAGGCGGTCAGTTGGCAAAAGCTTATTGATGAGGCCAAGACGGGATCTCCAGGTCCCGGGTTCAAGGCCAGCAGTGCTGCCCTTGGATTCTCTTCCTAAGAGAAGAAACCCACCGTACACCCCTCTATAACTCACTTCACGTGAGTGGGCTGTGTTTGTCAATAGAGAACACTGCTTGGAGGCCGGCAATGGAAGTACTTTTAGGAAGACCTTTTAGGTCGGAATGATTGCATTCTTATCAGAATTTTGTAGGAATTATAAGTTTGATTTCCAATCTGTATAATATTCTCAAATTGTACTTCGGTAAACAGCCTAACGTCACCCTTTCCCCAGAAATTTCCCAAAAATATTTCAAATAAAAGTGATTGTCATTACATGTGTCCCTATAGAAAATCGTTTCGAGAAAATCGGAAAAAAAAAATCCATATGTTTAAATACTTCCGGTGAAGTATTTTTACACAAAACTATATTGCAGGATCCAACTGGGAGCATTTGAAAGAATCATCAAGGTTGAAGTTTCTGCCTTTGGTTGATGCTGACAGTGCACACAGTACAAACAAACACATGCATAGCGAGAGAGAGAAAGCGATAGGACCAACTTCTAAACTTCACTTTTTCAGGAGAATCCAAAACTTGTATTTCTAGAGAAAACTGTTTACAAAAAACTGATCGAAATGCAATACTTCCTCTTACAGAAGTTAGAGAAAGAATAATAATATTGGAAGCCGTGAATTTAATGATTTCTATTTAAGGATAATTGTTCGGTCTAAATCAGACTATATAGATCATGTTTGAACACTTTTCGGTGAATCGGAACTCTCGTCAACTTTATTAACAGAGTTGACCAGTTTTCCGCGTATTTATTAAAAACAACTCCAACCATTTTCTAAACATTGTGTATATTTACTCTATTCATTTCGATCTATCACTTTTGATATATTTTCCTCTAATATCGATCATTGTAGTTTATGGGATGCGATAATTTGAGACTTTCCTTCATCAGAATATGCATTTTAGACTACTTTACACAGTCATTTATTTAGAATTAAATGTCTAGTAAAAATTCCGAGTCTGAAGTAAATTTGTTAATTGGAAGATGAGAAATAAATTAGTAAGACGAAGTTATTTATATTTTTAAGACAAAGATGTTTATAAATTTAATAGGTTTGCTTATGATAAAAGCAATAACTAAATAATCAGTTTATTATAAATAGTCCTATCAAATTAATTTATACTTGCTCCCACTTCTTAATTGGTCCTCTGACGATTATTAAACGTTGCAAGGTCTTGTTATCGGTCTAAGAACTTTTTTTTCCCTTGTTTATTTATATATTTTTTTATCTATTATTATAATACTATATGGTATTAATATTGTCATTGTCCTTCATGTTATTTCTTTATCTTATATTTTTTTTATAATGATCGTAAATACTTTCAAAAACAATATTTCTGAAGACAACAGTTTTTATTGTTGTATTTTCATTCCATTCAACTTAATTTTTTTTTTATATATAACACTGACTATTAATCATCTAACACCCAATGGGTTACTAGAAAAAAATCAACAAACTCCACCCAAATTACAAACATTTTCTATAAATAAGCGCCAGATTCGGAACTCGAGTCAGTCTTCAACTAATATGTAATAGAATTTAAGAGAACGACAAGTGTAATAGAATCAAACCAGCAAATTCGCACCCAGTGCTAATATCAATGGTTCAATTAGCAGCCATTTCTAGTCGCCCCTAGTGCTCCCTGCGTACATCACCGTAGCATGTCCATCACCCAGCGCTAATATCAGTAGTTCAATTAGTAGATGTTTCTAGTCGCCACCATTGTGCCTCCTTGCGCATTTCAGCTATGCATTACCCCCTCTGTCACGATCACTGCAATGTATTCACGAATGAGGCCTCAACTTGGACAGCCAAGCTTCTTTCTAGAAATGTCTAGCACCCACCAAGAATTAGGAGAAACTGGATAAAAAGTCGGAAATCTGAGGACTTACAACAAGTTGTCAGACAAACTTTGAAGAGTTAACAAGTTTTGAGGTCAACCTTGAAAGTTTCACCAACCTAGCCACTTATCCATTAGTAAGAGAGAGCAAGCTAGAGTACTAACCACATTGTTCTTCAAGCCAACACCACACTACTATTCTACTACGTCATCATTCTTCGCTCGTCACTCCATCCTCAATATTATCTTTTCTTCTCACTATTATATATAATATGATTTACTAATCATATAATGTAAATTATGAGAACAAAAGAAAGGTTAGCTCAGTGGTAGCGTATTGAAGCTGTGCCGAGTCCAGCAGTCTTACCCTTAGATTTTGTTTTCCTAAGAGCCTCTTCAGCTCACTGTCCGGTGTTGGGTTGTGCAATGAGAAGGCTTGGGCGCCAGTGACCAACAGATGTTAGCGCGCCTTAAATATATTAAAGCAGTATCAGTATGTGTTCTTTCGTCTCAACTTTGGCAATTGTTGTATGTGTGTGTCAATCTGTCTGTCCGCTTGTGAAGTCTATATTACTCAAAAGGAAAAAATAGCGGAAATTCAACCTTGATATTTCGTTTAAGCGTAGTCGATTATAAGGTTCTGATGATAATCGTGTGAGCTAAAAATACGCTTTGCTTTATGGATTTTTCAGACTTTTTGTGATTTTCTCAAAAAAAAATTTCTGTGTACTCAGCTGCCAGAAAATTAGCAACAAGCTCCCCCCAACCTTCGTAAAAATTTGTATAAAATCTAGATTATCGCTAGATCAGTCTTCAAGAAGTATTAAATCAGCAACCATTTTTTAAAACGATTAATAGAAGAAGCAAGAAGTTAGCTCGGCAATGCTACAGTATCACTTTGTCGCTCGTTTCAATATCTACAATCTTTACTGTCTCTTTACCTGTAGGTTTGATAGTTCTGTGGATCAGGTTTCTCTCTGGCAAGATCAGTTGAGTACTTTGTTAAATACTATTAAGGTTCGGCATTCTGAACAATGTGTCCGGCTTGCTCAAGATTCTGATAGGTTTCTCTTGTACAAAGAACTTAATTATGATGTTAAACTTTTTTGTCTTGAAGCTGAGAGCCATTTAGCTTTTAATTTGAAAGATCTGAAACGGTTGTTTAAGCTCAGATGTGAGCTTTTACATTTAAATTTCATACCATGGCTTGACCGTCCTGATGCTAACTGCCCACTCTGTGATATGTTTGTGAGAGAGGATCTATATCATTTTTTGTGCGAATGTACTGCTCTTAGTGAATTGCGGGTGCGGTACCTTGGTCTTAGCCCCTTTCCCGCAACTGCAATGATATCCTTTCTTAAGGCTTCTTTCGAGAAAGATTGCAAACGTTTAATCGACTTTGCACGACATGCGTGGCATTATCGTCGACGTATGATTTGACCACCACAGTCTTATTGCCTTCAAGGCTTGCGTATATGTCTTACAAATATATTAGATAAATTAAATTCTTTGTTAAATTTTTCATTCTTGCTATTTTTCAGTTTCCTTATTTTCTATTCTATCTATTTATGTATTTTTCTTTTCCTTTTTCAGAGAATCTATTTATGTATTATTCTTTTCTTTTTTCAGAAGCATGTATAATTTCTTTTTATAGTCTTTAGATTAGCTAGTATTTATCTATTATTCTTGTATTTATTATTCTGTTTCTATTTCTTTTTCATTTTTTCAAGCTGTCAATTTTTTATTTTACTTTGCTATTTTTTGTTGTAATTTTTGTACGGTGTGTTACTGTAGTGTATATTTTGTTTTATTTAATTTTTATTATTAACTTAATTTTCGTAATGTAATTTCATTTTTGCGTTAACCCTAGGGGCAGACGGAATTTCCATGCCGTAGAATGTTTTTTTTTATTTTTTATTTTGAAAAAAATGTATTTACTTTTTGTTTCAAATAAAACATTATTATTATTATTATTATTACTGTCTCTTTATTTAAATAAAAGGATGAAATATACTTGTGTGCCAGATAATATGCTCTTATTTTGTTATAATCATTATTATCAAAATTACACCTTATGTCCTGCACAGCTGACATGCATTTATCTGATACGTTATGGGTCATCAGATTATAAGCAATAAACTGCGCCTAACCTCCCCGAAAATTGGAAATAAAAACAGGGCACTATTTAAAAGTAAATTTAAGAGCAAAATTTAGTGGTATTAAATCAGTAAGTTAAAACGATCAACATAACAATCAAGAATTCTAACCAGAACAATATTAACAAGTTTACATTTCGGCCAACTTAACATACATCCATTATTCATCTCTCTATCTCTCCATTAATCAATAAAACGGCCAAAAATATTGTGAATCCAATTGTCAGTAGAGTGTTTCACTTACAACTATCAGCATCATCATTAAATCATTATATATTTACTGTGTTTGTATTGGGGATGTCAGTTGTGTAGTATGGTTCGTGTAGTTTAGCCTATGTCGTCACCCAGCAGAGCACTAAGATCACTGAAGAAGAATTAAGGTTCTCTGCTTTCTCTTAGAGCAAGTATTCAACCATTAAAGTTCTACGATGCTAAAACCAATTTTTAAAAATGTAATTTTTTTGGAAATTATCGCCATAATTTTGTGAGGTCATTTTTAATCCTAAGATCACATTTTCTTTGAAAAAATATATTTATCTCCAGTTGTCTTAAATGAAAACCTACTTCTCCATAGAGTTTCAAAAACACGTAAATTACATGTAAATCTATATAAATAAATTACTGAAATTTAAAGCTCTTAACAATCCCACTTGTAATAAATCTCAAAATATTATACTAAAACAAATAAGTTAAACTAAAAAAAGTTAAGGTCCTGCAGTTATTAAAAAAATTATTTTTTTTTTATCCAACGCCCTCTTCGTTGGCTCTCTCAGCCTTCGACTCTCGCAGCCCAGTACAGTGTGGTTTGGTTCTGCAGAGGCGATCCTTGTGGGCCTCTTCTGAAGCCCGCACATGTAAGTAAGTGGTCCGCATCCATTTGTGCATTCCGTTATTAAAAATATTCGTTACATTATAATACCACCAAATACCACTCTATTAATTTGATTTTTATTTTTTCGTGATTTTTCGAAAATATCTCCAATTTTTTCTTTGTAATTTGCGTATTCCCTTTAAAACTGCATGTTTTGTGAAGTAATTAAAACAGTTTTATTTTCTTCTACTGCTACGAGAAATCTAATATGTTTCAGTTCGAATTTTAGAAATGGAATGTTTTAATAGAAATACCGTTCTTTCGAGAAATCTGCTCAGTACAACAAACAATATTCTTGACAAATAATCTAAGTGTGTTTTTACTAGTTGTATTTGAATAGTAATACTTAGTTTTTCGAAATTATCTTGCGACTTTTAACAAATCGTTCAACTTTTTAAAATCATCCACGCATAACTAAAAGCATTGGATTCCGCTCAGAAATATAGTAAAAGCAATAATTAAGGACATATTTACATATTATTATATGTGAGTTACTAAATCCTTGACTCTCAAAGGGCATTTCGGAGTCAAAGGGAAGTTTCCAGGAGGAAACTTACGCAATTGGAAGCAGTGTCCAACTGTCTCGAGAAGAATTATCAGAATCAGAAGTTTCTGATGCTATACATAGTCAGAATGCCAATAAAGTGTTCAGTACATGTGTTATGTGTTCGAATATTAATGGGAATGCCGCTGGGAATGACCTTGTGACGGAGTTGAAAAGTTTTAGACGAACCTTATATATATATATTATATAGTCATTTTATCTAATTTTAGAGGAGGTGAATCCTTCCTGGAACCTTTTTAGATCCTCAAATTTCTCAGAGAAAAGTACTGGAAAATTTGCTGCAGATTGAAAGATCTCTCTCTCTCTCTCTCTCTCTCTCTCTCTCTCTCTCTCTCTCTCTCTCTCTCTTGAAAAGAGGCTGCAAAGAGAGACATAATTAGCTGTTTCAGGGTCGCAGAGCAGTGTATCCTGACTACCAAAAAAAACTGAATGTTTGAAATTGTATTTTAATCAAAGTGAATTTCGTTAAGGAGGCGTCAATTAATAAATATCTCATGAAAATTTGCGTTATTGTTCACGATTAAAAAAAATATTTGAATTGATATTGTTACATGCGCTTCCTTAATTAGTTTCCAACATTACTCATGTGAATTTTATTTCTACAGTTTTTCAGACATGGCGATCGCGGTCCGGTTTCCACATATCCCAACGACCCACATCCATTTACAGACCGAAAGAAATGGCCTCATGGTACCGATGGACTCACTAAAGTAAGTTTTTTTTTTAATGATATTTTGAATTATTGATATCAGTTACGGATGGAAATGATTTCATAATCGCAAAAAAATATCCAAGCACATGTCTTTAAGCAAATACATCTCTCATGTTGTGTGACATATGGCATTTAAGATTAGGGACTAGCTGGTGCAAATCAGTGTGATATGAGCAGCAGTTCCCACTTTTATCACCTGTAGTTGTACATGTTTTTTTTTCTCAGCTCTGCCAACTTTCCTTAAAGAATTCTTGCAAAGCTTTGCATTTTTCCAATCCAGCGAAATTATCAAGTTTTCATTTATGTATTTTTAAACCAGTTTGTTCGACATTTGCCTATTGCCTTCAATAAAAACTGCCCTTTTAGCAAAGCTGTGAAAATTCTGGTGGAAACATTTTCTTAAGTATTCATTAAGTTGAAAAAACAGCTCACATACCTTCGACCACTACCACATCACTGATACAAATGCCACCCCTCTAATTGACTACACAATATTGGAGCTCCCAAAGAGCTTCAAAATGTAGATGGTGGAATACACAGAATCATATAAAAGGATAACGCATAAGATTTTTAAAATTTAGTTAAAAATTATTATCGTCAATAAATTGGTAAATTTAATCCTAACACAGACTATTTTCTTATATAGCTGATGATTTTTAAAATGTTTCACTTTTTTTAATAAAATATCTCCATATAGCGTTTATGATTTTATTTTATTTTTTTTTATTTAAAGCGTCTCAACATCTGTGGTCATTTGCGCCCGGAGCCTTCTCAGTGCACTGCCGGCCTCCGGGCAGTGTTCTCCCGTTACAGACAACACTGTCCATCACCGGACAGTGGGCTGTAGGGGCTCCTAGGAAGAGAAAATCTAAGGGCAGCACGACTGGATTCGAACCCGTGATCCCCGCGTTGCTAGTCCAGCGCGCTACCACTGAGCTAATCCCTTCCCTACAGGATGTTTATGATTTATTATTTAAATTATTAATTTAATGTATTGTGATTAGATATTTATAGTGTTCACAACCAAAATTATATTTTAGGTTTTAATTTTTTTAGAAAGGAAAACGAGATTCTTATGCTTTGGGAAAAGTACTGCGCCACAGATATAAGAATTTCATCCCAGACGCCTATTATCCTGCAGACGTGATTGCCTATTCGACTGGCAAAGAAAGAACTCATGCTACAGCTGCACTAGTACTGGCTGGTCTATATCCGCCCACTATTGAAGAAAAATGGTCTGACGAATTACCATGGCATCCGATACCTATTTATGGAGATATAATTTTTAATGTAAGTTTAATTTTTATATATTGCTGTTTGCAGAAATAAAAAAAAAACTGTTTGCAGATGTGTGCAATGGAAGTAATGGAGCTAAAAGATTTCCCGCCAAGAACTGCCTATTACTTGATTAGACAAATATTGATGTTGAAGTTGAATTTGACCTTTGAAGCAGATCTAAAAATTTTGTCTAGTTGAAAAAATATACGCTTTTCTTTTTTGTTAAATTGTCATTTTATCTGTTTGTATACCGTCATTCATATAAGTATTAATTTAATTCAACTTTTTCACTAACTACCACCATGATGCCTTAAATGTAGTCTTAATGCAAAATTTTCTTTAGCATAAAAAAAAAATAAATAAAAAGCGTGGAGATAGGAAATCTAAAAATTTGTTACATTGTTACTATGGGTCGATGAGTGATTATGAACTAGTTCAACCGCCTTAGAATTCACTCTCCTCCTATCTTGAATACTTAATCTCCTTCAGAGTGGTTCCTGCAAAAGCTTGCAGACATTGCTACTGTTTCTTCTATAAGTTGAAACATTAGCCAAGCAAACTTTCTCCATGATCCAGATGCAAATTACCCCTCGTTAGAGAATTGTTAGCTATTCCCATCACAATGCTCATACCAAAAGTTTTTAGCTATTGGACGAACTGATATCGACGCTAGAAATTTCAAGAAGTGGAACCTGATGAAGAGGAATTTTTCTTCCCCACGCTTGCCGAAATCCATGAAGGTATTCCAAAGATATATGGTCACACACCTGTACGGATGGATCAGCCGATAAGGAAAAAAATGCAGGAGCTGGTGTCCACTCGACACTTTCCCAGCTTAACTGGTAACTACGATGCCGTTAAAATGGCCCTTTACGCATGATTAACTGTCCTGGAAATAACGTAATTTTATTCATTGACTCACAGGCCATGATAACTTCCGTAACTGTCGTCAATCTGAATCGATCATCTCATGAGATGACGTGAACTGTATGCACTATGCAGCATCCCAAATGACAATTTAATTTAAACTGCCATTTCTAATAATGTAGTCTTCCATCACATGTATAAAATTAAGGGCAACTTTTTATTTAGTAATGTAAAATCAATGAGATTATCAGAAATGTATTAACAGATGCTCATTTATATGAATATTGCACATAGGTTTATCATAATTTTTTGCTATGATATATTCCTATTTGTCAATTAATTTTACAGAATACAAACGGAGTGGCTTGCCCTCGATTCAGGGAAGAATCTCTAAATATATTTGCAGCATTTAATGAAACATTCCTAAAAAAACATGGGCAAACATTGTCCTATCTAAGTCAACACACTGGATTAGATCTTTTCCAAGATACATATCCTTCTGTAATAAAAATAGCAGATAGTCTTATTATGCAGGTACGAGATATATTTTTTTATATTAAATTTTTATCATACGAAGAATTTATGGTAAAGAAACAATTAAACGATTGCTTATAATTTTCCAGAGCAGATCTGGGTTTGAATTACCAGAATGGTCTAAAGAAGTGTTTCCTGATAAAATTGTTTCCCTGTTAAGCGAAGTTTACAATAAATATGCTTTAGGATCAGGGGTTCATATTCAGCTTGGAGGAGGTCAGTTTTTCTTTTAATATAGAATTTTTAAAAATTAAAATTTGAGCAAATTGGATTCAAGAAGAAAAGAAATGTAAAAAAAATTATGTTTTTTAAGAACCTATAATCTTTAGCTATCATCAAAAACATAGGAAATATATCTCGATAAATCAAGTTTCCACAATAAAATTTGGTGCTAAAAAAGTTATGAATTATTATTATCAATGGGTGCCCGAAGGCCCCGGACCTAAGCCAATATGGCTCTTATTTCGCCAAAAAAATGCTTCTCCTAAGGGGTCTCCCCTAGCAACCGATCTGACTGCAATACCTTAAGAAAACCTTAATCTCCAACTCCGGAATCTCTTCAGAGTGCTGCCCTCCTAAATATGCGGAGTCTAGTCCTGGTGAAAGGTGACACCCTAGATACTGATGAAATACCGATTCTTGATTCCATCGTCACATTTCTAACACAAAAGACTAGATGTCCTGGCTTTTTTGTGTAAACGGCTAGCGTATAGCTTGGTGTAAATGACCAAACGTGCCTAGTCAATACACCTACCCTCAATTGTCCTTCTCAGTAAGAGAAGATAGTCAAGTCTTATACCTTTTATAAATATTTTACACTGTAGACACCCCTCTTGACCCTCCAGTGCTTTTCCAATTTTCTTTTCCTCCATTCTTTGACCCTTTGTCGAAAAATTGCTTAGTGACGGCTACTGCTAGTTCGGGACCGCAAACAGTAATGTAGATCCCACCTTAGCCATTCATCCGCTTGTCCAGGTACTCAGAAGAGCTCTAAGAATAGTGAAAATTTCATAATATGAAAAATCAACAACTATATGGCTCACCATGTAATTTTAGGGTTGGGTCCGTCTGGTGTGATACCAGACGTGCTATTACACGGACGGTTCCAGAATAGATGCGGTCTTTTTCGAGACAGGACCACTTGGCAGTATCTCTTGTTGAATGGACCACTATTTTCTAGGCTGAGGATTATGCTATTCTTTGTTTTATTTTGGATAAGAGTTTATGTAACTCTAATTTAAAAGGTGTTTGTGCTGTCTGCTCGGACAATCAAGCTACGTTGAAGGCGCTGAGTTCATGAGTCTCCTCTTCCAGATTGTTACTAGAATGTTCTAAAAGATTGAAAGAGGTTTCTTCTTTGAAGGATGTGCTTCTAGTCTGGATACTAGTTCATATTGGAATTATTGGGAATGTGGAGAGGATAGATTTGCCAAATTAGGCGTCTCTGTCCCTTTCATTGATCCCGAACCTGCTATGTCTGTCAGGCTTACAGTCATGGATAGCTTCACAGCATTTCATCCGTATGGATGAACACAGAGGTTGCCGGCGGTCTAAGATGTTCACTGGGGTTCCTGTCAGGGTTATTAGTGAGCTATTGTTACGTGTTTCACGGACCTCTCTCAGGCATTTGGTTGGATCCCTTACTGGGCATTGTGGTTTGAGGAGATACCTCTACGTAATGAGGCTCATGCCAGACACCTTTTGTAGAGTTTTTGAGACAGAGGAGGATACACTCATCCATCTTATGACACATTGCTTGGGTGTGAGGAAATTAGGTTCGGGACCTTCGGTCGGCATATATTGTCTGTGGAAGAGCTTAGGCTATTTCTCTAAGTTTTTGGTTCGATTTGTTTGGTCTGCGGTGAATCTTAGATGGGTTAGACCCGGGTCTGAATTTTTGTTCTGGACCCGGTTTGTTGTAGTTTTTTTTCTATCTATAGTGGTGCTTTGGATAGCGTAGGGTTTGGTCCCTACCCACAGATAAATAATATTATTATTATTATTATTAATATAATAATAATAATGAAATTTTAGGTTCATTATTCTTGCAATTTTTGCTCATTACTGAAAGTACTAATACTTCTTATGCAAAACTTAGTGCTCCCTTGAAGCTTAGTGGCTAGTGCATTCATTCTGAAGTTCAAAGACCGTGGCTGCAAATACCAAAACTAAATGGTTATGGATATGCCCTGCTTACATAAATTTTGCAATAAATCACTCAATCAAGACCGACCTTGGTCTTCTTTATTTTCTTCAAAGTACTTCTCCGGAAATAAAGTTTAAATGTACGTGTGATTATTTCTTTTCGATCCATTGAAAATTTGAGCAAGGGCTAATGTTTAGTTGGAAAGTACTCCTAGCTTTTTATTACTGGCAGTGCTCACGTTTTTCTTACTTTTCTTGAATAAAATAATTTGCTGGAACCTCACACTTGAAAACTACATGAAGTTCGGTCAAAATCCGACAACCGAAAGTGCAACTTTTTATTGGAAAATATTTTTCAGCGAAAATTATTTTTGGAGCTTTTGGAAGCGATGATGATCTAGCATTTTGGTTTTAAACCACAATTTCAGTACCGAGCTATCATCTCTATAATATTAAGGATCATTAAGTTATTTGTAATATTCTAAAGAACAAAATAGATTAACCGGAAGTGAAACTTCATTCTTTGGTCATTTTCAGTTTTCCTCGGAAACAGCTTCTCTGTTTTAGTTTAAAGTACATTTAGGGTAACTAAATTTCTAACTAGATAAAAAGTGGAGTTGAAATGTCTACGAAGCCATTAAAAAATCTATTATGGCTCTCGTGTGTATCAGTGTTCATAAGTGGAATTAGCAATCGTCAGTCGTCGTGTATAGTGTAGTAAGTCAGTATAATAGTTAGCTAGAATTTGTCTGTGGATATGAAATAAATCTTAAGTAGCTGGACAAATCAGTTATCTATGCAGACCCTTCTGTATCATTTGAATGTTGGGATCTGATGAAGGTCAAGTCAAGTGTTCATGGTATATAGGCTAGGTTTCCCACAGGGATGTCAAGTTAACTTGACAAGAAGTCCACCTTTCTTACCGGCGAAAACATAAGTCAGTTTTAAGAATGTCGAGTGAATTTTTTTAGTCTACATTTTTAATTAGCATACTTCAATCATTGTTAAAATGAATAATTCTAAAAAAAAAAGTTATTTTTTCCAGCAGTCACTACTTAGACATTTATATTGAAATTCAAAGTTTGTTTTTTAATTGGTTTACAGGTCTGATGGTTCAAAGAATATTGGACATATTTAAAAATGGTAAACGTAAACTGTATTTACATTCAACTCATGATCTAATTCTTATGATACTGGAAGGAGCACTAGGAGTGCCAGGACCTATACCAATTCCACAACCTACAGCAGCCGTTATAATTGAACTTCATGATGTTTCTGGGAACAGCATTGTCAAGGTAAATATCTAGTATTTTATATATATGTTATATACTTTTCTTCCGGATAAGGGCAGTATTGTAACGTTCTGTTTTGACCCCAGAAAGGAAGATTAATTTGGATTTCTTCAAGTCTTAATGCATATAAATTACAAAAAAGCTTCCCTGAGTCTCTCTGACGTTCTTTATAAATAATATTAATGACGAGCTTCATCAGATGCCCTTAAATAAATTTTATTAAAAAACTGAAATAACTACATGTTTTAGTACCTCTTCTGTCTGATTAATGTTTTTGCCCACAAATGCGCATATTATCCTCCTTTGTGGTAAGTAAACTGTCAGAAGTCTGAATTTTATACGGTCTGTTTCTTGATTAAAAATCTCAATCTCACTTCCCATGTTCAACAGCAATTTCACTTCTAATTGGTGGACGTTCTCCAGGACAGTTTCAAGAGCAAGTGGCCTTGGAACCGGTTGCAGCTTCGAATTCCAGCTTTGTCCGGTCAAAGTATGGAGATTGATGTCCCAATGTCATCTGCCAATATTACCCTCTTCATATGGTTACTTAGGCGTTTTTTGATTTCATGCATTTGCTCGCGAAAGAAAAGAATTTTCCCACACTGTCTTCGCAAGTGCCCTTCAATTCCACAATTCCAGCTGTAGATACTTTACCGAACTCTCATCTCGTAATGTTTTTTATTCCTCCTTACAAAGCTGTTTGGCTCAATTATCTGGACTTCCTCTTCCTCAGAAAGCCCTGTGTCGTTCCCTGATAATTTCTGAATTTTGAAGGAGTCCTTTGAGACTGTCACAGTAGCTTATACTCCCAGAGAGTGCGCTAGAGTATTAGCGATAGTGTCCATGCCCTTTAGTAAAGCGTGCTTAACGTCATTATAGTGCTTGAGCGGCTAGCTACTGCTGTAGCTCTGGCGGTACTGATGGGAAAGCATCAACCTTAAACCGCTCCAAATTCGTGCGAACTCTTTCTAATTTTCTGGTAACTCAACCTCATCTGCGATCTATACACAGTCAACAAATTTACTTCCCCAAAATTTTAATAATCCTAAAAGGACAGGGTTCTTCCACTTCTAATGCTGCGCCTTTCAGCGATAGAAAAGGGCAGTAGCTCTTTCAGTTATACTCCCACAATTACTTGTAGCGGTAGCTGCGAATTGTTCTAAAAATAATTCGAGAGAGTTCTTCCCATCATAGGAAGAGGTTTTATCTTTAGGCCTGACAATGACTTTTCGGGGGCAAGACTTATATTGTGGCCGAAATCTAGATTCGTTACAGTTGCTTTACAATTCTCTCAGCTCAGCTAGATCTTCACTTCTCTTCCTCTTTAATTCATTCATATTATCGTTGGTAGTTGGTCTTAAAATTCCGAATATCTTCTGTCATTGCTTTCGATTTTTCTTCTATTTGCACCGAAAAGTACAGTCGATAATTACTCAATTGGTCACTCAAATCATCATTTTGCAGTTTTTGAATTACAAATTTTTCGGGAATTGCGCTGTCCAGTTTATCCTCCTACTAATTTTTTTATTTGATTTTCGAATTTTGAATCTATTCGATCTTTGAAATGCTTGGAACATTTGTGAAATTTCTTTATAGGTGCCCATGATATTCTCCAAACTATGAAATACTAAATTAGAATTAGCTTTTTTTCCGATTTCTTTATTTTTCTTTCTTTCTTTTCTATTGTATTTTTATTTTATTCTTTATTATTATAATTTTTATCTTTCTTACCTTCTGTACTTCTGCAAGAGTGTGGTGTCTCGTCCGCCCCCACTTCTGACACCAGTTGTTATGAGCTATTAGTATTAGTGTGTACACTTCAGGGGAAGGATTAACTCAGTGGTAGCGGGCTGGACTAGCAACGTGGAGGTCCCAAATTCGAATCCAGCAGGGCTTCCTTTTCTCTTCCGAAGCCCCTCTTGCTTAATGTTCGTTCGGTAATGGGCAATGCACTGAGAAGGCTGTGGGGGCAAAATAGTTCTTTTAGGTTTCAGGATAATATCCTCTACTTACTTTATAAATAAATATCTTTGTATGTTCTCTAAATAACTTGAGCAACCAAGCAATTAAATGAAGCAAATAATTACATTTTATTTTTATTTTATGAATAAACTCTGATCAGCGAAAATAAACAAGATAATAATCGCACAACCGTCGTGAATTACTCCCGATATTTTTATCTGCCTCGCTTTCTTTCCGCAGCTTCCAAAACAAAATCATATGTAATAATGTTTTATTACATAAATTATTTTATATAATTTTATTTCATCACGTTATTTTATCCAAATAATTCGCCACAATATATTTTAGGGGACTTCTGGGCTGTTTATAGGCTTGCTTTCCTTTATCATGGCCACATCAGTGCCATGTTTGATTCCACCATCTGGGGGTAATAATGGGTTAGTTATAAAGGTGTAGAATTTAAAATTCCGACACGTTTAACACCGACTTCCGACTCCTTTAATTCCAAACTCCTTTATATAAAAAAAAAAGTAAGTTATATACGAGAAAGCTGAGCGTTCTTCACATGAGATTTATTTTATTTTTCCAGGCCTTTCTAATACAGAACGGTGGCTGTAAACATTTTGAACCATTACAAATGGGTTGCGGCCGACATGAATGTTTATTAGAAGAATTTGAAACTATGGCATCAAATATAACAGCTGATGATTATTATAAATTATGTAATGAAATTTCAAATCCAATTAGTATACATGATCCTGTTGTAAGAGCAGTAGGGGCAACTGCCGTTCCTCATTATTAATTTGATAGGTAGTTTTTTCAAGGGAAATCAAGAATTATCATAAAACAATTAAGAGAGTGGTTATTGCGAACAGCTTTAAGATGGAACGCACTGATCATGTATAGTAAAATTTAAGGTTTATTTAAAATATTTATTATTTGTTGTTATTGTCTTTTTTTTGTAAATAGTATTTATTGAAGATATTTATTGCACCAGGAGTAGATATTGTTCAATTTTAATTGTGATTTTCAATCATAATGCATAATTTTGTTTACTTACCATTGTTTCACCAATGTTTGTCTTCCTTAAAAATGTTTAATTTATATGAGCACGATCATTCCTAAAATTGGTGGCTAAGTAAATATTTAAAAAAAAATAAAATAGATATTACAATAGGATTTTTTTTCATTATTATGTTTCAACGAAATTATTTTATACAAAAATAACGTTATTTTTTATTGATTAGAGATAGCAGTAATGTACATATAAACAACAATACTATTTGCTGTTTGTTCTTCCCCCAGAGAAAAAGAAATACTACAATAAAGAAACAAATCTAAAAAAATAAAATAAAGTGTGTTTTTGCATAAGTGACTATTATTTATGAGTGTATTATAGATTAGACATCTAATTCCAAAGTTAATACAAAAATCATTCGGCAGAGTATTTATTTTGAAATTATGTTTTGCGACTTTGTATTATATGAGTAAATAAAGAGAGATCATCACAATGAATTTATGAAATGTAACATATATACATACATAAATGAAAAAGATGTATTAGCTATTGTCATAATTTGTAATGTATTGTAAGGATTGATTATCTCCTTCATGATTAAAGAAAAAATATTTTGTCCTATTCTTAAACTTCTTTAGAGTTTTATTGGTTTATTATTTTTTTAAACAATATTCAGCTTAGAATAGATTACTTTAAAAAGAAGATCCCCTAGACCTCGCCACTAAGGAATTAAGTTGGATCCTCCTCCAATTAGTCATCAGGGCGGACAGTGAGCCTCCCGCAGAAATATAGACCACTCATGTTTCTCTATCTCAGGATTTGGAGAGTCTGAGAGTGAAGTCTGGCCGCTTCACAGAAGCAAAATATATGCACCGATATCTCCGGCATCATAACTCTAACAATTTTTAAGTAGCCAAAAATTAGCTCTAATAAACCGTCATTAGCCTATTGAGCAGATCACCCACACATGTTCCAATCTACTGGCCTCCAGAAAGGTATTTTTTTTTTTTTTAAATAATTATAAAAGAATTTTTTGTTATTAAATAGGTGACCAAGAATCTAACGGCCTACTTCAAAAAGGGCCATGGAGTATAATATTCAAAATAGTTGACAGCAGTTAATATTAAACTAACCTAATCAAAATTTAAAGTTATTGTTAATAATAGCTCACTTATCAAGTTGGACTGTTTCATACGTACATCCTTGGGTTGTCTAATAGCTAAAACAATTACCTTTTTTCTTAGCAATTAAAAAAATAATTTGTTTAATCATTGTAAATGGTAGTTTGATTGTTGTAAATTATATCGTGGCTTTTTCTTTTACTCGTTTGTCACTTGTCATAAGAAACCCCCTTCATTCAACTAAGAATGAAAATACAAAATTGTATTAAACCATAGATTTAATAAATTAAATTTATTTCTACTGAAATACCTACTATTTACAGAGTATTTCTTTTAATATTAATAATGGTACTCATAGTATTGAATCCTCTTTCGTCTCGACGGAATAATCTGCGAGTCTTTTGGTCTCAAAGTGCAGTTGAGTTTATCGATATAAATTTCACATGAAAAATTTGTAAATATATTTTATTTTTAATAATATTAAAATTAATACATTTTCAGTTTTGATAATAAAATTATTTTTTAATTTTATTAAATTGGGCTCTGTATATTACCACTGGAGCCAGCTTTTTGACATTTAATGGCTTAGGAATGCAATGAGGAAATTTCATTCTAGTTATTCAAACTTTCACTAATAAAATATGATAAAATAAAATCGTGTATGACCTATTATTATTTTATATAATTTTATTTCAATTACAAATTAGGTGTGTTTCATCTTCGACCGGGATATTTTCTTATGAAGT
This sequence comes from Triatoma infestans, assembly GCA_011037195.1. Classification (NCBI taxonomy): domain Eukaryota; kingdom Metazoa; phylum Arthropoda; class Insecta; order Hemiptera; family Reduviidae; genus Triatoma; species Triatoma infestans. Next base: position 179,736 of record JAAEAF010014037.1, read on the forward strand.
ACTTTCACTTTATGTTTAAGATTGTGGTAAGATTGTGGATAAGTTTTTTTTTTTAATTCAGCGCCCCGTGCTTTGAAAATTAGACTTTTCAAAAAGTAGTAGCTATATGAGTGTTTATTTAATGATATTGTAATGTGCGTATTTTTCTGATTTTTTTTTTTTTTTTTATCGGAAAACATTATTAAAATCAGTAATTTCATATTGAACAGGATAGTTGGGTAAGTTTTAGTTGAGTTACCAGTATTCTTTGTGATATTGGCCTGAAAATTGATGCTAATAATTTTCTTTTATCGAGTTTGTATTTTATTATATAGATAGTATTTGTATTATTTGATCTATGTTAATTCAATATATACTGAACAACTGTGCTGATAATTTTTAGTTTTTTTTGTAAGAAAAAACAAAAAAGAAGCATTTATTTTGCAATTCAGTGTTTATTACTTTCTTTTGCTTTAAGAGGTCAAAATGCATATTGTGAAGTCCCGTGAGCAGGAAAAACTGATTTTAAAAAATGTTGTTTGTGTCTGACTGTGTACGTGGCTTTTTTTTAACTTGTTATATCGTTTGGGTATAACTACTATGCGAACTGATAGGATATTATTGGTAAAAGTCCTGTCCAAAACTATCCCTTAATAGAATAGATTTTTTCTTTTAATGAAAATCAGTTTTTTGAAAGTGCGAATTTAATCTTTATTTCTCCTTTCTCTAACTCCCGATAGAGAAAATATTTTTGGTTTCCAGTAATGTTCTCGATAAACACTAGCGGGTTTTCTTGTCAAGTTTTGGATTTTAAAGTTTTTTTTTTATAAAGGTATTAACTTCACACTCAAGGATGAATACTTCTTTTTCTGAGCCTCTCTAATTTAACCTCTTTTTTTTTACCGAATGATTTTATATTTAGGGAATTCTGGATAGAGATGGGATTTACTGTGCCCTCCCAAACTGCCCTTTTATGTTCGTGTTATGTTCCAAGCACCTGAATAATAGTAAAGGCAACTAAATATTTAGTAAAAAAACAAAGTCTGAAGAAAATTAGCATTTAGAAATGTGAGAATCACACATAGTGAAAATCGTGTGAACGTTTCACTCTTTTTTTTTGTGGAAAGTAAAAACATTAAGGCAACTAATTGATTTTTTCTTTAATCACAATGTCCCTTATTCTATTTAGTTATGATTTTTTTAGTTCTAATGAAGATCTTTTGTAAATCTAACATTTTGATGTTTCGAAATGTTGAATTCGATTTAGACTGTCGATCGTAGAACATGTAAACATGGCTTTAAAATATTTATCTAATTATCTTATTGTAGTTTTGCAACAATACGAAGCTCTTAGATCACATAATATTAGTATACTATCCACCAGAAATAAATAATTATATTGACCTTCTTTATATACAAATTAAAAATAAATATTATTAATAAAATTTGTACAAAAATCATTTCATATAAATAAAATGCACAAATTCCGATGTTAATAAATATACTAGGTTTTTTAATCCTTCCTTTATTTAACCGAATAAAAAGAAGAAGAAAAGTAATAATTACAAAAATAAACATAAATTCTTTACAGTTTTAAAAATTACATAAAATATCTAGCAATTTCTTTCTTTATTATACATATATATTGCATAAGAGAAAGTAGAAAAATAGTATTTCATTATTTATTTATTACCTACAAAAATTTTTTCTTTGTAATACAAACAAGTTAACCAAAGACATAAATTTGAATTTTGTAGCAAAAAAAGTCAGACCAATCTTATTTTATGTATATCTCTATGATTTTATAAAAAATATTTTAAATATCTATTGAAGAAAAACTTCTGTACTGTTTGCTTTATTTAGAAAATTTGGAAATGTTAAATTTTTTTTATAAAAATTAAATTTCTTTATAATTTTCTTATTTATACTTATATTTCAACCATTTTACCTAAAAGGGAAGTAATGAAACCTTAATTACTAGATCACAATTTTAATAAACATTAATAAATTCATTAAAAAAAATACTTTTTTGTTTCTTATAGTTTTATGGAAAATTTTTAGCTTAAAACTTGAAGCTAAAAAAAGCTTTACAACATGACTATACGAAAATAAAATAAAACGAAAAAAGACGAAAATGTATTAATTATATACAAAACAAAACAAAAAAAACTTGTATACATTTTTATACATTCCATTTTCATAAAAAACAATTTCCTTTTAAAACTATTTGGAATGATATTTAGTTTAGGTTGTCAGTTGGTATGAAAGTGGTGGGCCCTTGATAGCAAATTAAGAGAAAATTTTAAACATTTCTTGAAATATTAGAAGGTGTTCACATAGCATATCAACAAATTAGTATGCTTTTTGCTGTTTACCATGATAATTTTGATAAAACTAGTAAACAACTTTATAAATGAAAAATCAACAATTTCTTGAAATGTTTTTTCTTTCGATCATTAAAAGTGCAGTAAAATTTGTCATTTACTTCCATAATCAGGATGCAATTAAGGCCATCAAGGCAGTTAATTCTAAAATTTGCATTCAGTCTCCCACAAAGAATGGCAACCTTTAGTAAGCTCACTCTATCCTGAGTGCTAAACGTGCGGAATAATGAACCATATGAACAATGAGAACACGGACGAATTGGGCGGGTAAGGTTTCAGATAAATCTTTTCTGGGGTTTGGAACGTGTTTCTGAAGAGTATCCGAACGTCCATGAAGGGTTGTGTCGAACGTCCAGGATTTCTAGGAATACTAGTGGCCACAGAGGAATGCGGAACGAGTTCATTGGGAGCGCGTCGCAAAAGCTTATGGCAAAACTGCTTAAACTGAGATAAGGGATCATCTTGTAGTCGGCAATGTATGTAGGCTCAGGAAAACATATGAGCCTTTTGGGCCTGGCCGTTCGATAGTAGTCATTGGGTTTTTACTTCACGGGGATAGTATCTATCCCACATCAAGTTTCTCTGCCATTTGGCCTTAGCAATAGCGAGTTTCCACGAACTGGGTGCGGAACTGTCTCTCAGGCGGCAGTAAGGCTTCCTCATAAGTATTAGATTTTCGTATAGACTCTGAGGCATTAGTTAACGTTAGTTAACTCGGGAGGAATTTATAATAGACCTTAATTGGGAGGTGGTTTGATTGTGATTCTCTGACTTCCTTTTTATTTCCCTTTTATTGTAAGAGTTTTAAGAGTAGTGCAAGAAGAAGTACATTCATCATATACTAGAAAAAAAATAAAAATGAGAACAAGGTACAAAAATTTTATTTCCTAAGAAGATTAGATAAAACATTGAAATATTTTCAGTTCTAAATATTAGAAATTCTATCATTAAAATGACCAGAGGAAGTTTCCATAAATGATAAGGACTTTTTTTTGGGCTATATAAAATTTCCGAATGATTTTTGCGACACAGATATTCTGCGCAATTTCATTTAGCAGTTATAGTAAACATTGTTTTTTTGTAAACCTATGACTTAAATGAATTTGATACATGCCACTGTTCACAATTTGTTAAGAAACTGTTTTAAGAGGACACGCCTCTATGATAAAAACAATGAGACAATGAGTTCAACTATTGTTCATTTTTCAGAAAAGTTTATCCACTTTTCATTAGAAATGATAATTTGAAGCTTATTAGTACTGAGTGAACTTTGTATCGTTTTATATTTTTTAATTTTTCCTTTTCATTTTTTTTAGATGGAATTTATAAATGGAATAACATCCAATTATTTTCGTGAGGGCATAAAATACCAAGCTTAAAATAAATCATGTATAAGTACTTAACAGTAGCAGAGAAAGTTTTTTTTTCCACTTTCATAACACGGATGAAAGTGAAATGATGGTAAAGAACACGAAGTTACATGTGCCGCCTTAAAGATGTCAATTATTTTCTGGCGCTTCTCTCCTCTCTCACTCTCTCTTTGTCTCTGGAGATAGATTGGGCGGTTTTGTAATTATACTCCATGCACAAAGTCCTCGGCTCTCTTTTTTTTCTATTAAACTCTATCACGATTTAGGCAAAGAAAGTGTAGTAAAAATGAAAACAAATTTAGAAACATTCTTTCTTTCAGTTTACCATCATGATCAATTCTTTGCAAAGAAAGATCGCTTAAGAACCATTGAAATGGACTACTTAGTATAGTTGTTATGGAATGACGAAGCAATGGGCGCAATTTGGTTCTAATCTGCCAACAATCTTGCAATTTTTGGTTGATATGCAAGCAGCTAAGATATTGAAAATTTTAAAATTCAGGTTAAGCTTTTTATTAATTAATTTTATTTTAATTTATTTAATTTATTTTAAGATATGTTAATTTATTTTTTAAATAAAAACATAATCCCTAACAGAAAACCAATTTCTAGTCGATTATATTTTGTGAGAAGCACTGAAATTGGTTAGAAGACACGGGAAGAGGTACCAAAGATATCCAGCGGAATCTGTCAGAGAAGAAGAAGAAAGAAGTCTCATTTATCTAGTATGTTCCATCAATGAAGCTGTAAATGGCTACTGAACTAACTTGGTTTTGCAGCTCGATAAATGAAGCACGAGTTCTTCGGGAAATAATTGGCCAGAACAAGAAAAAAAGGATGATAAACTACAGGAAAATTTAAATGTCAAACTTTTGACATCAAAAATGGAGAAGAACTGGAGCAATGACCGGAAAAAGACTTTTGTACATCTTTTAACAATTCTTTTGGTTTAGAAAACAAGTATGGAAAAAGGGAAAAAAAACTATTTTAAAAATCGCATCTAACAATTTATACTATACATGCCAGTATTATGACCTCATCACAGTTGTAAAAATAAAACAAAATCTTAATCTATAAAAATCAAGAATTATTATATATAATTATTTCTTGATTTTTATATTTTATTATTACTAATCTGTCTAATTACTATTCATACGAGATAAAATCACATGTAAAATACTTAATATTTTCAGCAACATTGCCGACAACAAAAAATAATAATTACAATTGATTTAAAATATTAATATAAATTTTATTGATAGGATGTTTAATTTTATACTACATTCCTTGGTTAGTTTAGGATTTATAAAATAAATTTAAGATTGCCAGTCTTAGAAATATAATTAAAATTGATTTAAATTTTTATTTAATTAAAAAAAAAAAAGAATCTTAAAAAAAAAACTTTCATCTGATTCACAGATAAAAGGGAATGTTGCAAGAAGTGTAGGGGAATGATGTATGCCAATTAATATATTTCTAATAATAATTAGAAAATAAATTTAAAATTCCAAATAGTGATGTATCAGGTTATACCATCCTAACATTCTGTAGTTTCCTTTTTAAGCTTCTTCTAATTTTTTTTTAATAACAAAATAGATCACAAAAAACTTTGTGAACTAAAATATACTTTACATAAATAGCTTCTTTTTTTTTTTTTTGTACAACATTACTTAAAAACAAAACTTTTTTTTTAACTTTTATTTGAAAACAAAAAATTAGCGGTCCATCATCAATTTCTAGTATCTATCCAAATTATACACATGTTGTATTATACAAAGCAAATCTGGACTGTGGCACAATCGTAATTAGATAAGCATAAATTTGGACCGCTAAAATATAATGTCAGTCCTCACAATCGTCTAAGAATAAGGCCGTTGAACGGGACGCAATATCAGCATAATCTCTATTTCCTGGCGAGCATAGTTTAGATGATACATCTATGGCACGTTTTCTAAAAGAAAAACATGAAAAATGAGACAAATAAAATTAATTATTTATATTTTGGTTTTTTAATTTAACGAGAAAAGTTATTGGAAGAATTTATTTGGTATTTTTTCTAGATTTTCACTAAACATTTTATTCATTTCTCAGAAGTTCTTGCTTTTGACATGACAAAACAAAAAAACAACATAACAAAAAACTAGTCAGAAATAAACGACATTCTCCTATTCCAATCCGAAGTCATGGATTTTTCCAACAATGAATGCAAGAAACTTTTTTTTTTACTTTCTCTTGCAGTTGCAATAAGAAATATTAAGAACGCATCAAAGTTTTGAAATCCCCTGAAAATCCTAATTAAGGAAAATTGATTTTTGGCAGGTTCTAGAAAGCTGCAACAGTGAACTTTCCACTAAGTAGCCATTTCACTCAAATTTGATACGCTTCTACAATATAATATTAAGTTACATTATTATGCATTGCTAGAATTTCATATTTAAAAAAACTCGGTTCACCGAAAGTGCAAATAGATTTATTATTATTATTACTATCAAGCGAAGGGAGGGCTAAACCCTACCTACGCTTTCTAAAGTCTCCATGGGCCCATTATAGCTACCCCAAAAGAATAACAACTACCGGGTCTGGAACAGAAGTGCGGGCCCGGGTTTCACCCACCTAAGTTTTACCACAGTCCTAACAAATCGGACCATAACCTTAAAAGGGCACAGCCTAAGCTCTTCCACCGACATCCTGTTCCGGCCAAAGGTCCTGAACCTAATGGCCCTGAACCTCCTCACAGCCAAACAATCCGTCATGAGATGTATAGGTGTTTCCTCCTCCGCCTCACAGACTCTTCAAAAGGGATCAGGCATGAGCCTCATTGTATAATGATGTCTCCTTAAGCCACAATGCCCAGTGAGGAAACCAACCACATGACTGATGGGGTCCCCCTCAGCACACAGCATGCCCGCACTAAAAGCCCTGCCCGGACCCTTAATGAACATACACCACTGTGCTCATCCATTGGGATGAGTGCTATGAAGCTGTCCATGATTGGCCTACTTCCTGATAGACATCTGCCAAAAGACACACCAACAGCAGCCTCGGGACCAATGAAAGGGAGAGAGGCGCCAAATTTGGCAAACCTGTCCACCTCCTCATTTCCATATGTGGTACCCACACTAGAAGTACCTTCTTTAAAGAAAAAAGCTCTTCCAGTCTTTTAGAACACTCCAGTACCAACATGGAAGTGAAGACACATGAACTCCGCAATATATATAATATATGTACAAACCCTTCAGTTTGATTTGAAACATTATTCTGGATTACTTAATTCTTTAATTTTTGCTCGTCTAGTAATCAAGTGTTTTCAAAATTTTGTGGTTTGAAGGTTCTATAAACTGCTTTTTGTTTAGCGAAAAGTTATATTAATAAAAAATAAGAGAAAATAAAAAAAGTAATACACTTACTCTCTATTGTTATTCAATTTACTTTCTGTAACCTTAATGCTGGATATATACAGATGGTCATTGCACCATAAAAAGCATATCGATCTTGGTTGTAATACGTTCATGTCGTATTCCCAGTAAAATTCTATTTTTCTTACAGGACCAATATCCTCTGGATGAGTTACCACAAAACTGCGACTAGTACCATGTTCTAATTTCTCATAGCCACTGTAAGAAAAAAGTATATTTATTAGGGTAACGAAGATTTGCTTTTCACATGCGAGAAATATTTGGTTTGAGAGTGTCAGCTTGAAATTTTGTGACTCTCAAAGTCAAAGGAGAACTTTTTACAGTAGAATTGTAAAAATTCCATTTCTTAAACTTGGGCATTAATAGGAAAACTGTTTAAAAATTAAAAAAAAAAAAATATGCATACCTGGGTGTGAGATCAAGGTTCCTTATGACACCATTATCGGAATGTAGGCTAACTCGCATAAAACCCTGTACCCAAGCTTCAGCTTTTGGAGGTTTTGCTAAATCCACTGTGACTCTATAGTGCCGTCCTGTTTGATTTGTAATATTTTTTGATTTTTTAATATTATAAAATTAGTTTTCAAAATTAATTTATATTTAATGTTAAGGATATTTTATTTATTTATGGTTTCTTTATAGAAAAAATTTCAAGGTATATTCGGCATTAATTTGGGACGCGACCACTATGGGTTTGTACTTTTTTCATGTTATAGTTTTTTTAAAGAGTTATAGTGCAGTACTACTAGAAAGTTCTTCTGAGCTGAAGAGATAGCTAGAGGCAAGAAAATCTAAGGGCAGCACTGGTGGATTGGAATCCGAGACCTCTGCGTTCAAAATCTACTGAACGCCTAAGTGAAAAAAGTGTTGCTTTGGCATTGCAATATAGGCGTAACCGTCAGTTTATATAAATACTGAGGCAGTATCAACTCGAAAACATGGTTTTTGCAAGTGAGAAAAAGAATTGATGAAACTACTTACACTTCAATTTAAAGAATTTTATATTGTCGGCTTAAAAATAGATAAATAAATAAAAATCCTGATAAGAGATAGTAAAAATTTATAAGAGCATTAAGTCGAAAAGCAGGGAAATTATGAGATTTATCTAAAATATTAGAATAACCATGTTTCTTGAAAGATCCTCCTGTTATTTGCACAAAATAAAAAATTTAGACGAATAGACAAATATGTAACATGGTTAAACAGAAGATTTCGTCACATGCCGCGAAGTGCATAGTTCTGCAAACTAGATACGGTTTAAAATGGCAGCAGAACTGATGCAAGTTAGTTGATATTAATAAATTGAATGCAATTCTTAGTTTAATAATTAGCGCGTTGTCTAAAATATTTGATTTTTTAATAAATTTTGATTTAGATTGTTGTTGGGGATTATTGCTCTGCGACCTGAAAGATCGACTGTGTCCCTCGGAGCCTTCTCTAATGCACAGCCGGCAACCAAGTAGCATTCTCTTGCTTCAGACAACACTGTCCATCACTGGACAGTGAGTTATAGAGGCTCCTAGGAAGAAAAAAATCTAAGGGCAGCACATTGGTTTCGAACACAGGACTTCCGCGTTGCTAGTCCAGCGTGCTACACTGAGCTAATCCCTTCCTTCTCCCTTGGCTTTCGCCAATTAACTAGGGATGGAGACCGTAGTTTGTGTACTGTGTTTGTCGGTGTCTGTAAAGTGTAGAGCGTATGTGTTTAAGTGTATTGTGTACTGTTCTGATGAAGTGCATGGATGGAGTACTGAGCTGTGGTAACCCGTGGGCTCGCTACTCCCCAAGTAACTGCATGCAACAGATACCTCTTGCGGGCATATTTTTTAATAAATAACTCTGATATTATTATGTATGTTGACAAAAAAATCCGGAACAAGTTTCAATACGATGAAAAGTTGTATGAAAATATGATTCTGCCACTTAAAATTAGAATGTACCTGATTAGCTGAAATGATCAAAGAATCTAAGCCTCGCAGTGTTACCCCTCTTCCGCAAGGAGATTATTGAATCAAACAAATTGTGTTTTCGACTTAATGGCATTTTGAAATGAATATTTAGAAAAATAAGTCACGTCGTTTTGAAAGGTAAGTAAAGATTTAAATAAAAGTAAACAAATATTCTAAAATTTGCAGACAAATATGTCACGAAACCTTACCGCCCGTCGCTTTAAAATCGGTCTCGGCCCATAAAAAAATGCAGAAGTCCATACTATTTGTTTTATTTATTGATATAAATAATGGTTAAGAGGGGCCGTTGTTAATAATACAAGTACAACGACCAAAAAAGAAAACTTTTATACTTCAGAAAATATTATTTCTCAACGTATATTTTTTGAACATTTTATACCAGGCATAATCCAGTTCTTGAATATTATTGAAATAATATCGAATAATAATATAGATTGTACAGTAGAAAAACGAACAAGGGATTATATGATCCTCACAATCTGCGAGATTTGAAAAGAATTTGCAGCAAGGAACTCCGAACTGTCAATTTCACCATATAATAACTTCTTAAAAAACAGCAAGTAGGAAACAGCAATTCCCTCTGGTTTCATTAAAAAAACAAAAAAAAACAGTAAACGTCTGCTTGAAAGCTTTGCAATAATAATAATAATAATAATAATAATAATAATAGGCGCTAATGACCACAGCAGTCGATGCGCCCAAAAAAAAAAAAAAAAAAAAAAAAAAAAAAAATAATAATAATAATAATAATAATAATAATAATAATAATAAGGAAATACAGCTTCATCTTCCTGAAATTTTTCAATCTAAAATGGCAAAATATTTACAATTAAATAAAATACTAACTGCAATAAGGTGCATCTCGGCCCGTCATAATGAAATATTTAGATCCAGCTGGTAAATTACTTTTTTGAGCGTGCATACCCATAATAGCACAGCTAGTACCATTTTGACCACAGTTAAAGCATTTTCCCTATGAAAATAATATTGATTACTATACTAGAAGGCAATTAAAAGAAACACACACGTTTTTAAGAAATAGACTGATATAAAACAACATTGGAATTTGGTAGTTGGACGTTAAGCTCGCCTGAAAAAATAAGCATTACTTTACTTGACTTTACTAAAACAATTGTGAAACTCATAAATTTTTAAGGAATACATCGTTTAAGAAATACATAATATTATATCATAATGATGGCAAGGATTTATTTTAAAAGTGAATTTATTAACGGCTACAATGTTGAAATGGCTTCTTCTTTCTTGAAGTTAACTAAGAACTGTAACTGGCAGAATATACTGTGGTGGAAATAAGAAATAAATTTGAGAAATATAGAACCAAATGATCAAAAACATGTTAATAGTAAGTGCTGCTTATATATTATGTAATTGTTATTACTTAGTAGTATTATAATTACTAATACTTGGTATATTCAAATATATGTATATATACACAACTGATCCTTATTTAATGTTTGGGAAATCTTTATACTAAAACAATAAATTATAATAATAATAATATTTTTAATTACCTGTATAAAATGTTGATAGGAAGGGCACCTATGACCAAGATATGGACATGGAGAATTTATTGATTCAGTAAACAATTTTATAGCTCTAACGTGATTGCAAGCCAGTAACACTCTTGACGCTTCTTCTATACCTTCACGGACCAGGGTCAATGGTAAAGGATTCTCTGATATATCACATCCTGGTTGTTCTTTACCATTGTTTGGATAAAAGTCGAGATGACCACATGGTTCAACCATACCATAACCTGTCATTATTATTGATGCTATTATTTATTTTATTCTTATTTCCAGTTATATTTAAGATAAGAAAATTTCTCTCTTAATTTTAATTCACAATTACAATTTAATTAAATATGTCTAAATTATGATTAAAAAAAAGAAAGTTTTCACTACATTTATTCTTGTTTCTCGTAAGCAGAATTCAAATGTAACAAATCTAATAGCAATTTTAGTAATATTACGTTGGCTTATTTAAAAAGAAATTATTTACGCAGCTGGTGTAGAAAAAAGTTATTTTTCTTTCAATGAATATTTTGATTTGAACCAAAGGCGACTGATGATGAAACTGCAGGCAGGATTCGATTCCTAAGGAATGAAAATTCTTGTGCTGAGCACATCAACTAAACAAGCCTGACAACTCATGAGCGATGATACTAGAACTTTAAGCATCGAATGGGGCACAACTTTAAGCACCGAATTCCCACAACGAACTATGCCTAGCTCCCACCAAAAATGACACAGAATTGTATTAAGCTCGTCAACTTCGAAGTTTATTACGATCTAAAAATATTTGAAGAGTTTAAAATCAACTCTTAAGAAGTCAGGAAAAGCTAGCAGCCAAGAGCTTACAAATTGTTGCCAGTAGTCTCTATAACATAACTATCAAAGAGTTAGAAGAGCAATTACTTAATAATCAGGAACCAGTACACGTGTCTCCATTTAACTCTCTTAAAGAAGTCTTTTTACAGGTCAGAGAGCTCTGTAAGGTTTCCAATCAATCAGAAAAACAAGCAAGTTTTGTTCTAAGTGGCCAACGTTACTATCAGCGCTCCTTCGGTCAGCCACTCTCAATTCTTTCTTTATTATACTCAATTATTCTCATGCTCTAGTTGTTTAAAATACAATTTTATGAGAGCAAGGCAGTAATGGCGTGGGTCATTCTTTAACAATTACCATAATCATCCTGCCCCAATTTCGCATTAGCAAACCTGGGCGCAAGTCAGTTCTAGCCGGTCATGGGCTTTGTACCAAAGGTGTAGTTTTTATTAATGATCGCTTCCGAAGATATAAATTCCATTATGGGAGAAGATTTTAATAAAAAAACTTATATCTACTCCCGAGATACTATCTTACAAAGTATGAGCGTATCTGTAAGTTTGATACTTAATTAAATGTGGGATTTTATACAAAATGAACAAGCAAATTGCAAAATTATTTTGTACATTTGAGTAAAGTTGAAATTATTTAAAAATAAATATAAGTGAATATGCATTTAATATTATATTAAATTACTTAGTTTACCTATCTCTCCCTCCATCGAAACTAATTAATATTGGCTTTAGTAAAGCTTATTATAAACCACGAGATAAATGTAATTATATGCAGTTTATATAAAAATTTTTCTTCATAAATTCCGTCATTTTTAAATTCCAACTATAGAGCAGACTCCAAGTTGAAGGAATATATAATTATACAAATACTTTAACATGAACTCTTCTAGATTATAGATCATTCCCACACCTTCTGGCTTGTAGGATTTTGGTTATGAATCCTCTACTGTTCCATACTTTCTACACCGCCATCTTCCCGGCCAGATAAATTAGGATTTGGGAATCCCTCAGTGGACTTCTAGGTACTGCATTCTATGCGGTATGATCCTACTCAATGAATTCATTCTAATTCCATCATTATTTTGTGAAGCTGGTAGAATCACTCGTTTCATCCTCATAAAAAAAATGCACCAGTATGTGTTTGTCATGTTTAATTGTTATTTCAACGAGAAAGGACAATACACTCTCCTTTCTTCTGGTTGCCAGCTGGTAGTGCTAGAGTGAACACGTTAAAAAAACTGCTCTGTAGTGATGATTTATGCGGTTATACATATTTTTCGTGAATGAAAGTTGGTATAAATATTGATCAATAATATTTAAAGATTTGTGCAAAATATTTAAAAAATCTAACGACTGGTTTTCGCTTAACTAATTAAAATTCGTAATTATATTTCATTAAAGTAGTGTATGTTGGTGCAAAGTTTATTGCAGGGGGCATATTTTTGTTATCAAGAGAAGTATAGAAGAGAAGAGAAAGAGATTATTCTCTTTGCTGTCCCACTCCACATCGAGTCCAGTCAGCACACGCGCAAACTCTCACACTGACTACACTGACTTAATCTACTGAACAGCTAAGTATTTGTTCAATATAAGGAGTACTTATAAGTAATTATATTTTACTGTTGTATATTCTGATTACTTGGCTGTAATGGAAGCATATTTTAATGAAGTAATCCAAAAACTTGAGGAGGTGAAGGATAGTTTACAAAAACAAATACAGAGCGTAGATGAACAAGTCTGTGGCATGCAAAGCCAAATTAACGTATTTGTAAATAGAATTGAGAAAGTTGAAGCTGACTATAAACTAATTAACAAAGAAGTTGAATTATTTAAAAATAGGATTGAAGGCTTACAAAGTTATAACTGGGGCAAATAATGTTATATTATATAATATGATGGAATGCGATCATTTAAATACTCAGGAATTAGAAATTAAAGTCTTGAATTTTTTAAAAGATACCATGAAAGTTGATGTATCATTAAATGATATAAATTTTATCAGAAGAATTGGGCGTAACTCATCGGAGAAAATCCTATATTGATAAAATTTGTGGCATTTCGTAAAAAGATTGAAGTATTGAGACGCGGAAAATTTGAAGGGCTCAAATGTGAGTTTATCTGAGGATTATTCATAGAAATTAGACAAACGCTATTCAAGAAATTCATTGAGAAAGCTATTATTGCCTTTTTTGTATAAAGCAAAAAGTATACAATGCAAAGCTTTCTTAAGGCAAGATAAACTCATAATAAATGACAAGAGATTTTCTATAGAGCAATTGCAACAACTCCAACAGGAAGACAAATTGATCTCAGGTGCCTCGGAAACTTCGGAAGGGGGGGAATCTGATAATGAGGTGAGGACCAGTCAAGAGAGTAACAGGGTATTAAGACAAAGAACAGGACAGGAAGAACAGATGGTAAGAACAAATGTGATCCAATCGTAAAATGGCTTGGCAAGGAGGAGTCAAAGAGAACCACAAGTATTGGAAAAAAGAAAGGAGAAACTAGTTCTAAGCAAAAATAGCGTCAACCTACTCAATATGAAACTACTTCCAATCTGGTACTGGCAACTGTAACTGGACTCATCGAAGGCGTATATGTAAATGTAATTTGTGAATCTGATAACGAAGGTATTGGTGCTGATGTTGGTATGTTATCTTTAGTAAATAGTAATAAAAATAAATTAAAATCATTACGCATTTTATCTTATAATATAGCGGGCTTTAGAAATAAAGTGCATAATTCTGAGTTCCTTGATTATTATATAAGTAGTTTCGATATATTTTTTCTATTTGAACCATTTTTATTAGACAATGATTCTTATTTAGTTACGAAATGTTTTCCTGAGTAAAATTATTTTTATTCCAGCTGAAAAATCAAAAATATTTGGTAGAGCAAGTGGGGGGCATTTTTATGGAGTCAAAAAACATAACTTTTACTGAAAATAAGTAAAGTTGTTAAATTAAATGAATTTCATGTAATACATCTGTTAATTGGTAATAGCAATCTATATATATACATCTGTTAATTGGTAATAGCAATCTATATATATATATATATATCCGGTATATTTAAACGGCAATAAATGGTATGAGGATTATGAAAAACTGTGTACATTTTTACATGACTTTCAATATTTCAGTTTCATGTTAATAGATGATTTTAATGCTAGAATTAGCAATTTACAGAATATGTCATCTAAAATGTTTTTTGAAGAAAGAAATGTAATATTTCCAAAAAGAAAGTCAAAGGATCCAATTGTAAATAAGAGTGGATGTCACCTGTTAGAACGCTTTAGTGATTATGACTTGCTGATATTAAATGGTAGAACGATTAAAGACTGTAACGGAGAATTTACATTTGTCAGTACTATAGGCTGTTCCGTAATTGATCTTTGTGTGGCTTCTAAGGAATGTATTCCATTGATAGATAATTTTGAAGTAGATACTCAGTCTTTTTCGGACCATAATCCTATTGTTTCTTTTAAAATTCGTGATTATGGTGTTTCGGATGGTAATGTTCTCTCTGTACTCCCTAAATTCAATTAGAATATGCAAAAAAAGTTACTGTTCAAAATAAATTATGGATAAACACAGAAAATGGTGAATAAAGTGCGCTCATTGGATCATATCTACAACTTGATATCGGAATACTCCAACTTGCAGTTAAATTATAATACAAAGGGTTGTAATGTGTAGACCTTTTGGGGGAAATGGTGGAAAAATATAAATTATGATTTTGTATAATATATTAGCAGAAATATATTTAGTATTGATTTATTATTTAGAGCAGTATCAAGCCTGGATTTTTACGAAAGTTGGGTGAAACAATGAGGGACAGTTAAAAAGGTAGAATACCTTTAGAACAATAAAAGGGAATTTCCCTCTTCTCACTTTGCCTGAAGGTAGAGGTACAGTATATAAGGTGAACCCTATTAGGGAAGAGTTCAGTTCAAAATTTATACCGTAAAAGGAGTGAAATCTGTGATTAGAAAAAGCCATGTTAGAGTAGTAAGTGATGGAAGTGCTCCAAGAAACCCAGCCTTCGTCAAGTCAGTAAATATGTAAAATATGTAAGTTTATACATTTCTCCTAAATGACAAGACACTTAATATGTTGTTATATCTTGAATTTATTAATTTTTGACATATACTTTTTATTTTAATTATATATTTTTGAATCTATATATTTAATTGTTTTTTCATCCTCTCCAACTTCTGTATAAACACAGACCTCACGAGATCCCTTTAGAGAAGATTTAAATTAAAAATTATAATTACTTACGATTCCTAATTTCTTTTTTATAACCCCCCCCCCCATTTACATATAACATTACAGGGTAGATTTAGAGTGCGGAAAAATCAGAAATGGTTTGATAATGATTGTAAACAACTGGGTACATTGTTGCTTAAGGAACCAAAGAAGTTCAGGAAAACAAATAATGATGATTATAGAAGTTCGTACAAAAAATTTAATAAAGATTATAAAGCTCTATGTGATCAAAAGAGAAAGGATTATTACACAGATTTAGTCAATCAGTTTAAATCTATCAAGGATACCAAAGGCTTTGGGATTTAGTGAATAATTTTAAAAATAAGTTATTTATTGTTCTAGGGGATATAGATTTAATAGAATGGATAAATTACTTCCTTATAATCCGCCGCTATTGACTGCCCGCATTTCTTGTGCTTCACTCTTTTGTGATAATCGAATTTCTGGATAAACCGTTCTGTATGTCTGAATTAAAAGTAGTATTAGACAACTCTAAAACAAATAAAGCACCGGGGACCGACCAAAAATTCCATATGAGTTTTATAAATATGCGCCTGAAAATTTCCATGAAATTCTTTTGGGAATCAGTACCACTGGAATTTAAAAAATCAGTGATATATCCAATACACAAAAATGGGGATATAAATGTAGTTAAAACTATAGGGAAATTGCATTTGAAAATACCATTGGGAAAATTTTTTCAGGTTTACTACTGCGGAGATTGACGCAGTCGGTGCAGGATAATGACATTCTGAGAGAATTTCAAGCACGTTTCCGCTGTCGATAATTTATTTACCTTATCATATATTATAAATATCAGGTTGGCGGAAAAAAGACCAAAAGTTTATATATTTTTTTGTAGACATCGCAGCGGCTTTTGATCGAGTGGACCGCCACGCCACGCTCTAATATATAAATTACATGAAATCGGAATTTATAAAAAAAAGTGCGCATTATAAAGGAACTTTTCGAGAATACAGAAGCAAAGTATAAACATGAATATTCCGATAAATTTGAGACAACAATGGGTGTAAAAAGGGGGCATGTTTGAGCCCTTTAGTGTTTACTCTTTTTATTAATGACATTGAAGATGATATTATAGGAGGAATTAATATTAACCGAAACAAAATTAAATTGTTAGCCTTTGCTGACGACATAGCGGTGATTGCGTTGGATCCTGTTGAGCTACAACACAATATTCATGTTTTAGAAAAGTATTGCCACAAATGGAACCTAAAGATTAACACAAATAAATCACAAGTGATGGTATGTCGAAACGGCGGGAGACCGTCCAATAAAGAACGTTTGTCTTTAGGTAACGAAAACATAGAAATAGTTAATTGTTATAAATATCTTGGATTGCACATAACTCCTCAGTTAAATTTAAATAAACATTTAAATGATAAATTATTAAAGGCAAAAATTGGTCTAAATTCTGTTTGGAAATCATTTATAGCAAATAGCAAAATTCCTGTTTCAGCCAAGTTAGAAATGTTCAACACTGTTGCAATCATGTGCTGTGGCGCACAAGTTAGGGTGGAAAGTCTTACTGGCAAGTAGAACAGTTATTCATGTAGTTTATTAAAAAGTTATTAAGATTGCCTAGGAACACCCCAAATTACATTATCACCTTGGAAACAAATATGCCTCCATTGTACATCCATACATTGCAGTTATAGTATAACTACATTATAAAAGCTCTAAGCATGCCAAATTACCCTAAGAGGTAGCATTAGATAGTACCAGTTCTCTCTCAGGCATCTGGTTGGATTCCTTAATGTGCATTGTGGTTTAAGGAAACACTTGTAGAGTTGTATGGGTCTTATGCTAGATCCCTCTTGTAGACTTGTGAGAAGGAGGAAAAAACCCAGTCTATCCTATGACACATTGTTTAGGTTGTGAGAAATTGGGTTCAGTATGTTTTCTTAAAACTTTTTCTTAGGTCGGAACAAGATGTCAGTGGAAGAGCTTACGCTATTTCCCTTTAAGGTTATGGTCCGATTTGTTGGGAGTGTTATGAATCTTACGTTTAGGGGGTTTAGACTCGGATTTTTGTTCTAGAATCTGTTTGTTGTTGGCTTTCTTAGGGAGAAGCTATATTAGCTCAAAGGCTTTTGGATAGCATTTGCCTTCTTCTCTCCCGAATAGACCTAATTCGTTTAGGTGTACCACCATAAACCAATATGAAATATGGCGCGAATGTTTTGGTCAACTAGAATAGAGAGAATATTCAATGAATTTTTCAGTTTTTTGCGAATTCCTCGAAAATGACTCCTAGAATTTTCTTTAAATTTTCAGACATCCTATACTTACATAGGTCTATCAGAAACTTTGTATCAAAAAGTTTTTCTTCATGGACATTGATTTTAAAAGGGCTTTCTTAAAACTTGATAAATATACTGCATATTCATACACAAACATATTTATCTGAAACATTTTTCTGAAAAAATGGAATTTAAGCTTCTAGAAGGCTGAAGAGTTAAGCTTCTTTCTAATACTGCCCATGAGTACATTCCATAGTACATTTACATTCCATCATCTTGGGGAAATAAAACATTCAGTGAAAATTCCGATTTTTAAGGAAGATTTTCAAATAGAAAAAAATTTATGAAGAGAAATTCATAATTATATACTTTTTTTTTTAATTTAAGGCGCGTCAACATCTATGGCCATTGGTGCCCGGAGCCTTCTCAGTGTACTGCCGGCCTCCGGACTGTGTTCTCTCGTTCCAGACAACACTGTCCATCACCGGATAGTGAGCTGTAGAGGGTCCTAAGAAGAGAAAATCTAGGGGCAGCACTGCTGAATTTGAATCCGGGACTCCGCATTGCTAATCCAGAGCGTTACCACTTAGTCAATCCTTCCCTAATTAAATACTTCTCCTAATTGTTCGATGTTTTCTACATATGTTTTCTTTATCTAAATAAATGGTGAAAACAAATTAATATACTAATTGTTAGAATGTTTTTCGGTAAAAGCGTTTCCTCGCAGCTAAATTCTTAAATAAAAAAAATTGTGTAATATGGAAATATTTTATTTTCTAATATATGATTAACAATTTAACCATTAATTTTTAAAAATGAACTTTCTATAAACGAAAAGTGTAAAGTGAAAAGTATCAATAATTTATAATGAACAGCACCTTAAACAATAACTATTACTTCCATAAATACTGATATAATTCAATCAAGAATTACAAAGTTTATATAATATACTCGTATTGTTATCTAGTTGGTTGCACTTTTACCTTTTTATAGTTTCTTTTCTTTCCTTGTTTTTCACGATTATTTCGCAAACGACTCTAAATAATTGTCTTTTAACTTGTTTTCCAACTACGTATAACTAGCCTTACCACTTTGAGTTTGATTTAAATCATGTTGCGGGAAAATTTTTTTTTTGAGTTTTTCTTGGAGAGTGACAGGAAAGCTTCCTGTTTACTCTGCCTTTTCCATGTCATGGGACTGCCTTTTGCCCAGCAGTGTAATAAAGCAATAATTAAGGGCAACTAAAGCTTAGGCCATTCATACTGCTATATACCATAAATACTGATATAAAAGTTCTATCGAGGATTACAAAGGTGTTACATTGTAAATAGTGTTATCTATTTAGTTGCACCTTATTAGTAAAGTTTTAATGGTTGTCAGTATGAATTTTTCACTCATGTCATTGACAGGCAGTGGGGTGAAAGAAACTGTATTGTTATATATTATTGGCCTCAGAAGGTGTGCAAATCAGTTTCTCAGATTTTTTATCATTTCATCCTCTGGATATTGCTGAGTGTTTGTTTACAGTACTACTAACAGGAATAGCGAGACCTTCTCTTTTAATGATCACCCCTGTCCCAGAGAATTAAAGCTGTGGCAAGTCGTGTCAGAAGAAATCCTCTTAGGAAACAAAAAAATCATCTCTCGCGAGATGGGCTTCTCAGAAATGTCGAGGCTGATTAATGAACATAAAATTGTGTAGTATCGAATTATTATATTTTCTAATATATGATTAACAATCAAAAGCGATCTGGCATGGGTGCTTATTGGAGTATCACAGTCAATGTAAACCTTTATAAAGCAAATTATATAGGACAGACCTAAAGTTCTAATACAGCATTACGACAAAATTTTGCTTACTGACGAAAAAATTTGTAGCATAAAAGAAAAATTATAAATGACAGAGTATATCAAAAAAGATAAGGTATATGCACAGAGCTCTTGAGAAGCACAGGAAGTGAATGGTGGGGTTGAAAAAGGGCATCATTCATTCTTGATTGATGGGGAGTGAGCTACCTGGTGACAATGAAATCCAGCTTTCTGAAAAGGTGTTAAGTAAGACTTGCGTAAGAATTACCAAGAAGATATTTTAGAACCCTTGTAAAACCTCTAAATCAATGCCTTTTTACTTTTTTCAAATACTCATTGGCTATTTCAGCAATATTCAGCAGCTACCCACCCACAAGGCGAGGTCGACCCAAGAATGCGGCTAAAACTGAAGATTCCTGAGTTAATTAATGCTGCAGAATGACCTTCAGGAAGCCCAGACCTCAATTCCTTGACTATAATACATGGTCAAATATTAAGAGAATGGCAGACGATAATCCAGCCTAAAATTAGGCTTTAGTGCTGGCAGATCGCAATTTTCTACTACAAATTCTGAGTAATTTCTTCGATAATTGATTAAGGAGACTTATATTTCAAACTGGTGGGAGTTGCGCCTTAGCTTTGGTTGAGTGAACATTTCTCTCTCAGTGTTCTATTGTTTTCTGTTTTTAAGCCTAGTTTTAACTATTCTTATAATTTTTGGTGTAAAAGTGATATACTAGTTTTCCTATTCTGAGACAGTTTTGCGGAACTTGCTTAATAACTGAGAATTTTAATTAATAATTTATTAAAAATTTAGTATAACAGACAGTGTGTGTGGTTAAGTGGGGATACAGACATAGATAAGTCTGCATCTTGCTCCCTGGGATTATCGTTTTCTGAGATAACTTCTTTTTCAAGTTAAACTTTGGTGTTAAACATATTGATTTATACAAGATAAAATTTTAACATAAGCAAAGTTGCCACAAAAGTATTAATCATAACACTAGAACTTTAGCTAATACTATGAGTGGTAATAGGGAAGAGAGGGACGGTGGTCGGGCTAGAGGGAGACACTACCGAGAGAGTGGGGATCATACTGATATCAACTCTCTGATTCTCACAAAATTAGACAAATTAAACAATGATATAGCCGCCAGTAGAAAAGAGCAAGCTCAATTTACTAGTGAATTAAAAGATGTAAAAACTGAATTTAATAAATTTTCTTCTAATCTAAAAAAAAAAAGAATTAAAACTCAGCAAAAAGAAAATCTCTAAGCTTATCTCTGAGAACATAAGGAACAAATTACAGTTTTGAATAGAGAAATAGCATCTTGCTCTCAAGCATCTATCCAAAACTTCGTCAAAATAGATAATTTCCCTGTTACTGGGAATGAAAATCTTCTTACTATAATACACAGTATGTGTGAGGTGATTGGTATTGATCTCAGAGAGTATTGAACAGAGATAGACTTTATTGGACAGCGTAATATTCCATCGATTATAATAAAATTTATACATACTTCTGATAAAAATAAGTTCATTATAATGGCTAAGAACAATAAAGAGAAATTACACCCTGAGGATCCCACTCGAAAAATCTATGTTGATGAAGTACTTTCATCATATAATTTTAAAATTTTCATAATGGCAAGAGATTTTAAGAAACAGAACTTGATAGAGGCAGCCTGGCATAAAAATGATAATATTTTCATTAAAAACAAGGCGGGGCGGACGATAAAACAATATTAATCAGATTTAAGGAAGATCTGCCATTCTTAAAGTCTAATACTCCCACTATTGGAGATTCTTCAGAGGAAGTGGAAGAACAAGAACGTTATGACTCTGACGTTTCCACCTTATCCAACTGTTCGAAAAGGAAACGAACCAAAACAAAAATTTACACTTCTGCATCAGCGAGTGGAAATATTCAAGGATTTTTTAGTCAAGAAGGGCAAATAGGTATTTGTGATAAAAATATTAAATGTGCTTGATCGAAAGGTATGTTGTGATTCTCAATTTAATTTATGTGAAGTCCAAGATTTTGGTTGTTCATTTAATTCCAAGCATAAGAATATTGTCAACAGAGGTTACAATAACTCCAAATACAATTTTGTTTCAAAAGAATCGAGTCTAAAAGTAGTTATTTGGAACTTAAATGGTTATAGTAGTTCATTTAACTTAACTTGTCAAGATTTGAACAAATTACATAATGTAGAAATATTCTGTTTTAGCGAACCTGGCTTGTATCTGTATTTATTCACAAACCTTGTTATTTGAATGAATACCATTATTTTCTGGTTAATGCCACTAAACAATACATGAAAGGCAGAGCCAGTGGTGGTATCATCATTTTTCTAAAAAAAAGGTTTATTTTGTAATGTTAAAATAACATTTTCTAAAGATTGGATTCTTTGTCTACACCTTCACTATAATAATATTAGTTTTATAATAGGCTGTGTTTATCTTATACCAGTTAAAGAAAATGATTATGTTTTAAACTTATTTAATTATGATTTAAACTATTTAATTTCTAATTTTTCTAATTCTCATATCATATTCGGAAGTGATAGGAATGTGCCAGGTTAGGCACATTAAATGATCTTGATCCAGAAATGTTTGAATCCTTTCTGTTTTACTAATTACCGAAAATCTATGGATGAAATAACAAATAAACGAGGAGAAAATTTAAATGATTTAGTGGAAACCTTAGCTTGATAATGTGTAATGGAAGGTCCACCAGTGATACTCCTAGTAAATGCACTTATTTAGGCCATAACGGATATAGTGTCGTAGATTATGTATGGCTGTCGTTTTCCTGTCCAAATTTTGTTACTGACTTTAAAATTTAGGATATTCATGATATGTCCGATCATGCACCAGCACTACTATCCATGTTTGAGAATTTTGCGAATTAGTGCTTCAAAAGCATGAACAATAGGTGGGTTCTGCATATTTTAAACCTGTTTAATAAAATATGGCGCGAGGAATCTCTCCTGACCAATTGGACCCAAATAAGAAGATAATGCTTTATAAGAAAGGCTCGAAATCTGACCCTAATAATTACAGTGGAATTTCAATATTAAATAGCATACTAAAATTCTTCACTACTATTATTTATAATAGGTTAATATCTTGGGAAGAAAAACACAACTTGTTTGCCAGCTGGGCTTTCGGAGAGGTATGGGATACAGGGACAGTGTCTTTATATTATCCTCAGTGTAAATATAGCGTTAAGACTCAAGAAAAGTAAGGTCTTTTGTATATTTATAGAATTTAAACGAGCTTTTGATACAGTTAATCATCAAAAGCAATGGCCTCGGCTTTACGCTATAGGTATAAATGGTAAAAGTTTACATTTGTTAATAAAGTTATATGAAGTTGCTTCATTTATCATAGAGGATGATCTCCACTGCTCTAAAGCTATGAATGTGCATCAGGATGTCCTTCAAGGAGATATTTAAGCCTGCTCCTTTTTATTGTATTCATTTATGATGTAGATGACTTTTTCAGAAGCAAGAATGCAGAGGGCATTCCCATCAATGGAACCAAAGATGTCCCCAGTTTGCTTTATGCAGACGATATAGTTATCTTTGCCAATAACTGGAGAGACCCTCAATATAAACTAAAACTGTTAGCAGAATACGCTATAAAGTATTCGCTAACCGTTAATGTAGATAAATCGGCAGTACTTCCCTTCCACAACGGTGGTAAATTGGGCAAGATGCCCAATCTCATCTATAATAATTTGACTCTGCAGGTCACTAACTCATTTACTACCTGGGTGTACTCTCTTCTGCATCCGAGAAATTTGCCATGGCTAGCAAGTATTTTCTATCCAAGTGCGCAATAGCAAACTCCGTGGCAAGGAAAACTCTAGTCGCATGAAAATCAGAAAGCTGGGAAACTAAAACTAAATTATTTCAATCAATCTCAGAAAGTACACTGCTGTATTTAGGGAAATCTGGACCCCAGATTATTCTGATTTAGTAGAAAAAGGTCAATTATCCTTTTTCTAAACACTTCTACTTAGTGCGGCTTGAATGCGGTTTAACACATTAAATTAGAAGAAGAGAATATTCGACATCTTACCAAAAAATGCTTATTGTCTGGTACTTGTTAAAGCTTTTCAGTTAGAACTCAAGGTAGATGCAATTATCAACTAATTCGAAGCTTTAGCCACGGCGAATGTTACGGTTTGGGATATTCAAGTATATTGTCCAAATTTTATATATGATCATATGGAGCTGTTTACCTTAAGACTTTATAGTGAAGTAAACTTCTTCCTTAGGGTTAACTTGCCGAACAGGCTAAGATGGGCGATTGGCAGGTTCAAACCCTATAAAGCACCAGGCGTGGATGGGATTTACCCCGTCTTCCTGCAGAAGGCGGTGGAGGTGTTGACACCACACCTATGTAGGATCTTCAGAGGCTGTTTGGCCTGGGGGTTCATACCGAGAGAATGGCAACAGGTGAAGGTCGTGTTCCTCCCGAAATTAGGGAGTTCGGTAGATCAAACGCCAAAGTCGTTTAGGCCAATAAGCCTGTCCTCCTTTCTGTTGAAGGCGATGGAGAGGATGATTGACAGGTTTATAAGGGACGAGATTTTGAGGATAAATCCTCTTAATAATCGCCAATATGCCTATCAGGCAGGGAAATCCGTAGACTTGGCGCTGGATGACCTAAATAGGCTACTCCAAAAGTCGCTTGACGACAAGGAAATTGCGGTAGTCACTTTTTTGGATATTGAGGGCGCCTTTAATAATGTGTCCTCAGAAGAGTCTCTTGTTGGTGCACTGATAAGGAGGGGCACGCCCCCTACGATCGGTCAGTGGATAAGGACTAGTCTATTGGGAAGGACTGATATAGCCACCATAACATATCACTTGTGGCCAGGGTGAGTAGAGGCTACAGCAGGGAGGCGTTTTGTCGCCATTGCTGTGGACGTTATTAGCCGATGACATCCTGACCAAATTAACCGCGGAAGGCTTTCATTACCTTGGTTTTGCGGACGATCTGGCAATCGTGGTGAGGGGGCGGTTCGCGGTAACTGTCTCAGGGGGCGCTCAATATTGTGAACAAATGTGCAGAGCGGAGGGTCTCTCCATCAATCCCCACAAAACTCAAGTGGTTCCTTTTAAGAGGAAGAGAAATTTACAAGGCTTACAACAGCCAATAAATACTCGGAGGGGTTGTGATCCCCTTTGCCACGGAGGCCAAATATTTGGGAGTCATATTTGACCGAAGGCTGCATTGGAATTCTCATATTAACATCACCGCACACAAAGCCAAAATCGCCATGGGTAGGTGCAGGAGGCTATGCGGTAAAATTTGGGAATTAAGCCCGAGGATGGCCCTGTGTGGTGAGACCAATGGTAACCCACGGGGTGGTGGTGTGCTGGAAAAGACCTTGCTGATGGGGGGGTCGGGAGCGCTCGGAAGTGTTCAAAGGCTGGCTTCCTGGGTACTACGGGTGCTATGATGACTACCCCCACTGCGGCCATGGAGGTCCTGTTAAACCTTCCACCACTCCACATTTACGTCCAAGGCGTTGCAAGAGCAGTTGTGGCACGACTACTACAGGGACAAGCTCCCATTTATCCCAGGCATACTGGGAATTACCAAGACCTATGGGAGGTGTTGAAGGCGGACCCGATTTCCAAAAACCCTTCAAAGTCTTGATATTACACAGAGCGGCATGGAAGAACGGGCCACCAATACAGGCGAATCTATGTGGTACACGGACGGGTCCAAGATGGAAGATGGAGTAGGAGCCGGCGTGTACGGGGCTCACCCGAGATGTAATATCTCGGTGAGCTTGGGAAGGCTAGCTACGGTCTTTCAGGCGGAGCTAGTCGCGATTATTATCTGCGCCGCCGAAATAAGAAGACGGGGAGTGTATAACTCCAGAGTCGTCATTTATTCGGATAGCCAGGCTGCTCTGCGGGCAATTGACTCGTGGGAGATCAGCTCAAGGCTGGTGTGGGGCTGCCTAGGTGCACTCAGGGAAATTAGTAGCCTGGTTTGGGTACCTGGGCACTCGGGTTACAGAGGCAATGAGGCGGCGGACCGCCTGGCCAGGGAGGGTACAATGAGAGCACTTATCGGGCCGGAGCCGTTCTGTGGCGCCTCAAGATGCCTCAGGAATGCATCCATTAAGACATGGATGCAGGACCGATCAAGAGAATGGTGGGTCAAAACTTCAGGCCAGAGGCAGGCGAAAAAGTTTATCCATAGCCCTAGCTAACTGCTGAATTACTCCAATTAGACGGGGCGGCCATAAGGATAGCAGTTGGCGTTCTCACTGGCCATTGTAGATTAAATAAGCACATGCATCGCATGGGCCTGGCAACGGATAGCCTATGTAGGTTTTGTCAGGAGGAAGAGGAGACGGCACTGCACGTGGTATGTCAGTGCGAGGGGCTGGTCTGGCTAGGGTACCGCCTCTTTGGTAAAGAGAAGCTGGTGCCAATAAGCCTTAGCCAGGGCCCTCTTTCGGACCTATTAAGTCTTTTAAGTCAAGCAGGACTCGAGAGGGTGCTCTGATGGCAGGTGCTCTGATTGACCACCTGGGAGGCCCCCCCCCAATTCCACAGTCCGGCTAAGGACAGGATCGGGGGAGGGTCTCCAACTAGGGGGATGCCACAATAGATCCTTGTGGTGTCGCGGTGGCGTAGGCTGAAGAGCCAATTCCCCCGTTAGAATCTAATCTAATCTAATCTAGGGTTAACTTGTTCCGGATGAAATGACACTATTATCCGCTTAAGAATAAGTTATTTCGCTTGATTTTTGAAGAACGAAATCAATATCTTGCTATATCAAAAGGTACATTTTCGTAATATCTTGATGGGAACTCTTCTTAATATGACAGGGATAATTCTTGACAGGTAATATCTTTTTTCTTTTGTCTAGTTTCGTAATTTCATCTTTATCAATACTTTGATCATCAAGTTCATGTAGGAAATTGACTTCCAATTACAAATTTCTATCACACATTACAGTCAGCATTGCGGACCAAATACAAAGTCTAGATTTATCGTATTTATTGTATTGTATGAAACATATAAAGTATTTCAATGTAAATACATACCTAATAAGAATATGCTATTACCGTCCGTATGTATTACATCAACAAGTTCAGCGTCTGATGGATCCAATCTGACATTTGTTGGCATTCCTTGGAAATAAGGTTCTGCGGGGTCGAGGCCTGTTATCCTACCAAGGCCTAGTAAATAACCAATCAAACGTCAATCATATTATTATTATACATTATTTATTTAAAATAAATGTTAATATATTTTTTAATCGCTTTTTTATTGTGTAAAATCTCTTTTTTTCCCTTTTTTACTAAATAACACGTTTTTTAACCATTAAGCTTTAAGAAATGTTGAATTTAGAAACCTACCCTATTTAGTACCTATATATACTAAATAATGCAAGTGAGTAACATTTTAAAAATAAGAAGGCCAATTTTAACTTACTTTCTCAAATGATTTTCTGAAGATTTCAAAACGTTATCAAGAGAAGAAGAAAGAATGTCTTTATTTGGCCGGCAGCTTATTTCTGCCTTACAAATTAATAACAATACAAAATTGTTTTCAACAAATATTAATTGGTTAATAAATCTTGAAGTGCGTCGTGAGGTAGTTTTTGTTTTAGTCGTCGTCGGGTAATTTTCTGACCGAGTTGGTGGTCTATTCCAGCGTCTGTACTTTGTAAGTTGTCTACAAATCCATAGGAATGTCCTGTCTATGAAGTCTTTGATTGTTGATTTTCTAGTTAGTTCCCTGTGGATTTGTTCATTTCGTACAAACCACGATGCCCCCAGGCGATACTTTATTCTGGAATACTTGCAATTTTTTTCACTGCAGTTTTACAAGCGCCCATTCACATGAGGGCAGGCATAATATGCCAGTAAAGGTCTATGTATTAATATACATATACAGAAGTCTAGAGCATTGAAGTTTTAATGGCGTCCGTCAAAACGTAAATAAAAACTACATATTTAAATGATCCAAATTGCGAAATCAAAGCTATCTTTCTTTTCTTTTTTACAAATGTGACCTTCCTTCCAAGAAAAATGACCGTAAATTCAACGCTTGACTATTTAAAAATTAAGCTAAAATCAGGCCCTGAATCCCGGATCTCCACCATCAGGTTTCTCTTTGTTTGGTCCTCCCCTCCCCACATAGTCATTACATGACGCCAAGTTTCACAGCAACGATACAGTGAAAAGATATTTACTAGTTAACTAGCTCGAACTTCAAGGTAAAAAAATTTTTACTGCTGGCTTAAACAAACTTATTGATTGACCTTCGTATTTGTTAATGGTTACAATAAAAATGTTTAGATGGAAGTGAATATGTTCTGTAGTGATAAGTTTAGTTTCCCAGGGATTCCTCTGTTCTTGGTGGTTATCAAACTGTTTGAAATTAGGTTCCATCTCTTCCTGTAGAAAGTTACCTTGAACTCTTTCTCCGGCATAACCAGCTGTATGAGCTCCCAAACTGTGTCCAACAATATGCACTTGCCCTGGATCTAGATCATAGTTATCCTGGAAGATAAGAAAACAAAGTACTAAAATAATATTTTCATCCTTAGGATGGCAATTTTCTTCTCTAATAATTCACTTTTACTTGGTACTGGATTATATTATAACATACAAATTATTTTATAAATCTAAATAAATGAAATTAGAAAAGCAACTTTAATCAACTAAAATTTGCCTTTGTAATGTTTTAAATTGGTCTATTCTATACATCGAAAACCATACGATTCATATGTTTACCTTAAGATAGTTAATAAGATTGGCAACTTCTAATCCAACCAGTCTTGTATTGGCTGTAGCCTGAGTGTACAGAGGTAATGAGCCTCCGGCCCAGTCCACTACGATCACATTGTAGTCGGCGTGTTTCAATAATTCTAAACGCATCTCCTAAATCAAAAATTCAATATTTTTTATTTTTCAATTCAAGGCGCGACAACGGCTATTAGTCGTTGAACCCGCAGCCTTCTCAGTGGACTACCGGCCTCCGTGCAGTGTTCCTTCGCTATTGGCAACACTGCCCATCACCGGACATGATGTAGAGGTTCCTGGTAAAAGAAAATCTAAGGGTAGCAGCACTGGACTCAAACCCGGTACCTCCGCCTAGGAATCAGCGCGCTACCACTGAGTTAATCCTTTGCCTAAAATTCAATTGTAATACGTCATTTTACATGAAAATGATGTCTTACTATTCTAAAAGAAATTTCATACTGGGATCACACCAAATTTACGAAATTGTGTTTTCAAAGTAAATACAAATTTTGAGGTCCCTGAGTACGAAAAAAATGTTTTCAGCAAACGATATAATTCTGCTTATATGTATTTTTTCTCAAAATAAAAATTGGCGGGATTTGATCATCACACCTGACAAAATGCTTTGGTAAAAATTAATCAACCAGAAATGCGTTTTTAATAATTTTTTTTTTTCTCAGTTTTCAAAATTTTCTAGTTCAAATGATTTTCTATAAACTTCCTTTCACACATGAAAGCCTATCACTTTTATAGATATTTCCGGAAAATGATTTTTGGGAGGCTCGGTGGGAGCTCTTTTTTTTTTCCATTAAAGCGCCATTTCAGTAAAATGTACGGTTCTTTTACTTATATAGTGTTAGTGAATTGTTGGAATTCCAAATTTGAGAAAACCTATCATTATGTTTCAAATATTATTTTGGAAAAATCGTATTTAGCTGGGGTAGTGTGGGAAATCTAGAAAGCTAGATTTCAAGTTTTACTGAAGTTTGATGTCGGTGTTAGTTTTTGTTACTATAATTTGAAGTATAGTCGTTATATGTTGACAACGAACGTTCATTCTCACCACCACTTTTCTTCTGGATTAATTGTTCTAAAGGTCTTTTTTTTACAATCCTGTCCCAGACAGCCAACAAGTATCAAAGAATAAAATTCTGTTTGAACAAAATTTGTCAATATCATGTACTAAGTGCAGTGCGGGAAAGTCGCGTGACTGTTTACAACAGATTTTCTACATTTTTTTAGATTATATCGATTTTTAAAAAGGCTTCTAAATTTCATTTAATTCTTGATATTTATAGATAGAAAACTGCTTGCATACTTGAAGCAATTATTTCAAATCTGGTTATAGAACAAGGTTAGCTTGTCACACTGCAATGTAACTTTACATTTAATGATTACAGTCATTTGGTTATGTTATCAAGGCGTGGTTAACATCGATATTTGGTGCCTCCAAATAAGGAAAAAATCTGGTGTGAAACATTCACACAACTTTCTCTTACTCCAGTATTCGAAATTGTAATTAACAAATTTTATAGTTAGAGTACCAAATTTAATGAAAATCGTCGGATTTCGTCGAAATTCCTCAAAAACAGAAAAAACTATTCATTAAAAGCGTACTTGCGGGTACGATCTGCCAGATCCCTTGGTCATACCTAAACGCAATATCAAGTTTCAACTTTCTGCGGTTTTTCGTTTTTTGAGCTCACATTCATATAAACACAGACTATTTGCTAAAACCCACTTTTTTGGACTCAGGGAACCTCAAAACGGATATTTCCGGTGAAAACTCGATATCGAAAATTTGACACGATTACAATACTTCCTCTTTCTAGGAGTAAGAGAAAGTAAAAAATCGGATAGCTTGATCGAAAACTGGTATTTAACATGCAGCATATTTCACATATAAAATCACGACCGTTTTTAATATTAAAAAATTTGTTAACTATTTTAGATAACGGCCGCTAATTTTTTGTAAATTTCGCGACATTGGCTGGTTGAACTATGTTGAACTATGAAGGAGGAGAAATAAAAAAAATGCACCCAATAAAAGTGATAATTAACTATAACATGGGGATCACTAATTCCCGGTCCGAGAGAAACACAATCGTGCAAACCTTTATGTTATACAATTTACTTCCTTTAATCATTTCTCAATTAGACGACTAGCAATTTGACAGTTTACAAGCATTAGATTTTAAAGGTGCAATAAATCAAATATTATTGTTGTCGCAATAATCTTTTTTTGTTTGATTTTATCCATCAAGGTCAATATCTTTATCGGGGATACAATTTCATATAAGGTGTGTCTAATTTCTTTGTTACTGAATTAAGAACAATTTAATTGATGAAATTTTAACTTATAATTGTTGAATCATTTGTATCTTTGCATGAATTATTCATTTAAACATATAGCATCATTCACTGTTTGTGGCGCCAATTTCTTAGAGATGGAATTTCCAGTCAAACAAAAAACACTTAACGCTGATATGTCCATCATTCACACAATACATCCAGGACTTGCAGAGATACCCAGGATTTATTAAAGCCACAGGCAAACTCTAACACACAGAATAGAATCTAAACTCTCTAGTTTAGTCGTTAATTACAAACTGTTCACTTTACATTCTAAAGCACTAACACCTAATGGATCTTTTAGGGCGCAGTGGCTTTAACTTTGTAAAAAAAACTCCGTCTAAAAAATCATCCAACATAGGTCAAATTTAATTAGCTTAAGTTTGAAAATTATCCTGGACAAAATCCATGCCATAGCATGAAGTTGCTTTATTACATCACGTAAGTTATTTGCATTTTTAAATACCATTCTTGCGACTATTTAGGAAAAAACTAGTCACTAATACAGGCAACTTCATGGCTTCCGAGCCTGGCAAAGAGAACAACACTTGCAGTTGTAAGTATTGACATCCCTAACATTAATGTAATAATAAAAATGGATTGTTTGATAATATATGGCAGTGAAGCTAAATGAACAGTGCTTTTGGAAATCTTCTTGTAGGCTTTCTATGAAATGATACATAAAATAACTTCTGCCCTTTATATACTGGATGATTTTCCCCCTTGTTTTCATTGGCTAAAAAGGGATAAGTTAGGTATCTGCTTGAGAAACTCCGATTTCTCGCCTTCTAATGACAAACTCCAGTTTCTTGCCTTGCAAAGCTGCGGAGAACAACCGTTTGATATAGAGGAGTGCCAAGCATTATCTTGTACTGTTCAGTGTTCACTCACATTCATATAGTCTGCAAGAAGTTGATGTTTGCAAACTTGGGATTAGCTAGGCAAACTCTGCTTCTCTCTCTCTATCACACACACACACACACACACACACACACACACACACACACACACACATACACATATATATATTCACTTGCAATTTAATTGAATGAAACTGTGAAACTGAACATTTAAATGAATGGATAATAAAATATTGCAGAATGAAAACAGCTATTTCATTGAACAAAGTTCACCTTCATGCATAATTACCTTAACCCAAGAACTAAGCGGTGTATCAATAAATCCATGAATAATGAATTTGGTTGGTTTCTTTGCATCAAAATTTGATTTTTCTATAGTTTTGTCATTTTGTACTCTTAACAACTGACCCTGAAAAAAAAAAAATCAGAATAAATTATTAATAATTGGGCTTAATAGCATTTCTCTGTGGTTGTATAGAAAATAATTCAAGCTATCAGAATGAGTTATCAAAATAAGTATTATACAAGATTCGTACAAATATGAGATCTCAAATAACAGTCTAAGCCAAATCTTACTGTAAGTGAAATATAACGAGCAAACTTTAGAAATGAATTTTCACAGGAAATATTAAAAATAATGTTTTTAGCGAATGGTCTGTTTTTTGTGTGTGCATGCGAACAAATATTTCAAAAGCTAAAAATCGATGCAAAATGAAACTTCATATCCTTTTTACGTACTAATACAGCATCTGACAGAAATTTTTGGATCAGAAGTGTGACCTTATAGAAAGTTGTTCACTGGCTCTCTCTATATTCAGGCCTATCACTTTTCATTTAAACAATTTCTTTCCAGCAAATGTATTTTTTGAATTTGCTAAGGGAGATGCATCAGGCTCCCATCTATTCCAAATGATTCTATTTAATTAGAGGAGAATATGTTTAATAAATCTGGTGTAAAACACTCATACGACTTTCTCTTACTGCAGTTTACAAAATTCTAACTGACATATTTTTATAGTTAATATACCAAATTTAATGAAATTCGTCGACATTTTTATGGAGAAAATCGCGAAAACTGAAATTAACTGGTCAATAAACGCGTATCCGATTTAATAAATTTCTTGAAATTTGGTATTATGGCAATGAGCACTTTAGAGGACATAACCCTATAGCCTCCTTAAATGACTTTAACTAGAGAAATGTTTCAAATAAAAGTTATAGTGTTCAATAGCTAAAATTACATCTGTAGTTCACATACTTAGTTTAAACACAATCGTTGAAGTCGTTTTAAAAGAAATAGCAGAAAACTGAAAAATATTTTTCAATAAAAATGCACAACTAGTCATCATCTGTTTTTCTTCAAACCCGAAATTTCAACCACAAATTTGATTTTAATTAATACAATTTAGATGATAGAATTGTGTAATGAACTGAAATAGCATTTGAAATAAGAAAACCTAACCCCACCCATCTTCATAAGTCCCTTAAATGAATTTTGAAAAAATGTAAAGAAAGGAAATGTAGTGTTACAAAATAAATAAAACTAGACATATACATGGAGAATTTCACCATTTATAACTTACCATTCGTGAACATCCCGAAAAGTTTTATTCCAATGTTTTCAGAATGGGTATTCCAAATTCGATTATATTTTAGAAAAAATTCAACATAAGTTGGTAAAAAAATGGAAAAATTTCAATCACCACTCTATTAATCCCATAGAACATTTTGTGGAGACGTTAAGTTAGGTAAAACATATTTTTTATTACTTTCCTTTACTCCTAGTGAGAGGCAATATTGTCGTGTCAAATTTTCGATATCAAGTATTCACCGGAAATATCCGTTTTGACGTACCTTAAGTCCAAAAAAGTAGTTTTTAGAAAATGGTCACCCTGTGTGTGTGTGTGTGTGTGTGTGTGTATGTATGTGAACAGCATAGCTCAAAAACGAAAAACCGTAGAAAGTTGAAACTTGATATTCCGTTTAGGTATCACCATGGGATCTGACTGTAACTTATAGGTCAAAATTCGTCAAGCGAAAGTACCACATTACTAAATATTTTTTTCACTTTTTCGCAATTTTCTCAAAAATGACTCTTAACGAATTTCTTGAAACTTGATACATCAACTGTACATACAAGGAGTTACAACTTTTATTTGAAACATTTCTCCGGGAAAATTGATTTAAGGGTAATTTTGGGGGATGGGTGGGATTACGGTTTCCTCTAAAGTGCTATTTCAGTTTATTATACAATTCTATCATCTAAATAATATTAATTAGAATTAAATATGT
Organism: Triatoma infestans; assembly: GCA_011037195.1. NCBI lineage: Eukaryota > Metazoa > Arthropoda > Insecta > Hemiptera > Reduviidae > Triatoma > Triatoma infestans. The sequence goes on from JAAEAF010014037.1 coordinate 213,859, forward strand.
TGTTGAAATTGCGAGTTTGAAAAAAATCGAAAGTGCGTTGACTTTACCACTTTACTGAATGATTTTTTTCACTTTTTTGCGATTTTCTCAAGAATGACTCTTAACGAATTTCTTGAAACTTGATACATCAACTATACATACAAGGAGCTACAACTTTTATTTGAAACATTTCTCCGGGAAAATTGATTTAAGGGTATTTTGGGGGATGGGTGGGATTACGGTTTCCTCCAAAGTGCTATTTCATTTTATTATACAATTCTATCATCTAAATAATATTAATTAGAATTAAATATGTTGTTGAAATTCCGAGTTTGAAAAAAATCGAAAGTGCGTTGACTTTACTACTTTACTGAATGATTTTTTTCACTTTTTCGCGATTTTCTCAAGAATGGCTCCGACGATTTTCTTGAAACTTCCTATATAAACTACACGTACAAAGATGTACAACTTTTATTTAAAACATTTCTTTGTGAAAATTCACTAAAGGGCACTTTTAGGAGAGGGGAGGGGTTATGTTTTTCTCTAAAGTGCTATCATACTTGATTACACAATTCTACCATTCAAACAAAATTAAATAGAAATAAATAGATGGCCGAAATTTCGAGTTTCAAGAAAATTAGTAAACCGGCTTTTACACTTGTGCGAGTTGAAAGGGAATTAATTAATTTTTCTTACAGCAAACTTAATGTCAAACAGAACTTTGAGAATTACAGTAACTGAAGGTCATGTGAGTACTTCACGCGATATATATCTCAATAGTCTCTTCCTGACGATTAAGACGGGACCTTAGAAGCCAGTGTGGACTTTTTTGGGTTTGTGTTTTATAAGGTAAATTTTGCCAGAAGGGAATTTGTGTAATGGCGATTTTTTGTCTGCATGTCTTCCGAAGGCTTCTGTTTTTTTTTTTTCCCAATCGTTAAATGAATTATTCATCCAAATGAAGTGGCCTTTTTTTTTTCTATAGAAGAAAAGCTTAATTTTTTCCAGAGCGAATAGTGACTTTAACACTGTCAATTTCAATTAATACAAATATTTGTGTTAAATATTGGGAATTAAAAAAAAAGTATTAACATTTAAGTTATGAAATCTAATATTTTATTTATAAAAATTTTAGAACGATACACTGAATACTAGTAAATATAATTTGATATTATTAAACAAAAACGAAAATTTATTCGGTTTTATTTGATAGAAACTTTGCTTTTATTAGATTGAAAATAACCCACTGCTTATTTGATTTTTCTTTTAATTTAAATATTCTGTAATCCTTAGCTCTTATATACTATAGCTCCTTGCTACACTATCTTGAATCTTAATTACTTCAAACCATTCAAAATACGACTGTTCAAAATATGGCATTACACATCCATAAAAGCCCAATAGAAGTCAAAGCCTTTACATGTGAAGCGTACCAATGTACTTGATATGCAAATTATGGACAAAATGGCATCCACTGCTTGGCTTGAGGTGAGGAGAACTCTCCCGGGCAACTTTAGTTTTTATAGTAACTTATTAAGGATCAATTGTTATAAAATTAGCAAATGAAAATTAAAAAAGAAAATGGAATTAAATTTAAAAAATTCATTTTCTTAAATGCTCCATTAAATAATTTTTAATGCAGAGGTAAAAAAACGAGGTTAAATGCATGAACAAACTGTTTCTATAATTTTCATTTGTTACAACAAATGAATAATGTTAGTCTGCGCAATAGTGAACTCGATTATGTAAAAGTGCCACTTTTCTCACAATTGAAATCATAATGGCCTTATGCAAGTGTTCAACTTGCCTTCACAGTTCATAGTGTCAACTGACCATGGATTTGGCAGTTTGATTAATAAGCCAGAACTTCGTCAATTGATAATAATAATAATAATAATAATAATAATCTGCACACAACCAAGCTCCATTTTTAGAATCGGAATGACAAGTCTGATTTGCATCAAGTGATCTTTATTATTGTAACTCCTAGGCTAAACTATCTTGAATCTTATTTGTTAGACTGTTCAAAATACTCCAGTGCAAAATACGGCTCAGTAGAAGGATATGGCAAATCTATATAAGTCAAAACCTTTACTTGTGACAAATACCAACGATCTTGTATGTAACTATGGACAAAGTGGCACCCAATGCATGACTTCAGGTTTTATAGCTAAATTATTATAAAAATTAGCAAAAAATATTGTGACAAGCTGGCAGCTGTTGACTTCAAACCTTGTGTGTTCCATGTAAATACATGGTAAAGTTTTCAATAATTTAATGAGAAAAAAAATGGTGTGAAACACTCATATGGCATTTCTCTAACTGCGAAATGCCAAATTTTCTTCAAACTTACAATTTATATTAGTGTTTAAAACCGGCGGCATTTTTATAGAGAAAAGCACGAGAAACTGGAAAACTTATTCAGTAAAGTCGCACTTCCGCTCAACCGATTTTCTTCTTAAGATGATAGTATTGTGTAATAAATTGAAATAACACTTTGGAGGATACCATAACCCCACACCTGTCCAAAAAGTGCCCTTAAATGAATTTTTCCGGTGTAATATTTCAAATAGAAGTTGTTGCTGTTTGCATGTCTAGTTGATGTGCCAAGTTTGAAGAAAATCATTGGAGCTGTTTTTGAGAAAATCACAAAAAACTGAAAGAAAAAATTAATTAAGTGGCACTTTCGTGTTTGATGCGGTGGTGTTGTGGTATTCCTAAACGGAATACCAAGTTTGAGCTTCGTGCAACTTTTCGTTTTTTGAGATGTTCTTTTCACACACCATTTTCTAAAAACTACTTTTTTGGACTCAGGGGACCTCAAAACGAGTGTTTCCGGTGAACACTTAATTTCGAAAATCTGACACGAAAGTACTTCTTTTTACTATTATTAGGAACTGAACGAAAAAGCATATAGACGCTGCTGTGACAAATGTTACCCGCCGATATTGCCAACAAAAACCTAGCTTGGGGAATGGAAGCCTAGCAATAGACCTTTACTAACAAATTGTGCACTAGCGATTAAATTTTAGATATGGATTTATAAGTGATAAATTAGACCCATTTCTAGAGGGTACAAATTAAGTAAAAGTAAAGTAATGCCTATTTTCTCAGGCGGGCTTAACATCCAACTACTAAAGGTATCGTAGACGGGAACGGAAGCACCTACTTTACTATTAACATTTTTTAACGAATATAAAATTTAGCATTTGTATGCGGGACTCGATTTGGGATCTCCCAACTACAAGTCCATGCTCATAACAACGACATCAACCCCGCCCTACTACAAAGTACTAGACCTGTGTATGAGATCAGTAAGGCAGACTGCACTGATTAGTCAATGTTGTGTGATAGAGGGAAATATTGCAGTAGGGAACAAAAGCAAGATCATTTAGTCGATATCGCACACTGTAAAAGCTGCTCATCAACGGTATATTTCACACATTTATTAAAACAAAAATTGATGGATACAGTATTACAAATAATCCGAGTATTTCACCATTATTCTATAACCAATAATTCCTTGGAACTTTTTACATTTAAAACACAATTTAAATCAAAATGCTTACATGTACAACTAGATTATTCCACCACTCCAGTAATTACAATGCTCTCTGAATGATTCTATAGCTACTAATTCCCTAGGATTTTCCCAATTGAACCGTGCGTCGACTTTTCTGCTCGCTCACACTCAAACCCTCTATAGACTCCCTGCTCGTTCACCAAAATAGGGCTAGAACTACTCACTGATACAGAGCAACCAGATCATCCAAACTATCCTCGAGCCAGCCACTACCCACCATCCACTCACCAATTCAACAACTGACTGACAAGCTGGCTGGCCGGCAATGAGGCGCTCTAGCCCAATTTTGAGTGTCAACTTAGCGGTCTCTATACTCTGGGCTTTGCCACACAGCAGAATAACCAACTAGAAGAGTTATAGTTTGTTGTAAATTATTTAAATTTAAATTATGTTCTAAATCATAATTATAAAATAGAGAATTAAAACGCAATCAATTACGAAGAGTAAGTTCTTAGGAAGGTGCCGGGGCATGTTGGCATTGAAGGGAATGAGATGGCCGACGCCCGGCCAAGATAGGCGCTACGACCCCACTTCTGGGGCCGGAACCTTTTTGTGGGATTAGCGACCAGTTTCTGTTAGAGGAACTTAGGAAGGAGGAGGAGACGAAGAGATCTCAACTCTGGTACTCCCTCCCCGGGTTGCGGCAGGCCAAGATCTGCTTGGGAAATTATAACCAACGGAGGTCGGAGGCCTGCATTGGACTGAGTAAGAACAAGCTCCGCGTACTTACGGGTTTCCTCACGGGGCATTGCCGACTTAGAGGACACCTGGTGAAGCTGGGCTTGGAAAGTGACAGCTCATGCAGATTCTGTGGGGAGTTGGAGGAAACTCCAATACATCTCCTAACAGACTGCGAGGCTGCCACTCAGAGAAGGTTCAGGAACCTGGGCAGCTACCAGGTGGAGGAGGGGTATATACCCTCTCTAGAGCCCGTCAGGGTATTAGGATTCCTCAGGGATCTTAACCTGATGGAGATATTGTAGAACGGATGCGGTGGATTAACTAATCATCAGCTTGATGATCCAATTGATTCTGTTACCCGTCACATCACTTGGCGATTTTGTGATTCTCTTCAAAATGATTAGATGTAAGTTTTTATTCAGTTTCTCCTAAGACGCTACAGACATATTAACGCTTATACATTGAGGAGGGTGTGATAAAGAGTATAATTCGTAGTTTTTGTGACTTAAAAGGCTCAATGGTGGCGCCTTTATGCATCATCCAGGAGACTCTCTCCAAAGTCTAATAAAAGACGGGCTGGAGAGGGAACTTTAACTAGGGTGCCGTAGTCTAGCTAGCCAACCCCATAGAATCTAATCTAATCTAATCTAATAGCAGAGTGCTTAGTGCATAAAATGTCCCATAAGATAAATAGGTCCATCTAGTTTTACGGACCCATTGCAAGTCTATTATCATTATACATAACAGATAATGATAATAATAACAGCATGGAATTTAATGAAATAGCCTCACTCAAGCAAGAAATTCAGTAAATCATGGAGCCGGAATCTTCTGTGGGACCAGTATGTGCAAGAAGAGTGGAGTATGAAAGAGGAGCAAGAGAGTACTTTACTAAAGAATTATTCCAACGCTGTGAGAAAGGCTAACACGATTGTGTGCGGCAGTGACTAGAGAAATGTCTGGGTCTTAGTCATATTCATCAGTCGAAGCCAAACAAAGTAACATATTTCATTTTGTTTTGCAGGGCATCAGAGAGCATCTGAAGAAGTTAGAATTCGAAGCGATAGTAAGTGCAGTCTCTTTGGGGAGATGGAGAATTCCTCCAATACTATTCAATATTTCGCTATTGCCCAGAAATGGTTAGAAGCTTGTTGAACCGTACCGGGGACTAGAGAAGGAGATATTCTGTATAGAATCGGCTCAAATCCTAGAATTTCTTAGAGAAATCGAAAGAAAATAATTGAGTATTTATCCACAACTTTTTTCTGAAAATTTATCCACTGAATAATGAGTATCTTGCTAATTTTAAATGAAAATTTGAAGCCACATTATTACATAGGCCCCTTTGGTTGTATTAATTGATTATTATGATTTTAACATGAATATTATTAGAAGTCTCTTTTCTAAATGAGCTGTACCACTATAAGGTACTTTATAGTCTTTTCTAAGAAATATTAAATATATTCGATTAGGTAACATATCCTCAGCTGGTTTTATTTTCTTTTAATACATCACATAACTAGGGGTAACCTAAGTAATGTAAAAGTGAAAGGATGTAGAAATATTTAAGAATAAAAAACAACAACGTATCTTTGGAGATATGAAAGTCATCTCGGAAGTAAACAATGATAATTTCTAAATAATGACTGTACTCAAATTTTAGATTGTACACAGTTTATTTTTTCTAATTGTCAGCGTAGACAGTATTTAACGTTTTTTATATGTTTGATGATCATTAAGAGGTAAACAAGTTTTTTGGGCAGATTGGTATTGATATCTAACGTTTACAGGCATATCTGAACAGAGCAACAAGTTCCAGATGCATTTTATTCCATGACCTGTGATAATACAGATATTTCATGTCATTCAATGTAGACACATGACCTTTTATCATAAGTATGAGCAAGTGTTCATCATCACATACATTTTTCATACAAAATTGTATTTCATTTGAGGTTTCAAGATTTTGTTTCAAACTCGTTCAACCGGAAGAACCATTTCGCGAATGGATTTTTTCAGTTATTCCCCATTTCTAAAAAAAAAAGGGATATAACCAAAATTTGATCAGTCAAATTTAAATTCTGTGTCAGCTACGTTTAGGAGACTTACTTCTAAATTCAGATTTATACTTTATTTTGGTCAACTAAATACTTAGTAAAAATCCCAACATTTAAGCCTAAAGAACTATGAAAATTCCTTTATCTGAATCATTGTGTCAGTTACAATATTCAGTGTAATCAGTTCATTACAAGAGGTAGCGCTTTAAGGGAGTTTCCACGTCTATGAAGGGAGTTTTATGTAGATTTTTTTCCTTGAATTGGCCACTCTTGCCAAGCTGGCTACTACTTACTTCGGTATTTCTTCAGCCAGAGTGTCCTTAAATCCTCTAAAATTTAACTTCAGTACTCTTTTTGATGAAGGTTAATTGTCAATATTTCCAAGACTATGTGTTTAGAAGTGGGTTGCTTATTTTTATCAACGGAACGGACAGTATGTTCTTTAATTTAAATATACTTTGCGGATGCCGGCTCTGAGAGGGCTCTAAACATAAAGTGGAGAGCAAATATCCATTGGTGCCTCTCCCTAAGAGGTTCACTAACGAATACCTAGCACTCACGGAACCACTGGTCTGACTGAGTCACTGAGTTTACGGGAAAGATTACCTAGGAGGAGGAAGAAGACACATATTAAGAGTTTAGATTTTAGTTTAGATTCTTCTAGGCCTAGGGGATAATGCAACGCGATCTGAAATATCTATTGTGCCCTCGGATGGTTCTCAGTGCACTGCCATCCTCCGTGAGTGTTCTCGAGACAACAGTGCCCATCATCGAGTAGTGAACTGTAGCTCTAGCTCCCTTCTAGGAAGAGAAAATCTAAAGGCATCACTGCTGGATTCATTTCATTTTTATTACAACGAAAATTGATTTTATGGGAAAAACGGGTCGTAATGACGTAAGGCATTTAGATATACTGTTCTCCATGCACACAATATTATGAATTAGTAAATGCATTGTGAAAATTCCAGGTGGAGAAAATTTGTCAATTGGAAAATTGGGAATGAAATAAGATTTCACACTAGTGTTTTTTTTATATATAAAAAATAGTGCAACGGAAAATTTGCGCTGGTATGTAAAATCAACGCTTATTCCTCTGTAATCGTTTAGCTATAGCTATTAATTACCTTATGTAATGATTGAAATTTTGATTTAGTTTAGAAGCTTAGCATGTGGACAAGCTAATGGCAGAGAGTAAAAGAGATTATCGAGGCAGTACTGCTTATTTTGACATTACTGCCGTCTCCCCAAATTTTTCAGTGTAATTTTTCGTAAAAGAAATGAGTATAGGTTTGTGTTTTTAGACAGAGATATTTGCAGATTTGCTGTAATTCTTGAATAAATGGCCAGATAATAATTTGCAACAAAACAGCTGGACTTAATAGTTTCATTAGAAGCCAATAGTTCCGTTTGAAGCGGGTAGTATGATATATGCTACTGAGTCTCATCAATCACACGTTACTTCCCCAGTAATGCCCATTATAATATATTGGCGAATGGTTACAAATTGTACAGTAACTACCATCTAGAAGTTGTTCGACTGGTAAGAGAAACAGAGAATAAAAAGCCGGAAATCTAAGGTCTTAACATCAGTCGTCTGATAAACATTGAAGGTTAAAGATCAGTCGCCAGAATAAATTTAAGAAGTCTCTACTTCAACCTTGATAGCTACACTAGCTGGTCTAGTTTTAGATCACACTAGCCACATCGCTCTAGCTATCCTTATTCAATTATACTCCATTCAATACGCAAACATCTCTCTTCGCTTGTCGGTCACTCTATCTTCTATAACTCTTTTTTTCTTTCTCAGTATCGTAAAATATAGAATTGTGTTTAAGTGCAAGTAGTCAGTAGAAGTGTTCTGATTTCTTCATCATTCATCAAACTTCACTCTGCTCCCATACATTGATTTCCGTTTTGTTTTACTGTTTTTTTAATTTTCACAGTATATGGTTTCGATAGGCCATGGTTAGCAGATTTTTAGATGTTCCTATTAGCGGAATTGATACAGGGACTGGGCTATGAAAACTATAATAATAGTAGTAGCATGGAAAGTAATGAAATAGACTAGACGACACTCTGATTACTTCAAAAACTATTAGACGACGACAAACTTATCACAAAACAAAATACAAGATCTTACGTTATGAATATGGGGAACAACCAATTACGGCAATTCTCCCTGTATTCACTTTTCACCATCTAACATTTTTCTGGGAATCTTTATTTAGTTTTCTGGGACGTAGGTTTGAATATAGGATTTTCTCTAAAGTGTCATTTCCATATTTTATAGTTTGTGTCATATAATAAAAAACAATTAAATTTCTTGCCAAAATTCTAGTTTAACGAAAATCGGTTGACCGAAACAGGGGACTTTTTCTTCCTAAAGACACCAACAGATTTCATTAAACTTGGTATATTTACTATATCTACAGGAATTTGTCAATTTTGCTTATAACTTTTTTCGAATAACATTGATTTCAGGAGATTTCTGGGAGAGTTGGAACTCCTGCTTTACTCAAAAGTGTCGTTTTATTAAGTTCAGATTCTTCTACGGATTTGATCTTGAATCCAACTCAACTAAACATTCAATAAAAATTGAAAAAAAGATGCACAGAAATTAGCCGAAGTTAGACACAAAACAATTGGCCAATTTTCTATTGTAGGTTCTCATTTTTGAAATTGACACAAAGCTAATTATATTCATAATTGGCACAATTAAGATTAAATAGTTGAATTTACCAAATAATATAGTAAAATAACGGAAAAAATATATGTATGGATTAATAATTCATTTAAAAAACAAAAATAAACTTGAAAACCATTCAGTGTTAATAAGACGTGACAACAATCACCATGACCGCTGCCTTTTAAATATTTTCACAAAACACACGTACACTTACACAAACACGACACACACACATACACAGAATTCAGAATCATTCCTATGCGTTCTTATACACGCGCGCCACTTCATTACATCATAATGTTATGTGGAGATAAAAGAATCAAGCGAGGTGGTGTATAAATTATTATTTTTGGTGGGGATGAAGATGATGACGCAATAAGAATCCGGCCGGCACCAGGTGGCAGCCAACACTGTATAGAGCAACTCAGCAGGCCTCACTTCTCCATTCCTTGCACAGCGCAGCTGGTATTGATATTGTTGAGGAAGGTTGTTTGGTTAACGTCTGTTTTATGTGTGTCGGTTTTTGTGTAAACACAATTGATAGTCAGACCACTGATTACTTTATCGCGTAACTCATTCCCTGTCGCTCTCTCTCTCCCCCTCCCTCCTCTTCACTTTCTCTTTCTAGAAATTTACATTTTGTGATAAGAGGGAACAGAGAATTAATGAAAAAAAAACTGTCCTTGATAGTTCGCTTTTATTCATGATTTATTTCTTTCGTATTGTTTCCTCTTTAATCTAAAACACAGCACTGAAGGATCCCAACTTCAGAAGATTATACTCATACAGTCAAGGAAATTTTAAGTTTTAAACTTAGATTTCCGTATTTTTATTTTCTCTTACTCTTACCTAGAGGAAGTATAGCGAGCGTGAGTTTAATTGAGTTTTCAACGAATTACATTTTTTTGTGGTCCCCAGAGTACGAAAAAATGGTTTTTAGCGAATGCTATGTGTGCGTGCGTGTATATATACACGTGTACAAATATATATATATGTATATATAAAAGAACGGATTAGCTCAGTGGTAGCGCACTGGACTAGCAACGCGGAGATCACAGGTTCGAATCCAGCCGTGCTACCCTTAGATTTTTTCTTCCTAGGAGCCCCTACAGCTCACTGTCCCGTGATGGACAGCGTTGTCTGTAACGGGAGAACACTGTCCGAAGGCCGGCAGTGCACTGAGAAGGCACCGGGCGCAAATGACCACAGATGTTAAGACGCCTTGAATTAAAATAAATAAATAAATAATTATATATACGATTTTCCTTATATTTAGAGCATTCCTCTAAAGTATAATTTTCGTAAATAATATGCTTTTATCATCTTCATAATCTCAAAAAGAATTAAATGTATTGTCAAATTTCTGAGTTCGAAGAAAATCGTTCCAACCAAAAATGCGTCTCTAATGAACGGTTTTTCTCACTTTTCTGGGATTTTCCCGATAAAGATCCTCCAAGTTTGAAGGAAATTCGTCAACAATAACTGTGTAAATTGCATTAGAGAAAGTCATGTGAGTGTTTCACATGAGAATTTTTACACTTACTTATTTGCTGCGATGTGTTTACGGCAATTCCAATTTTGAGGGCACGTGAATACGAAAAAATATTTTTAGTCAATGTTTATATGTATATGTGTGTATGTATGTATTTACATATCTAAATAGCATGGCTCAAAGAAGAAAATGGGTATCACCATGGGATTTGACAAGAATTTATCTGTCAAAATTCCTCAAGCGGAAAGTTTAGCCATTTTAAAGAATGGATTCTGCGATTTTTCTCGTTAATGACTCCATGATTTAAAAAGAAAAAATCTGATGTGATATACTCACACAACTTTCTCTTACTCCTGTTCTCAAAATTATAATTGACAAATTTTATAGTTAGTGTACCAAATATGACGAAATTCGTCGAAAACTGAAAAAACTGTTCAGTAAAAGCGCACTTCCGGCTCACTAATTTTCTTAAAACTTGGCATTTAGGCCATCTATTTATTTCTAATTAATTTTGTTTGGATGATAGAATTGTATTATCAACTATGATAGCACTTTAGAGGAAGCTGTAACCCGACCCCTCCCATAAGTGCCCTTAAATGAATTTTCCCAGAGAAATGTTTCAAATAAAAGTTGTAGCTGTTAGTATGTGTAGTTGATATACCAGGTTTGAAGAAAATCGTTGGAGCCATTTTTGAGAAAATCGCAAAAACGTAAAAAAAAAGTTCCTTTTTGAGCTATGCTGTTCACATACATACATACATTCATACACACACACACACACACACACACACACACACACACTCTCAGATCATTTGCTGAAAACCACTTTTTTGGACTCAGAGGACCTCAAAACGGATATTTCCGGTGAATACTCAATATCGAAAATTTACACGATTACAATACTTCCTCTTACTAGGAGTAAGAGAAAGTAAAAATTGTTCACGCTATTACACACAAGTATATTTATTATTTTTATTTGAAATATTTTTCAGGTAAAGTTCATTTAATTGGGATTCTGGTGGAAGAGGTGGCATTAGACTTCCTTTGTGAATGTAGTCTTCCACCTGCATATAGTTAATGAGACTTTTGAATATGTTGCATAAATACTGAGTTTGATAAAAATAGTAATCTACAAAAATGTAAATTTCCGAACAGTTATTTTTTTAGTTTACTTTGATTTGCTCGATAACGGCGCAAGAAGGTTTCTTCAAAATTAGTACTATCGGTATTAATTAATCATTTGAATATCATTTGGCATTTTTATTTGTAAATTTTAATGGAAAATATTGAATTTATGGTGATTCTGGGCAATGGGTGACTTAGACATCTCGCTGAAGTGCCATTTCAGTGTCTGGATCTGTTTACCGGTATAATGTTATTGGAATTCAATTTGTTGCTATAATTTCGACTATGTAGAAAAATCAGTTGACCGGAAGTAAGAATTTCATGAATAGTTTTTTTGTGTTTCTGTGATGACTTCGTTGGTGACTAGCGGGGTTTCTTTACACTTTGTACTATTCATTTGAAACGACATCACTTCTGTGTGAAATGTTTCCTCAAAAAATTATTTTAGGTTTTTTCTCTACAAACCTGGGCGCGTCATGCAACCCTCTAAAGTGCCAAGTAACAGGGTTTGTTCTGCCAGCTGTACACTGATAAAGACAACTAAATATTTAGTAAGAAATCGAAGTTTCTACAAAATATATGAATTAGATCGACAAAATATGCAATAAGAGAAATTCGTGTGAATGTTGTATCAGCAGATTTTTTAAGTCGTGTGAACATTTCACACCCGGACTTCTTTTCGTAAAGATTTTTCATACTAATTACTGTTTGGAAAATATATTTATGTTTGTCACTTTTAATTAAGAGATAATTGATGGATTAGATGTATTTTGGGCCACCGTGTGTGAATGAAATCTTTTTGGAAAATATGTGCTAACAGTCAGCCAGAAAAACGAAAAGTTCAATCTTGTTTTTGCATTTAAGAATTGCCATGAGATGCGATTCGTGGGTTTTTAGCCAGAAATCTTGTAAACTAATTACACTATGTTTTTTTCGAAGAGTTTATGTTTTGTATTTTACAAGTGGAAATCTATAAGTCTGCTTGTGTTGTTTATGGTTGTTTTTTAAATTGTGGTAATGATGAAGGCAAAGTATATTTTCCGTGATTCTTTAAGTTTATCTTTAAGTTTATCCGTGAAACTTAAAGTGAATCTTTAAGTTTAAGTCGTACAAACAACATTCATGTAAAATGTGTTTTTTTTCTCTCGCTAAAGCAAAGAAAATATTATATACTTTTTTTTAGGAAATTACCTCCTTATTCAGGTCGATCTCAGAATACGATAAATTTTAGGGTTAAGTATCTTTCTTTTTCCGTGGGTGTAGATTCCGAAAATGTATTTTTACCTCAGTCCTAGCTGCCTCATCTGGCCCATCGTCTCAGTAACTAGTGTAACGGAATTCACCGTAACGGAATTGTATGTATTTGTAATTGATGGCAAACTGGTCCTTGTAGTAGCAATTGTTAATCCCTCACACGACTTTCTCTTAATTTATACGTATTTAAAATGGCAAATTTTCTTTTAATTTAAAATTTTGTACATTTGGCCGAACATAAATGTTATATCTAGAATATTTCGTTCTAGAGGGCTCAATTGATTCAGTTGAATTTTTAATGTCGCGCATTCTACAGAATAACAAAAAAAAACAATTTTTCCAAAAAATGTAACAAATAAATGTGACTAGTGTTATTATAGCTGTGCAGTTAGTATTGCAAGTTAAAGAAAATTAATGGTAACCTTGTCCTCACGCGGGTAGCGCATTCGCCTATAGGGCGAGAATTCAGGGTTTGAGGGCAAAGTCGGTATTGACCCACCAGCATCGTGAGAAAAAGTGGGAAGCTGTAGTTGGTAGCGCACCTAGCTAGCGAAGACCGGAACTAAAACCGCGAGGGGGCCACAGCGTGCTTACCATACATGCCCCCAATCGCCGTCTGACGGGCCTTTACGAGCTGTTGCGCCTTAGGTTTTGATGGTATCATTATAGGGAAAATTCAAAAATAACCAATAACCTATTCTTAAATGATTTTCTTTTAATTTCATAGTAATGCTTTAAAGATAAGTTAATATTGTATGCATGTAGATATTATACGATGTTTATGAAAGTTGTTGGAGCTATTATTTAAAAATTAAGAGAAAATCTCGAAAAAATGAAAAGAAAACTATTGGTAAAGTTCATTTTTCGGCAAATCCTTCGTATCAGGTGCGGTATTGTATTAAATAGATAAATAGATTATCAAATGTCAGCTTTCTATTTTTGAGAAATTTTTCAGAACACAAAATGAATTTTCGGCGAAACTAGTTTCAAAAATTTGACACGGTCTTTTTTTGGCCGTAACAACAAGTAAATCGTTAAGTATAGCAAACTGCTTTAACAAAATAGTCAAAGAACTTTTATTTTGATCTATACTAATTTTAGGTATTTTATTATCTAAAATATTCATAAGTAGATGCAACCTACTGTCACGAGGTTATATAGTGTGCTGGTAATATGGTGATTTAATATTGGAATCCTAAACACTGTATTTTTACATTTCCGCAAGTAATTTAAACTTTCACACCGGCGATACAACTTTCCCCCGCAGTGGTACCGCCCTCCCACCCGCTACAAAGTTCCTTTTTGTCCACTTCCAATTTTACATTAATACGAAGATAAGTGTTTTCGAACAGCATTTTTCAATTACTTCGACACCTTGATATTTTAATTTTTTTGAAGTATTTTAATAAATATTTTTACCTACTTTATCGCTGTATTAGAAAGAAATGCGCGTGAACTTCTTAAATTGTATTTTCACAATTAAAAGGAAATAAATGTTTTGAATTCGTCTGAATGCGAGAAAATGTTTTAGCGAATAATGTGTATTGCATGTGTGTGTGTATGAGCTTAGAATTTGCCTATGGTCTATTTGGCGAAGCTAACCCACAAACAAACTATCTCTGCAGGCCCTGTGAAAAACTATCTCCGCACGGTCTATGTGAATGTTTAAGGCCACTGAGTTGAATTGTTCTTGTTGAGCTGGGATGTTTGCAACTACAACATGTTATGTGTGGACGTAAGACTAGTTAATAATTAAACAGCTTTCTAGAATGAGCCTGGAATGGGCCTTGGCTTTCCAAAAAGACCTTGGCTTTAATCCTCAACAAAAATCTTCCATTCTTCTCTGTTTTTCGCATTCATCTTTCCAACCGATCAATCCCAAAACCGTTAAATCACTCAGAACATCCTGCTAGCTACCTCTTCCTCGGTCATCTCCTTGTGTTTGATTACATAGAATTGTCCTAGAAATCGCTTGCTCTGTCTGGCATTCTTTCAATGTGGCCCTTCAATCTTACAAGACTTAATAAAGCGAACAAAATCCTTGCCATTTATTAGGGTTTCTTTTTCTTTATTTGGTCGGATTCTCATGCTCTCACTAGACTGTACAGGCCCTATATTTTCCTTAATAGTATTTAGCACCCCAGATTCCGCGCAATAAGTGTCATTACCGGCTTTAACAATGTCTTGTATAACTTAAGTTTCGTGTACTGGGAGAAGTGAACCTTGGCAACATAGTTTCGGTTCCCTGCTACTGTTCTTTTAGTACTGTTTAGTTCCTTATCTAGCGTAAATTTCTAGCAAACTTATAATTGCCTAATTGCCACATTAACTATTTCTCCATGCTTTTCGCATATTGTGTGAATGAATGTTAGGAATCTCCAGTGTAGGTGTTGTTAGGCTGTTCTCTGCGGGAAAGTCGTAAAATTACTTCAGAAACTTTAATCAAAAAGTGCTGATTTAATAAAAATCTATTGTGAATGATATTTCTACAAACTTCACATTTAAATGAAGTGATGCTATAAAGCCAAATCATCTCACCTCCATTGAAGTTCCATTGCAGGTATTTGCTTCAATGTGTCTTTGACATTTTAAGTATGCAGTTGAACGTAAATCATGCGGTGGCGAAGCAGAGTTTTTTGTTTGTTGGGTAATTCTTCCAAATCCACCTGGTTGCACGTTTAGCTTTGCTTACTGCAGGCAGTTGTAGTGTGTGATGAAGTATCAATGTAAGATCGGAATAACCATAACGATACCCAAGATCTTTGAAACAATCGCTTCGATGTTTCTCTGTGAATGTAGTGTAAGATTAAAAAAAAAAATTATTTTAAACACTCATTCAACTTTTTCTAGACGTTTTTCGCGAAAATTCCAAAAACTCAAAAACCTAATATGTAAAGTCGCATTTCCATTTAACCGATTTTCTTCAAATTGGGAATTCTAGAAATGCTTCTTACTTAATATTATTAATATATACTTAATATATAATTAATATTATATAGGTGGTAGAACTACATATTGTGATGAAGTGTACGAATTGTGGGTAGAGGAAAGTTAAACGCTACGTCCCCTAGTAACTCAACAAAAAATAATTTTCCCGAGAACTTCACTTACTCAACTTTCCGTAGTCGTTTATTAGATAAGTATAATCGCCAAGAAGATAATGTACAAAATTTAAAGAAAATAGTTAAGAGTCTTTTTGAGAATATCGTAAAAGGAAAAAAAAACATTCTGTAAGGTCGCGCTGATGGATTTTGATAAATTTTGCCCGAAATGTCGTGCGTGATGAGGTGGTAGTACCTAAACGGAATACCAAGTTTGAGCTTCCTGCGGTTTTGCGTTTTTGAGAAATTTTGTTAAGACATACATACACCCACCACACAACACACACACACCACACATACAGACCATTCGCTAAAAACAATTTTTTTAATACTCAGGAGATTTGGAGTAAAGCGAAAGTAATAAAAATAAGAACAACATCTTGTTATTAAAACTCATAATTAGTTAATTAACCTTCATGAAACTTACCTCAAGCGGATTATTTCTCGTATATAATAAAAATTTGGTATCTATCACATGCCTTGGCAATGGAAATACATTGAATGGTCTATATATCAGATGATACCATTCTTTGGAAACATTTAAACATCCAAGTTCTTCATAACAGCGTGTCTCGGTTCCAGCTTGTTTTAGTCATAGTAGTATTGAGTAGGTACAGCAACATTATGTAAACAGAAAAAAATATGAAATAATATTAGACAATATTTAGAATAATATTTTGCTCCAAAAAGAAATATTTGTAGCTTTAATCTACTGATTGATATTAATAATGGAACTTCCCTCCACTTTATTCCGATTATTTTATTTCTTGAAATGGTTAAAAGTCTATTGCTGGGCAAACTGAACGTAGAACTGATAAGAGCACATAGTTTTAAGTTTAAACCTATCCATAACTTGTTTAAATTTATCTATAAACAAGGGCAACAATTAATAAAAGAATAGAAATGAACTTGGAGATTTACCATTTTTATTGCTAGTTAGCTTTAAGGCCAAACTACTTACGACCTAAAAGATTGACTCCCTTGGCACATACACAGGACTTTTAGAATGTAGTTAGTACAAAATAAGTGTGTGTATGTGTGTTGAGCTAGAATTTACCTGTGGGTTCGTAAAACCAAATAGTTGATGCAGATTGTCAACTAACACTGTAAGTTAGGTTTTGTATGTTGTGTGAGTATTAGGGGTAGATGTTGTTTTCATGATGTTCATGCTGGGATAACCGTAGGGGGACGCCAAGATTCGAAATCGGGTAAAGTCTCCTTATCCAAAAGGGGCGACGTTACCAAGGCCCGCTATCTAGTCTCGAATCTAATTAAGGAGAAAACTTAATATATAACTTGGTTCTGACATTGTGATCTATGAAAGAATCTGCAACAACAAAGCGATACTCTAGAAAGGTTATATGCTTAGTAGTGATTTATTTTTAAAGCAAGTGAAGCAGGAAACAAGTTCATATCAAATCTGAAGCACTTCATATAGAGAGACCTTTTGCTGATAAAGTTAGTATGTGGTACAAAGGAAGAGAGGAATCTATTAAAAGGGCATTTCTTGAGGGAACTAGAGAGAATATACTTTTAAATGCTCTGACTAAACCGAAGGCGGTTATAATCTTATACTTATAAATTTATAGCTATAAAAATGATAGTAGATGGAGGAGTTACAAGAACTAAGCCTCCACGATCTAAAAGCTCTCTTGGGTATATAGAAGTACAAAGTAAAAAAATTCGAATATTTTTAGTAGTAGGCTATTGAGTTGATACGCCTGAGCCGAGAGAGTAGCGTACATCAATAACTCCTGTGTTGTTGTTGTCGTGTCAAGCAAATGTACTTCAGGTTGTGAGGTGGGACTCGCAGAAACAGCAAGACCCTGAAGAAGTGGCGAGTCTATTACCCTCTAAGGGTAATACAAGAACCTTATGCCTATAAAGGTTTGGTTCGAGGATTAAGTGAGGTTCATGGCGGACTGTTTGTGGCGGATGGCGGACTGTTCGTGGCGGATGGCGGGGGCATTCCTAGGGCATGCATCTTTGGCAGTCGGAGTGTCGGCGCTGGCCTGCTTCGACAGTTCTGCTCTCGGGATTTGGTGGCGGTGAGGGTTGGTCTGGGGGTTTGGTGGGCGTCGTCGTGACGTAGTTGTGGCTTCGGCTTACTTCCCCTATGATGGCCCCTCTCCTCCACCTCAGGAGTTAATGGGTTTGGTTCAGTTTTCGGAGGCCAATAACGTACCTATTATTATAGGATGTGACGCGAATGCGCATCATGTTGTCTGGGGGAACAGCGACACCAATGGTAGAGGTCGCGCTCTCATGGATTTCCTGGTGGGCACGCGATTGGAGGTCCTGAATAGGGGTACTGAACTCACTTTTGTTACTAGGATTAGAAGACATGTTACCCTTGCTTCTAGGAATTTTAGTGGTTTGATTAAGGATTGGAGGGTGAGTCCTGAGGCTTCCATCTCCGATCACAGGATGAAGTACAAAGTAAACACAGGTTTACTTTGGGGATTGATCCAATTACCCTGGCTACTAGGATAGGAATCCTAGGAGGGCGGATTGGGGTTTATATTCTAAAATTCTTGAAGATAAACTGACTATCCAATCAGAATAGATCACAATAGATCCTCAATAGGGGAGTCCTGACCTCCCAAGGTGGTTAAGGGTAGTAAGATCCCCTGGTGGTCCTCTTCGTTGGAAAAACTAAGGAGACAGGTAAGGGGTTCATACAGGAAGGCAGTCCTTGCTGATTCCTCGGAATCATGGGATTATAACAGTATTAAAAGAGTATATAAATATGCTCTAAATAAAACCAATAGAAATTCCTGGAGATCCTTTTGTGAGGATTTAAATTCGTTCCAGGAATCATCTAGGCTGGTACGGATTCTTAGTAAGCATAAGACCAGTCAGTTAGGTACCCTAAAATACCCTGATGGGGAGGGGGAAGGGGAGGCACTGCAGCTTTTGCTTCATACTCACTTCCCGGATAATATTGGTTTAAATGGTGCTTCATCTTTGGTGAGCGGAAGGAGATTGGACTCTGATGATGTATCCACCTTAGATGAGGTAGTCACGCATGATAGAGTAATTTGGACAGTACAAAGTTTCTCACCTTTCAAGTCACCTGGACCGGACGGGATTTATCCTTGTCTACTGCAAAATGGTGGGGACGTGCTGACGAAGGTATTGTTAAAAAATTTTAAAGGATGTTTGATGTTTGATTATGTACCGACATTATGGAGAGATGAAAGAGTAGTCTTTATTCCCAAGCCGGAAGAAGCGACTACTCTGACCCTAAGGCATTTAGACCTACTAGTCATGTCTTTTCTCATGAAAACTTCGGAAAGGTTGCTAGATAGGTATATTACTAATGGCCCATTAAGGGATCATCCACTCCATCCTAACCAACATGCTTATATCGCAGGTAAGTCCACAGAGACTGCATTACACTGTCTCGTCGGAAGGATAAAATCTGCTCTAGAGATAAAAGAATATGCCCTAGGGTGTTTCTTTGATGTTGAGAGGGCATTTGACAGAGTATCGTTTGATGCTCTCGAAGATGCCTTGGTACGAAATGGTATACATCTCGTCTTAATCAATTGGATAGGTGTCTATCTTAGAAGTAGCATTATACAGGCTTCCCTTGGCGGACGCACCATGATAGTACAAGCGGAGAGAGGGTGCCCTCAAGGGAATTGTCTCTCATCAAAGTTGTCGTGCGCCGTCATGGATGACATTTTGGTTAGGATGAATTCATCGGGGTTTTATGTGCAAGCATATGCCGATGATGGTGTTATTTTATTGTTAGGCCGCTGCTGTCCACTATTTCAGACTTAATGCAAAACGCCCTTAACATGGTATATTGGTGGACACAGGATAAAGGTCTTTTCATTAATCCTAATGAAACCCAGGCAATTCTATTTACTCATAGAAGGAAGATAGTGGGTTTTACACCTCCCAGGTTGTTAGGCACCTTCATACAGTTAGTAAATCAGTGAATTTCCTTGGAGTAGTTCTCGACAGTAAACTGACTGATCGGAACATGCTAAGACACAGCATCAAAAGGCAATGATTTCTTTTTGGCAATGTCGAAGAACTGGGGGATCACTCCCTAGATGATGTTCTGGATTTATTGAATGGTCATTAAACCTAGATTGCTATATGCGGCTTTGGTGTGGTGGCGTCACATTGATCACGATCCGCTAGGCAGCTGCTGGAAGATATCCGCTTGGCTTGTCTGGCGGTGACTAGTGCGTTTCGGACTGCACCAACCGCATCTATGGAGATTAGATTACAAGGGGGGGCGAGCCTCATTCCACTGCGACCTGCAAATCGAGGTCTATTGTGGATCCCCTTAAACCGCATCTATGGAGGCTTTGTTAGGGATTCCACCTCTCTTTGTGGAGGTGAAAAACCAGGCAATGAAAGCCTGTTATAGAATTAAACAGGCAGGTTTTTGGCAGGGTAGGCGATATGGCCATTCTACCATTTATCGCGAGATGCTTTTAGGAATTCCCATTACAGGTTTCCCTTCTGATAGGATGTTGAAGACTTTTGTCTTTGGTCATTCCTACAGGGTTAGGTTGCCTTCTAGGGAAGATTGGGGTAACCCTGGGTCCGTCTGGGGTGATTCCTTAGAATTATCTCCGATGCTACACGGACGGCTCCAGGGTGGATGGTAGGTCTCGGGCTGCCGTATATTTTGAGACGGGAGACCATTTGGTGGTGCCTCTTGGTGAGTGGACCACCGTTTTCCAGGTTGAGGTTTATGGAATTCTTTGCTGTATTTTGGATGAGAGGTGCGAAACACTAATTTAAAAGGTGTTTGTATCTGCTCGGACAGCCAGGCTGCGTAGCTCATGTGTGTTCACTTTTAAATTGGTGTTGGAATGTTCTAAAAGACTGGAAGATCTTTCTTCTTTTGAAGGATGTGCTTCTGGTCTGGGTTCCAGGTCATATGGGAATCTTTGGGAATGAGTAGTTGGATAGGTTTGCCAAATTAGGCGCCTCTCTCCCTTTCATTGGTCCAGAGGCTTATGGATATTGCTCCCTTTCATTGGTCCTTATGGATGAGTGCAGTGGGTTGTCGGCAGTCTAAGATGCTCATTGGGGGTCCGGACGGAGCTTTGAGTAGCGGGATCCGTTTTATTTCACGGACCTCTCTCAGGCATCTGGTTGGCTTCCTCACTGGCATTGTGGTTTAAGGAGACATCCCTATACAATGGGACTCATGCCTGACCCCTTTTGTGGAGTTTATGAGACGGAGGAGGAAACACCCATGCATCTGATGTCGTAGTGTTTGGGCTGTGAGGAGATTAGGTTTGGGATCTTCGGCCGGAATAGGATGCCGGTAGAGGATCTTAAGCTATGTCCTTTTAAGGTTTTGGTCCGATTTATTCGGTCTGTGGTGAAACTTAGATGGGTAAAACCTGGGACTGGACTTTTGTTCCAGACCAAGTAGTTGTTATTCTTTAGGGGTAGCTATATGGGCCCAGGGGAGGCTTTGGATAGCGTAGGGTTTCGCCCTCCCCTACCTTGATAATAATAATACCCTCTAAAGGGTTCCAATCGCTACTATATATACCAATGTACTTTACTTTTGAATGCACTTTCTTTTAGAAAAATATTCTTCATCTGATATACTCCTTATAACATAGCATCTGATAAATAGGAGTTAGTTAATTTGTCTTATTAATTGTCACTTTAGAACATCGATACTGTTATTCTTGTTTGATATACGCGGAACGAACGGCCCAATTTGAATAAACCAGAAATAGATTCAAAATAGTGTAAAGCAGAAAAACTGTTGAGGAATATTTACATCTTTTCATTTATTTTATCGAGTTATTCCATTACATTTTTATCTTTTTTTTATACTGTTTGAATATGAATCTGGACACTGTCCTGAAAACTTCATTTATTTATTGATTTTATTCAAATTTTTTTATTCCTTGAATTATACAGCTTCTTGGAAGGTTTTTCCAATCCGACAAATGTTATACTTTCATAGTTGTTGTGGTTGGAACCAAGTTGCAACTAAATTTACTAATTTAAACTATAATGAATTAAATGTAATGTAATTGAATTTAATGTAATGTAATGTAATATAATTATTAATAAATGAATTAAAATTAAAGTTTGGTTGCAACTAAATTTTCTCTGTGCAAATCTATGTATCACACTGACAAAAGGCATCCTGATGATGGGCGAACGCGCGAAACCGGACGATGACCACAAAGAAGTCAAAAGTCTTCAACAGGCTATCACGGAAAATATCTCCGATGTTATACTTTCATGTTTACGAATGCAGAGTTTCTTTAAAAGATCTTTAAAAAAATGATTGAGAAATTTAAAAATTACATAAGTTTCGTTTTATTTTCCTCTTTTACAAAGTTAGTAATACTTATTCAATTAAGTATTTTGGGGGGATATAATGCACCGAAAGATCTGTTGGGCTCCCCTAGTCATCCCTGGATGAGATTTCTTAGCCTACAGCATTGTTTTCCGAGTCTCTTTCATTTTTTAGTACAGTTCATTTGGAAATTTCGGGTCTTAGGAACGTTGTAGGGAGGATAACCCTCCAATACTCGTTATGTAACCTAGGCTTATTAAACCTTCTCTGATAATAGCATCTCAATCTGTCATTAGTCTTTGTTAATTGTTCCACCCCACCACAAAATGTGCAGTTCCTAGACACAGTTTCTTCACTGTACCCTGTGTCTCTCCGCTAGGAAACTTGCCAGTATATAAGGCCTATTTTTGCTGATTGTTTCAACTCATTTCTGGGAAGAATCTGTCCAAAAAAAGCCTTGTCTGCCTCTTGAGAAGGTTCTTCAGGGTAGGGCGCTAAATTTCTGAGTTCGCTTATTGCACAACAGGATTCCGGTCTCATTATTACGCCTTTCTTTCCCATTGTTTATGTTCATCTCATTATCTTCGAGGCCTGTATGCCCTGGCACCCAATAGAGGATAACTCTATTATTTCTTCCCTGATCATAAAATTTGCCGAGATGTTCCCATACTATTCTCAGACGTTACGTCATTTGATTATGAGTTGCTCAGCATTTGACCCAGCGTTCAATTAGAATGATGTATGAGACCGTTAGATCCCGTATTAGGTAGGTAGGTGTGACTATATTAACTTGCAATAAGTTCGCTACGACGGTTTCTAAACGAGCCTCACGGTGGCTCTAAGTTTTCAATCACTTAAATGTTAACCAGTGTCTGTCTTTATCAGCATTGTCACCCTTTTCCTAATCTAAACCATTCGGTCCTTTTGATATACTTGAATACCAGATATCTTTGCAGTGCTTCAATTATTAGTCTCTCGTGTGGCCTCCAGAAATCGCTCCTTCACCAGTTTCCTGTGTGGGAAATGTAGCAAATTCCTTCTTTTCCATTTCTTTGTTTTCTTATTTCTCCTCCCCCTGTATTGATCTGCCCGTTCGTTAGAATTGGGTCAGTGATTCCTGCTTCATTTCCTTTCTTGATTAAATAGATTTCTTTTGAGCATATCTCTTTAGTGTATCTAATCGGATTCTATGTGGATGTAGATTCTCTTATAATTTTCTTGATAAATGTGTAAAAGTACTTGGGCATAGCGTACCTATTGATAAACTCTCAGCTCATCAGCATGAACATTCACTTTTCAAACGAGTACACCCTCTGTACACATATAACTACAACGATCTTGTAGGACGCATTAGATTTCACTTTATAATCAATTTTTGTAGACTGCACGAAATTTATTATTTAACCTCTTCTGACATTTCTTCAGAAACTTTTGCTTGATGTTTGGTTCGAGGTCAATTCAATCGTTTGGAAAGAGGATCCACTTTCTTAAGGTCGTTCTTAAATTATTAAAGCTACAATTTGAAGTAAATAATATAGGTAATAAAATACAAATAAACATATTCTCAAAATGTTTTATTTGAACGAAAGGTTACAATATCATTTTAAAATCGTACTTTTCTAAGGTATTATTTCTTTAAAAATTCAGAGTTAACATTTCATAAAAATGCTCACGTTTCCATCACAATCATTTCACTTGCAGTATTTCATTTTGTGTCTCAATCTTCAAATCCTGTTTTTTCAGAGGTCGTCCAACCACATTGAATTCATTTCATTGTGCTTGTAGCTAACTTCTTTCCACTTTTCTAACGTTCTGTACTTAAAAAAGTCTTTATACATTATACTTCATCAAATATGTATATATCTCCATCAATTGGATTTAAGTTTTGTACTTTTTCTTTGTACAGGACGGTTGGCAGCCTTGCCAGCTGTAATATACTTACTTTAAGGAATTATGCGTATTTAATAATATTAATATACTTTAATGCAATAAACCCACTATTTTGTCCTATAATTCAGATCATATCAACTATATAAGAACTATGTATTTGCCCTATAGATAGCTTGTAGGAATTTTTCTATTTTTATTTTATTGCATTATTGCTAATAATTCTGTCATTTCTATCCTTGACCTCAAGTGTACACCACAATAGATATTTCTATCTAATAGTGTTCAGTTGTAATGCGGCCTAGACAGGTTATAATTTCTTTACTTTCCCTATAAGAATGAAAATCCAGTCACGGGAACTTTCACAAGAGAGTGTATCTTTTTAAATTCTTTCATTACAAAGTCCAAACACAAACATTTCTGCTTTTGTACTGTAGTGGCTAACCATTTGCCAGTTTCATGTTAGATTTAAAGGAGAAACTACCGCTTCTTTTTTTTATGTACATGTATATAAAAGTAATAAACATTTATGTGGTACTTTATCACTATACTTATTTTTTTAAGTATTAAATTACTTTCACGTGAGACACGAAGGAGACGGCATATATTCAAACAATGGAGATTTGTTTAAAAATTTTAATATTGCAATTAGAAATCTTTGTAAAATTGCATCAAATTCATATAATAATTATATTTTTTTTATGATTTTTATTATAATTATTAGTTCTTTATTTATTAACTTTGCAGTCAGTGCTATTATAAGTAAATTTACTAGAAATAAGTCCAGGCAAAACAAAAGTCAAATGAACAAAGAGGGAAGAATACCCAGTAATTATCACCCCCGATAGGTTCTATATTAATCACTCACTCACTATCTCACTCGGGCCACTGCAAATCACAGGCCACTGACGTTTGAGTCTTCGAGAAGGATTATCTGATATCATGCGGGAAGTAAAAGACGCCTAGAGGATTATTGTGAAAGTATAAGAATTAATGGGATTTATTGTACCATGTCTCTGTTACTTCACTTACATATGGTATTTCAAGATCTATATACTGAGTGTGATTGGAAACAAAGAATTTAGGTTGGACGCCGAAGATTGAAAGATTAGATACCCCATAGTGTTCTATACCGTATTAAATTAGTTTAATGATTGAAGTCATTTATTTTGTATCGAGAGTTTAAATCTTTTAAATGATTAAAATTTAATACAAACGCAAATTTAGTAATGTATCTAACATTTTATAAAATATTAATAGTAATCTATTATGTAACTCATAAATAAGGAATTAGAAATCGCATGCCTTATGCTCCATTAAAAATGGCGGTCGAGCTTCTCATGAAAGCTCAAAATCACTTCATATGGCTGTGGTAAATTTCAGGTTGCCTTTATTCTTTGTTGTTTTTATAACAAATTTATAATTCTTTGTTATTTTTTATAATCTCTGTTAGTTCTAGTAAGAGGAAGTATTATTGCGATCGTGCCAGATTTTAGAAATTGAGTTTTCACCGGAAAAATATGTTTAGGACTCTTCTGGAAACAGAAAAATTGCTTTTAGAGAATATTCGGTGTATGTGTATGTATACCCTGTGTGAATATCTCAAAAGTGCACGCATTCCGTTTACCATCGCATCAGACACGAAGTTTTCGACAAAAATCCATCAATCGGACGTGCAACTTTATTGAATGGGTTTCGGTGAAAATTTTCCTAAAAAATTGTTTGTAGGTATCCCGAGGAATCTGAGTCGTTAAAATTCTAATGTGTTCGTTCATTATTGACACTCAACAGTGTAATCATTCTCTATCTGCCACTGTTAGTATGTTGGCACACTCCGCCGCCACTATTTAGATGAGAAAAATTTAAAATTTAAAGAAATCTTTTCATTTTATATATAACTGTATAATGAATGGGTAGGAGAAGGAGAGAATTAATTAGATTTGGGAGATAAATAAACGGAAGTGATGCTGAACACTGTATAACGAGAAAGTAACACATACTCTCAGGACTTTACACGGAATTGGAAATTGGCAGCGAGAGATTTAGAGTGAGTGAAGAGAAATATACTAGTTGGTTGCTGACGCGTTGTTACTGCTGTATAAACTGTTCTAAACACTGTCCTCTGTAGGTCTAGCGCTGCTATATATAAATAGATTTTCCCACTCTAGTCAGACGTAAGTAGCGAGTGAGACTCTCACTTTTTGTGTCTCTCTCTCTGCTTTAGATCCCTCTCTTCGGATCCTATTATAAACTGAATTAAGAGGAGTAACAGTCGAGTGAATATTTTTCTAGAGACCAAAAACCAAAAATATATTAATCCTAAATTTTTTGTTTTTTCGACAAGATTGCAAAATGTGACTTTTACTCACAGGTTAGGTTTGCGCACATGAAAGTTAGATTTGACCACATGGAATAATATAATAGAAAGCTTTCTTTTAAAAGTAATTGGAGAAAATGAACAAAAATAAGTGTGGCTTGGATTGTTGCTAAACAATATCTGAGAATTGTGTGTATCAGAGCAATTTTATTTATATTGTTCGGCCGATTTCACATGTTCCTCCATCTTTACATCTTTCTCTCTATTGATTCATCAAGTAAAATTACAGACATTAATTTTTCGATTCTTACATAATTTCTGCAAGCTACAACTGCCAAATTATAACATAAATTAAACAGCTTGACATGCTGAATGAATTGTAAATAAATAGATCACATTCGCAATGCTACCCCTCAGACTCGCCCATATGTGGGGGGGGGGGTAGTTGAATACCTACTTCTTCAAGAATCTTCTCTATTCTGCGGACCTCCCAGCCTACCAGCAGTAACAGCATTTATACTGTCAGCCACTCTTACTTACACAAAATGACATAAGGTCTGTAGATTTAGTTGATGCGCAACTACAGTACTTCTTTTACGAACAAACTGCAGTTCACTACCACAAACATTCATTCACTCACATATACGCCAAGAGAAGCAAAAGTTATTTTTTTAGTTCACAGAGGATTCGGCATTATAACTCCCCCCCCCAAGCTGCCTAATTATCTTCTTTTCCTTAATTATTCTAACCCATTCTTTGATTTTCTTGGCAAGAAAAAAATAAAATTTACGTCTTGAATTCTACTTTTGAAATGAAGTTACTTAACAACTAGCTGGTTCATTGCAGGTATGATAGATTTATCATATGTTACGTATAATAGCGTTTCGACAAGGCCATCTTTGATAACCCTTATTTCGCCTGGGCTGGTTATGTGTTCAGGGAACAAGCTCCACCCAAGCTTCCCTTCAAGTATTTCTAGTATTTAGGAAGCTTGAGTATTTAAGAGTCGAGATCAAGAACAAGCACTCTATCACAAGTCTACTAGTTGATAATAATAATAATCCTATCACAGTCTACATCACCGCTCTTGCCACATCACTCTCTCACTCTCTCTATACATTCCTTATTTCTCTCTCTATATATTAATACTTAAGTATGAAAATTATTAGTTTATATTTAATTGTAGTGCAGCAAAAGTTTGTGCTTAGTTATAATTCCCTCTTTTCTGACATACCAAAAATTCCAAAAGTAGGCAAGTTTAACATAAGAAGTCAACATACACAAACTTACGTAGTAATTAATGGTAATTTGTGATAGAAACATTAAAAGAGGAAAGAGGAAAAGAGGAAGTCTCATAGAAATTTTGTAGAACCACACTCTGACGATAGAGGAAAATCAGAAACAGGTCAGTATTTAGGAAAAGAATCTGCTGCGGCGGGTACCATCAAAGCAATCCCAGAAAGGCTATCTTCTAGTAAAGACAGTTCTATCTAGAAAGATTATTGAAGAGTTAAAATTTGGCATACACTTAGTGAAGCGTGCTGGTGCTCTAGTGTCTCTTATAAAGAATTGGTGTCAAGGGGAGAAGCTTCAGATCTCATTTGAGAAATCTAAAGTGATGCTATAAAGGGCAAGCTTCATCCCAGTCGTCCTCCCTGAATTAGGGAACAAAGAATAGCCTATGTAACCCAGTTTAAGTACCGGGGGGTGCTGCTTGGATTGGAAGCTTTCTTTTAAGCCCCATATTAAGCGGGTTGCGTCCAGGTGTCTCAGTTTGTACTAAGAATAAAATGTGTGGCTCGTGGTATATGGTAGCTGAAGAGAGGTGTAGCTTTGATCATCTATAAGGGCGTGATAGAGAATGTTGCAACGTACGTAGCTGCCCATTGGGCTGACAAGCTTGCATGCGATCGTACAGCGCACACTGTTGCGAATGCAAAGAGCTATTTTGTGCTCTGTAACTTGGGTCTATGCGACATCCTCCACGGTTAACTTAGCGGTGATCGCTGGTGTATTGCTGCTAGTTCTCCTTGTAGAGAAGAGGACCCTAACTTACAAGATTAAGAAAGGGGAAGCAGTCGTCCTTGATGGCGAGGAAATAAACTTATTGCGAATAGGACTAAACTTATTCGGAGCTCTTAGCATTCCTGCGAGTTCTGTAGCCCAATAACAGGAACAACTCATATTCATTTCAAAAATTTTTAAGCTAATAACTTATACAAAAATTGAAATTAATAACTTATACCTTTACATTAATTTTGTTAATATATTGCAGTAATCTTGACCAAAAGTTAAAATTTACTTAATTTTAAAAACTTAAATAAAAATAATAATTTAATTTGATCACATTTAGGCTAATTTCTTTATAGAGCTAATAGTTACTAGTTTTCTAATTTTATTTAATTTAATATTGTAGTTCTTTTTTTTAATTTAAGGCGCGTCAACACATCTGTGGTCTTGGTCTTCTCAGTGCTCTGGCGGCTTCCATACAGTGTTCTCTCGTTAAGACAACACTGCCTAGCAATCACCAGATAGTGAGCTGCAAAAACTCCTAAGAAGAGAACAATCTAACAGTCTAGCTTTGTCTCGAACCAGGGAACTCTATAATGCTAGTTCAACGTGCTACCACTGAGCTAATCGCTTCTCTAAAATTGTAGCTATAATTTCATACAAAAACTCATTGGCTCTTAAAATTAAATGTTTTGTAAAATGATAACCACTTAGTAAAAAAGAAAAATTATGTGCTCTAATCAGTTGAATATTCATTATTATAGAATAATTCTCTTTTCCATAATTATGGGTAAATTGTTTACTAGTGAATTTTTGCATCTTTGCGTGAACTTGCATTTATTGTAAAAAAAAGTGCACCAAAATTTCCGGAAAACGGGTTGGCTCTCTTCGTGTTAATTTTGATTACTTTCAGTGTTTTCTAAGATTGTTTTCAATCGTTTGAATTTCGCATTAAATAATAGAGTAACACAAAATATTGAAAGCACCTTGTAATGTGCTAAATCAGCTTTCATGTAACTATTATTTGAAGAAATGGCTAATATTATAATAACTATTGATTTATAATAGTCTTTTGAGTGCTCACTGTAAAGAAAATGAAATGAATGACTGATTGATGATGAACTGTACTGCCATAGTAATATAAGCCATGGTTCTATTTCCTAGCACTAGTTGTGACGAGTTAAGTTTAATTTTTTTCCTAGTGTATGTTGAAAAATTATTAAAGCTACATAGTGTAGTATAAAGTGCAAAATTGTGGAAATATGTTACGGAATACATGTGTGTTGTTTAAATTAACTTAGGAACTTTTCTTTAAATAGAAAAATAGCTATAATGATGTAGCTATAATCAAGCTCTATTTTTTATTTATAAGAATTCAGAAATACTAACTTAAGTTTTACATATTCCGTAACTATATTATGGTCCCTTCAGACGAAGATCAATATCACTAACTAAATAATCAATATTATAAGCAGACCACGCTAGTGATCAGGTTATCACGAACTTGTCTGAAAGCACCCCAGGTGTCTGTGTATTCCAACAAAATATACTTTGATTTAAAATATTTACATTTAAGTGGTAAAATCGGCACTGCATTATTCAGAATCTTCAATAACATATCCTCGGCTAGAAAACCAAACAATTCTTTATTAAAGTAACAAAATATATATATTTAGAAATTAAAACAAGTAAAAAAACACATAAGTACTTAAAATCAGATTTCACTTACTTTCACAAATTTTTCAAACCCAGAAAAATACCAGTTTGTAAAATAGTATTAAAAAAAAATTAACTTGTAATATTTTGTGTTAGTTACACTATTATCGCTAGAAACTGAGAATGCTTGAAATTTACCAGAATACTTGGTAAACAATTTTTTTTTTTGCAATTTCAGCTATGAAATCACAAATTTTAAGTTAAATTGTTTCCTTATTGTTTTGTTGATTTATGAAATAGTATTATTATAAATAAATCAGTTTTAATAGAGGTGTATTTATAGGAATTCGAAATAGCAACAATTGGAATTAATTATGTTCATAAAGTCTGCAGGTTAAAGTTCATACAGTTCTCCCTTTTGCTCCTAAATAAAATGGGATTTTTTCTAGTACCATTCATAATCAGCCTAAAATTGGTTTGACGATAAATATTAGAAGAAATCGACATTCTACGACCTTTAGCAATGATTTATTTTCTTTCAGTTCTCATTGCAGTTCAATTCAAGGCTGATAAAGAGGTTGTTTGATCATCGGATAAGACTGGGGAACTAAATTAAATTAATGTCTTGCTCAGGTTGGGATGCCTGGATAATTAGAGCATGAAGGTAACGAGGAGGGTCGGATGGTCTGACTGACATGCCTTGATCAAGGTCATTCAAAGCTTACCCAGTGGCCTTGATGGCTAAGAAGCTTAACGGCTAAACATATATACAAATGAGCATATTTCTTGGGAGACTCTTGGTTTTTTTTACAAGAAATAGAGCCTTCACGAGAGGTTCACTCTCGAGACTTGTGAGTTCTAAGCCAGAACTAGAGAATTATACTCAAGGAGTAAGTTACACAATATACCCCTTGACAACCCCTTGCCATCTCACTGAACATCTTCGAAATAGGGTTGAATGCCTCCTTTCATGGAATAGTTTTTCTCAAAAATCTTAATTTATTATTTCACAGTTATAGATTTCCAGTGAATAAATCTTAAACATCTGGTATTTTATCCGTCGTAGCATGCTTAATGATTTTGTTCTTGACCGGTTTCGGATTTTCATCCATCACAGAGCAAATCACCAAGTTTTTGTAGAGAGTTCACTTCAATGTAATGTTTCTGTTACACCCACACTTGTTGGTTCTATATATGTGGGGAGGTTATAAGGTTATGGGAACATAATCAGGAACAAAATCAGTATGCATGCTACGACGGATAAAATACTAGATGTTATACAGCATTGCGGACCCACCCACATTTTCAAGAATAAATCTTAAGTTATTTTTGTGTTAAATCATTTTATCTAGTTCTGTTACCAGTTTTTGCTTAAGTTTTAGTCCTCTTTAGCATTAGTCCCCAGTAACTAGCCATTAAAGTTTTAGTCCTGTCTGACGCTAGTCTTCAGTCATTAATCATACAGTTTTAATTCCGTCTGTCGTTACCCTTTATTCAATAGTCACTGAAGATTTAATCTCGATTGTCACTAGTTTTCAATGAATAAAACTGAAATTTTTACTCTTTTCCTCTAGTCACTTTGCCTGTCTGTGGTGTTCGCTATATAGGTAATCTCTATATCATCTTCTTCTTTAGATTCAGTAAGAAAATAGTTATTCATTAATGGATGATTTTAGAGCATTCACTCTTTTTTCTGTGGGTCTGTGGCTTATTGCGAGAAATTGTTGCATGTCTTCAAGCAAGTCTATCATCTTGGCACTTATACGCTTTTAAATATTTTAGCACTTTTAGCCTTAAATATTTAATATCAAGTATATTTATTTATCATTTCAGATTAAATATTTTAGTATTTTTAGACATTCAGATTAAAATTAGAGTTATCGTAACACTCGGTAGTTATAACTATTGCTATAAAGAGTGATAATATTATCATTAATTTGTAACAACAGATAATGATTATTAAACATCTGGCTCACAGAACTTTGTAATTTAACAATTATATGCAATTAAATTTTACCAGGTATCCAAGGAACGTTAACTTCAATTCTATTTGTCTTCCAACTATCCAACAATCCACCCTGAGCGGCAACTGCATGCGTAATAAATGCGAACAAGATCAGCGGAGTTTGTGATCCCATGACACCTAAAAAAAAAAAAAAAAATAAATTTGAAAAAAAATAAACAATGTATTATAAATCAAAATCTGATGAAATCTCATCAAGACTGCTAAGTTTTTTGTGACTTCCCTCTTAAACACCCAGTTAATAAATTCTTTAGAATTTGATTGGGACAAGGCAATGAGTCAGGAAAATTTTGAAGTTTGCCATAATATCGATTAATTTTTTATTGTTTATATGAACTGAATATGTGACTACAAAATCACAACTTTCTAATATCCAGAAATTTCGACGTTGTGTGTATGTGCTTGTATATGAGCCACAGATTATCAGAATGGAATACTAAACCCTTATTTTAAGAATGAGGAGGTTGTAGCCCCTATGGTGGATTAGTGACAATAACTCTAAATTTTTTTTACAAATTTTATTTTTTCATTCACCTAACAGAATATAACACATTTCGACCCTTTTTTATTTTTGTTTTGGCATTGGCTTTCGCCATACTGCCACCACTATCTCATTGTCTCTTTATTATCTTCTAATCGAGAGAATTTAAATATACTTAAACAAATATATGTACTTTGCGTCCATGGTCAGAGTATGGTTAATCAGTTTTGTGAGAAGACGCTGACTTCCTGAACTTGAAAAACTTGATGAACCAGACTTTGATGTGCAGGAAAATACGAAATCAATCAGTCAAATTAAGCTAAAGAAATATGGTCATGACAGATTTATTATCTCAGATTATTTGTCAGGACATAATCTCGTTATATCCCAATTCAAATCAAAATATCAACAAAATCATTAAGTTTATTTTCTTACCTAATTTGATCAAGATAGAGAGAGAAAAGAAATGAAAGTGTTCTCCAGAATATCAGCCCCGCTTTTAAGTAAATACCTAAAATATCACTGTTTTAAAAAGAATACTATGTACGAGATCCGGCAGCTACTTCTCTACTGATTGGATGAAACCTGAGTGAATTGTTGGTGAAATGGTTCATATTGGAATTTTGTCTAAACTGATAAAAAAAATGTAATATTAAGACGGTTGTGTTGTTGATGTTTTAAAAGCGATAAATATCTGTTATTTAAAAAGGAATTCCCTGTTCTGAATTTGTTTTTATCTATGTTTATTTTGGGTTTACTTTACGTTAGATTTGAGCCAAACACCAAGGCTATCTATGTTCAATGGCATTTGTTTCATTTTTTTTTCAAAATAACAAAATGAAAAAAAAAGAGTAAACGAAAACATTGTCTTTAGATAATCAATATACAATAAAGAACTTTATGAAAAGAAAGAAGTCGTCAAAGACAACAAAAAACTATAATTGTAACCTAGAAACAATTATAAATAAGCGATGGAAATTTGTCAGGATGGTTTTCTCAGATTAAAAAAAATATAAATAATTTAGTATGAAACACTCACACAACTTTCTCTTAATCCATAGCATTTAATGGACAAAGTTTCGTTCTTTTCTTTCTTGTTTTCTTTCTGGTATTTTTTCTATTTTATTTAGTTATGGTAGCCATAAAAATGTTGGTAGGGTTTTATCTTTTAATTTTTTTTACAGTACAGTGCCCCCTATAGGGTAAGACTACTCATCTTTAGTACCCCTTTCAGATTGAGATCTCGCAGGAATCTTCCTCCACCGCCTGGAAACTACCCAGGCTTCCAAATCTTCTCTAGATGATAGTATCGCAGTCCGTTAGGAGGTGTATTGGAGTCTCCTCCATCTCGCCATAGAATCTACAGGAGCTATCGTTTTCTAGGCCCAGCTTTTTCAGTTGCCCTCTGAGACTGCAACGCCCCTTGAGGAAACTATCAGTATACGAATTATTACCCATTTTTACTTAAAATTATGAACGCTTCAAATGTTTTCTGGTTATAACTACTCATTGTCTCTTAGCTTGCCTCAGTTCTTAGCTTGTTTCAGAGCTGTGCTCTCTTCATTTCCTCCTCCTTCCTGAGTTTTTCCAGAAGAGTGGTCACCTATTCCGCATAAGGGATCAGGCCACAAAAAGAGAGATGCAGCGCCTTTCCTTGCCAGGGTGTTGGTTATCTCATTTTGGTAGGGGTTACCTTGCACATCTGAGGTAACTCAACAGCCTCTATCCCAATCAATAAAGCTTGCAAGCTGCAGCTTAGATTCTAGCCTAACTGACAGATTCCCTACAATCTCCACTCAGTTTTCCTACAAAAAATGTTTCAAATGAAAGTGATTCGTTTTTCGCTTCTGTCGTTTTTCGCTATAACATGCGAAGTTTAAAGAAAATCATTGCAGCCGAATCCAGAAAAAATGAAAAACTGATTGTTTAAAGTGGCATTTCCGGCTTTTTCAAATTTAGAATTCTAGCAATGCTTGTAATATATATTACTATTGTATGGGTGATACAACTATAAATTATACTGAAGTGGTAATCTAGAGGAAAGCTTAACGTTATTGTTCTCCGAGAAAACCCCCAAAAAGTTTTTAGTAAAGAAAATTTCTCTAATCACCTAGAGCCACGATACTCCAATGTCTTGAATCAAAAGTCGATAGAATCATCCGGATTTCTTCCAACATTATTAAAGGAAAGTAAAAAAAGAAAACAATTTATTAATCTGATGTATGTAATATAAAATAAAAAAATATTGAAATAGTACGAAAATACATTTTGTATTTTAGTTTTATATATTAACATTTTGATTTTAATCCGAGGAAACGATTTTCACCTTCTTCTCCCAGAATATGCTACTCAAAAAAAAATGTTTGAATCATTTCCTTTAAATTACACTTTCTTGTTGAGCATGCATTGCTAAATCTAGTAATATACACAAACGTTTTGTCCTATTTAACTGAACATAACTCATTAAATGTATTCTTCATGTTGTTCCTTAATTGATAAGTTTTTTTGAATAAATTAATGACTTATATATTATAAACTTAATGACCAGTTTCATATTAGTGTTAATATTTTTGGGTTTTACTATGTGTAAATAGATTTTTAGTGGCAAACATTTTTCGAAATAGTTTTTGTTTTATATATTTTGCAAGGTGATTTAAGCTTTCCTTAGTTCTAAGGGAATTTGAGAAGGATAAAATTTTCTGAACAGATATTTTTGTTATACTGGCAGATTATCAGCGATGAACGTTTAAGTTGATTTCAAATTAATATATTTGAAAGGGATTACAGAGAGAAATATGAATTTAAAATATTACGTGAGACAAGATTAGTAATATTTTTATATGTATTTAGATTTTACAAGGTACGCATGCAATAAGTAAAAGTGCGTTGTTTGTAAATTATTAAAAGACTAAGCGATGGCTGTCTATCATAAGTACTATTGCTTTCCAGGAGTTTCAAGGATAATAACGTTTTAATCGTCCGGTAGATCTTCTAATGGGAAAGGAGGATATAAAAGAATGGTAGTGTGAAAGATATATTGGAAATGGTTATTTCTGAATTCCATTGAATCAAGGGCGAAGGGAATCATGCTGTTTGAAGTTTGTAACTGGAGACCCAAATAGGAGCATTAACGAAGCTGTTCATTTTGGCGAATAAGTGTTGCTGATGATGGTTGTTGGTGGATATACAAAGTACTGACAATTTATTTCTTCATTTTAGTTGATAATGAGGTAAGGGGAAGCGATAGCCAGAGTGACGAGCGATACTAATTGCCGAAGTTGACTTCTTGGTCCTCTTTGTCAGAAATCTTGCTTGTTCACTTGTTTCTTTCTGTTTATACACTTCAAAGCATCTGATTCTATATTTGATCCCTTTTATACAAAGTCCTCGTTTGGTAGGGCGAAGTGTTGCTTAATCTCGATCCAAGTCGAACGCTGCAAACGCATGGATGTGTCAGATGTGCAGACCATAATATTGTGACTCTTTTGTTCCCCTGGCGAGAAAAGTGGCACTATTTTGTTATGATAATGAAGTAGAATTACATTATCACAAAGTCGACCAGGATTTTATTCTGAAGATCGTGAATTTTTTTTATGTTGTTTCGTTTTATAATTTTCCATTATGTCTTGTCCATAGTTCCATTTCAGAGCAAACGGAACAATATTGGGTTTGTTCCAACGAAGCCACTGACTGGCGTGTGATCGGAGCATGCGAAGATATGCGTTCCAATATGTTTCAAATCAAATTCCTACAGGGTACCAGATGTTGTATATGAATTTAATTATAAAATTATATATATATAGAGAGAGAGAAGAGCATTAAACAAAAAAAAATTCAAATTAAACAGAAATCAGTCAAAGATCGTGTAACGTGGATTAATGATAATTCATTTGGTAAGAGGAAACTGTTGGAAAAAAAACCTACAAAATTTTGTTGCATAATTACCTGAGTTTGGAGCATTTGTCGAGAAGTCTGGCAACAAGTATTAAACTTTAGTTGTAGGAAGTGCAATTAAGTCACGTAGGGGGTTCCATCCCCAGTCGTCTAAGTAAAGTCCATGAGGATTGAGGTCTGCAAGTGAGTTGTCTTTCTGTGAGTCTATTGACGTGAGAGATAACTTTTTTTAACCGAGATTTTTATTTATATACGAGTATGTTAGTTTTTCCCCATATATTTAGTTGATTTGTTTTTACATCATTCCCAGCTATTTATTAGTGAAGTAAGGTGATGCCCTTGGTTCAGGCGGGCTGCTGCCAAATTACCAAATCATCGAATTAAATATCCATTTTACTATGTATTTAGTTTTTCTTTTTTATCAGCTGGAATAATTTAGAAACGAAAAAATTATAAAAAGGTGGATGGAAGAGTTTATATTGTCTTGAAACGTGAAGTTGTAGGCCAAAAATTTCTGTTTCATGGCTCGTGGAGAACCATAAACTTAAACCAAGGATTATCTATTATATTAGTTGAAGCTAAAATAATATCACTTTTTTGCTTATTCGTCATAACAATAAAAAAGCCAAATGAGATAAAATTTGAACTTATTATGCTATTTTATATTGTGATGCCTAATTAAATTCAGAGATCTTGGTGTCCCTACGCTTATCCCAGTAGCCCAAGTATATGATCAAGATTAACACTGATGGGTAGTGCTTGGGCTGAACAAAGGAAGATCTGTGGCTTTAGGGATATGGTCACTCTTTTCCAAGCTGAGATCGTTTGTATCATGGTGGAAGAGTTGTTGGAAGATGTTAAAAACGTGAGGCTATTTCAGACTATTTAAGCTGCACTAAAGACCGTAATGCCTTGCTGGAGTTCTAATTAGTGATAAATTAGGAGTAGACTATATGGCTTCGCTCAGAGGAGCAGTGTAGAGCTTTTCTCAATATCCGGACATGCGGGTATTGAGATCAATGAGAGGGCGGAGAAGTTGGCTAAGGTGGGATTCATATTACCGTTTATTGTCCTGAGCCGCCACTAAGTAGATTAAAGACGTTAAGGAATGGAGGAAAAGAAAAAAAAGTGGGAAAATGGTGGACATAATGGGGTGTCCCCAGACTAAAAGATTTATAACAGACACTTGAGGGGACTTGAAGTATCTTTTCTTCCTAAGTAGGATACAATTGAGAATCCTAGTAGATATATTGTTTGGGCACGCTTGGATAGCCAATCACTCATAACAAAATAGGTCTAATCTCTTAGTGTCAGAATTGTGTCGATGGAATCAGGGTAACGGTGTATCACTTCTTAGGTCAGTGTCCCAGTACTATGTGCCTCACGTTTGCGAGGGCAAAACTCTTTAGGGATGTATTCCCTTCAGTCGGAGATTAAGAATATCTTAGGATATTGGAGTCAAATCTGTAGATAATAGAAGTAGCTTCTTTTTGTGTGGAGGATAAGAGCCATATTGACTTAGATCCCGCATCTGCAAGCATCCATTGATAATAATACACTCCTACTCATACATGTACGTTAATTCTCAAAACCTTTTTTTTCGTACACTTCAATTATACGTCAAATCGATTATTTCCAGAGGAAAAACAATTTTTGAAAATTTATCACAACAATACTTTCTCTCATGGCAGTAAGAAGAAACAAAAGCAGGCCAAATCACTTCCGTTTCAGATAGTAGTATTATCTAATCCGAAATCTTTTCCTACCAATAAGTTTAAATACTAGAGAGATTGAGACGAATGAAATGGTAGAATGGAATAATGTAGATCAGAAGAGACATGTCTATAGCTCTATAGAATTTTTAGATTAATACGTATTCTTTCAATAACTTCATGTCAAAAAATGCAGCAGCTGTTTAGTAAGTGGCAAATTGAGCAGTCAGTTTATGTGAGTAGGAAACTTTTTTTTTCAATCTCAGCTGTTATAATATTCAAGTTATTCTCTTCAAGATTGGAGTCAGCATTCTTAAACGGATAACCACCATTAATGCATGACCGTACATAATTCCATAATTCGTTCCTTTTATACTTGTAATCCGTGTTGAAATAATGTAATTTGCTTGTATATGGTAGAAACTATATTTAAAACCCAAGAATTATTATGAATATTGATTTGATAATCAGGTGATGTAAAATTGTTTTCATTCTTAGAATTCTTATAATAATAGTTTTCTTTGTTTGTTTTTTCCATTATATTTCTCTGTAAATGCTTAGCATGTGACCACCAGATAGATAACTTAGAGTATATTATTATTTGTGCAGACAAAGTTCCAAATTCTTTTTTACTCAATTACATATTTTGAGGTCTCTTGCATTCAATTTGATGAGCGAATAGTCAACTTGTCTAAACAAAATTCATCTTCTTCTTGCGCTTCCAGCTTTTCTTATAATACCATGAACCGGCTTCAGTCTATCTCCCCCACTGGGGGGCCTCTGTCCAAGTTCTTTTTCTCATTACTTGCAATGTGCTACCGCTATCTTTCCACCGCAAGTCTTTCCATTCAAGTCTCATAGATGAGTCAAGGCCATCCTTTTTTTCTATTTCCCTGAAGCTAAGTGTTTAACAACCGCTTGCTTTTCTGCCTTTCTCATTCCGCAAACATGTCTAGACTATTTAAGCTGCCTTTTCCTTCTAGAGCCTCCGTAACTGGCTAACCTCAAGATCTTCTCTAATCTTACCATTTCTAAGCAGTCTTTCCTTGTTTTCCCAAAGATTCTCCTCAGATAGCGCATCTCAAGTACTGTAATTTTATTTTTGTATTCTCTTGAGTTGCCCAGCTCTTTGCTCCATAAAGAAACACTGGTTGGAATGCTGTTATGAATAGTGTGAATTTGGCATTTGTAATAAGTTCTGTTTACTTAATGCTGTGCTTATTGTATGGACAATAATTGGTCTTCTTCATTCGATTCAGTACCTCCTGGTCAATTTTTTAATCCTCACTGAGAATTGCGCCTAAATATGGGAACTATCAAACCATTTCCAATATCTCACATTAGAGGTTATTTAGGTGCTCCGATTCTTACTCCATTCCTACTTGCATTACTTCGCTCTTTGTTTGATTTATCATCAAACCTATACGACTTAGCTCCGCTCACACTTGTTTACTGACTACTGCAGTTTTTCTTAGGAGTCTCCTATTAGCAAGATGTTATCTGCAAATAGCATGGGCTAAACCTGAACCGGTATTATATTCTATGACAGCTCTAGAAGATCTCTGCAAATTGCACATACTTCATCCTTAAATGGTGTAAACAGGAGAGGGCTTAGGCGATTCTAAGGCTTAGACTGTTTAACAGAGCAAACCGAAATATCTTGGAAACTCAGTCAAGAAGATTTCTGTCAAAATTCATCGAGTAGTTTACTAATAATATTTGAATTGCATTTTAGATTTTTCACAATTTTTTATAATATAACTCCTGACACTTTTCCTGAAATAGCATTCTAATACATTTTTATACAAGCTACAAGTTTTCTTTGTAACTTGTTAATGTGAAAATTCATTTATGGTGTATTCTGGAGGAGATGCTGCGAGTAATGTATCCCTTGAAATATGCTTTTTTTTGGAAATGCGATTATAATGAACAAGTTGTTTACGATATTCTGAGAAATTGTTTCATTAATTTCCTTTAACCATTGTCAAACATTATCGGAACTTATTTTCCAGGGAAAATAATTTTAAGATGGTTCTTGGGTATTGTTACTTAGGCTTAGCACTGGAGTGTCTTGTCAGTATAACTGGGCGTGACTTGGCGTTTCCCTCTTATCTATTCTGTATAAGGTAAACTTACATTACATACCAATAATATTGAGAACAATTTACACTTTTAATGAATATTCCAATTTTGCAGGAATTTTTTTCACTTAAAATTATAAGAATTTATAAGAATTATCAAGAATTTTGCTCAATTTTCGCTGCAAAAATTTTCTAAAGAAAGATGGCAACTTCTAAGATTTTATTGAAAATAAAAATGTTCAATTACATCTGCAATACCCACAATACCTTGCAAGCAATTGTCCTGCTGAATATAGGTAGGTAGGTAAGTCTTTATTGAATATATTTACACTTTTTACATTAGTTTCCTGCTGAATATATATATATGCATAATTAACTGTTTCTTTCTTGACTGATTCTCACCAAATTTTCATAAATTCATACTATTAGAATTATTTTTATTCTGTGAACAAATCTAAATTTAAATTATGCATCCAATGCATTTCTTTCACTACTGTTGCATATGTCTAAAATTTTAAACATGATTTTTAGCAATGTGGAAGCATTGACAATAAAGGAGTACATAGATCGACGGGAGGGGGGGGCGTCGCAGTGGAAATGGTGTCACCCTTTGATTCATCGATGGTAAATTACGGCTCAACTTGTTGCTGCATTCTAATCGATCATTAAGAAACTGACAGATTGCTACCCAATTAAGTAGCCTAGTAATGCCAATACTCTGAAAGGCGAACAGAACTCTAGAGTGCAGAGAAGGAAGCAAGTTATTCAAAGAAAAGTACCCGACCTAGAGACCTGCAGACTAACAAAGTCTAAAAATAAACAAAGTAAAAAAACTACTCCATTGTTATAAACTACCGCATTAATATAAACTTTTACAAAAGTACTTCACACTCGGTTGTTAATGGTGAACTCTGAAACTCGCCCAAGAACACAAAAAAATCATAAACTAACTCTGTTGATTATTTATGTAATGGCATGGTATGTTATTCCAAGCTCCAGAATGTACAGTTTCGAATTCATAGACTTCTATCAAGGATTTGTAACATTTTCGAATTGGTAAGTATGGATTAGTTTATGTACTATTGAGAAACAACTTGCCTGAGAGGTGTGCTAAAACCAAGTAGCTACCCACAGCAACAATATCTGCGGGTCGTATGTATATTATTTAATGCTTGTAATGAAGGCTAGCATCTGCAGCTACGTCAAGCTTCCTGAGAAAGTGGCAGTCCGCTTCGGCAAGAGACACACTCATATGTACTTTACAGGCGTCCAATTCCTTTGTACACAACACACTCAACTCTGCCACAACAGATCTAGTAGCTGTGGTAATTTGTTTAGCATTCACAAACATTTCTTTATCATTAGGCAACCATTGTACCATAAATACACTCGCTCTAGTAGGTAAAGGCGGGTAATTTTTTCGTTAGATAGTCAAATTGATTAATGAATCTCAATTACGAATTAGATCAAATTTTGTTAAGACCTTATTTTTATCAGTTCATAGTTATAGACTAATTTCATAAACATCATTAAAAAAACAAATATAAATTAACCAGATAGAAACTATAGTGCTCAGGAGTATCTCTATCAAGTTTTCTTTTTCCAGATTTTTGCGATATTCTCGAAAATGATACCAACAATTTTTTTTAAATTCGAAAAATTACTAACCGTCACTTAAGTGAAAAAATAATTCTTTGTTTTTCATTTTCAATATTTGAGACAAGAAAAAAATTGATTTTGTTCCTGGAAAAGAGATAGTTGATGTTACTTCAATTCCGAATTATACGGTAGTAACGCCACTTCATTATACGGTTAGTGTTAAGATACAATAATAGCATTGCTAGAATTCCAGTTTGATGAAAATCAGTTTACCAGAAGAGCGACTTTACAGTCTGAGTTTTAATTTTTAAGTTTTCAGTTTTTGAGTTTGTTTAGAATTTTTTGAAAAACAGTTCCTTTAAAAATGGTTAGAGAAAATTTGTCCAACATAGTTAGAGAAAGGAGTGTGAATTTGTTTAATTACTAGTGCGATATAGTTTGTTACTATAGTAACAGTATTTCGTTCCTTTGAAACTCTTTCATCATTTAAAAGTTAGTTTTATGCTCAACTGGGCAGAAATATTATAAATGTAGGACTTAAAATATGTTCTATTGCACATATATGCAGAATTCATTTATGTTACAGTTTTTATATTATTTCATAATTAAATATTATTTAATAATATTTCAACAATATAAAGTTATTTCTGTAAATTTAATAAATAAAAAATACAAAACCTATTGTAATTTTGTATCCGTAATTTTGTACATCTTATTTATTAATGATATTGTCATTAATCTGTCTTTGCGTCAAGCAATAAGCCTCATCTGCTTAAATCCCTAATTAATTACAAACTTCACTACCACAAGAATATACCAGTTACTCCCAAGCGGGGGGTCCTGACCATTTCTTCCTAGATCAGTATGCTGTTGGTATACCAGGTAAAAACATCAACCACCTTAATCTGCTAAAAAAAAAAAATTGAAAAAACATTTCTCTCCAGTATTTGTTATCGTTTTTACTTTCTCTTACTCCTCACAGGAGAAAGTATTGCTACCTGGGTCTTCAGTTCAAGTCCAACATCTGGTATTAACCGAACTCTGTAGTTTGTTAGTTATTACTAGGTATAATAGGGGAGATGGTAAAACTAAACCCAGTGCAACCTAAAAGATCTATTGGGCTCTTCCTTGGGTGCCATTATATGTATCATGGGTACCCGAGTATTGTCTGTACAATGTATAAGAAGAGTGAATATCAATGGTTGGCTGGTGAGCAGGGCACGCTAAACCCAAATAGTTGCACACATCAGCTACCTATGCCAAGGTGTGTTGGCAGTATTGCCAGGCTGCACTAATATCCCTGAAGCAGTGATTAACCCGACTAGAAGTCAGGCTTCTTTAGGGTATGTGCCATTTAAGTTGTCTATTGTAAAAATAAGCGAAATTCGATTTATACCATATCCATCGTGGTCCAATCCAATGACTCCTCAGGTTCTCTAATGACCTGCATGAGATATCCGAAGGAGCCCTATATATTGTAAGGTGTAGATCTTGGGGAAAAAATATAAATTTTGATTTTGTAATTATAAGTAAAATATATTTAATATTGATTTATTATTTAGAGTAAATCTCAAGCCTGGGTTTTTTCGAAGGTTGGATGAAAACAATAATGAACAGTTAGGAAGGTAGAATACGTTTAGTACAGTAAAAGGGAATTATCATTCCTTTCTCTCTTCAATAGAGGGAGGAATTATATATATGTAGAG
Source organism: Triatoma infestans (assembly GCA_011037195.1). Lineage (NCBI taxonomy): Eukaryota > Metazoa > Arthropoda > Insecta > Hemiptera > Reduviidae > Triatoma > Triatoma infestans. The sequence continues at coordinate 257,487 of JAAEAF010014037.1, forward strand.
CCTCAAATAGGTGAGGATTAAATTTTTATGGTGAAGAAAAGTGTGGAATTGATATAACAGTGTCGAAGAGCTAAAAGCCCAAACTTCAAGTAAACCTTATATATTGTAAGTTTGTAAAAAGTATATAGTTTCTGCTTAATATTGCTATTTAAAGAATCAGATTTGATTTGTAGTAAGATTTATCCTTGAATTGTATGTACTTCTTTTTATGTTTATTTTCTGCTTATTTTTTTATCCCTTGCTCAATTCAGATAAACACAGATCTCACCAAGATCCCTTTTGAGAAGATCCAAATATAAATTATAATAATTAATCATTAATTAACAATTTAATATACCCCCCCAATACTTAATATTGCAATATAATATATTAACGACTTACTCTCCAGTGTAAAGTCAGATAATTCCAGGACCACATGCAGACGCTTCTCTGAAAAGAAAAAAGAAAAGATAAATATATTTACATAAAACAAAAGAAAAGAATGGATTATTTATTAAGTTGAACAGTGCTTCTAATAAGTAATATAATGAAAGTGATCTTATAGAATTAAACTAATTAATTAATTTTACTTACTGCTATAAGAGAAAGTGCTACATTCGTGTAGCAGATTATCGAAATTAAGGAAATACAAGTTTATTCTAATTTTGCCAAATACAGGTGTCGTGAAAAAATAGAAAACGCACCATTATGAATTTCGATGTTTATTTTGTAAATAAAACACAAACAAAAAAACAAAAGTTGAGAAAAAATATTTTTTTCTGTTCAATTTTACTCTCACAGATTGAAGTTTAAATACGTAAACAAACAAACTACTCTGAACATAATTTTAACCAAACTCTACTGTACAGGCGACTGGCTAAAACAATTATTAAAAAAAAAAACTACTCTTTCCACTTTCCGCTTTTTCGCAATCTTATACGCAATTATAAAAGCTATGGCCTGACGCGAATCCGTTAGAAAAGAAAAGTTAAAAATAAACAAACTGCGATCAAATCACACAACTGACTGCGAGTTGACTCTCAATGGACACGAAATGTTCCTGGTCTTGAGACTACAGTGACTGTCGAGTCTCAGAAAACTATCTCGAGAACGAAAGTGATCTCAAAGGATAACCCCCTAAGACTGATCTCGATACTTTATCACAAGTGGACACTTAGCATTAGAGTTTCCGCTCTCCGGTTAAATTTTTTTTTTTTTAAATTTGGAACTCTAGGAATACTTTTAATCTATCAAATATCATATAGACAGTAGAGCCATATAAACATAAAACACTGAAGTGGCGCTTTAGAGCAAATCTTAACGTCACTATTTCCCCCAGAATATCCAGAAATCAGTTTTCGGTAATTTGTTCAAAAAGAAGTTTATTGAAAAACGTTGAAGCTTTTTCCAAGAAAATCGCGAAAAATGGGGGGAAAAGGTCAGTAAAGTCGCAGTCCCGGTCGGGTTGATTTCGCCCGAAAGCTACTGTTCAGATGCGCTGGTGCTACCTTTACAGAATATTAAGTTGAGTTTACTGGGCTTTTTTTGTTTTTGAAGTATTTTTTTCATGCCAAACATTTTTTATTATTCAGGGGATCTCGAAACAAGTGTTTTTGGTGAAATTCAATTTCGAAAATTTGGCAACATCGCAATACTTTCTCTTTTTGGGTGGGAGAAAGAGGAAGTAAATATGAAACAATGGAGAAAAAATATGGAAGTTGACTTACAAAATAATTTCATTTCATAAAATAATAATTTAAACAATATATATGAAATAATTTTTTTTTGTTATTGATATTGACAACATAAAAGTACCATACGTGAATCTGGTATATACAAGAATGAAATTAATAATTAAACCGGAAATAATGACAGAAAATAAATAAATAATCTGATTCGATGGCGAACTGATTATATGAAAAGGTAACAATCTTCACACGAACAACATGGCTTATCAGAGACATTTTTCGTGATAGCTTGCTTCTTATTGTGACCACGGAAAATGGCTCTGATGCTTTCTCTGCGGACCCAACCACAACGAATGTGGCTTATATTTAATTATCAAAAGCATAAATATTACATTTATAAAAAAACATTAAAGTATGTTACAACCAAACTGTTAATGACCGTATTTGCGAGACGTCAACACATTCATTTCATGTGAAAACGTAAATTCAAAAACTTGATAAGATCCTTGCACTATTTAGACAATGCATACACAAACAACAATGATGATAATAAAGTTGGCATTTTATTAATAATGTTGAAACTATACTGAAATAGTCAACATTATTTAACTTTATGTTAACACTAGATAACAACTAATGTTTCTGTTAGATATATTCTATTATGTGACCCTATTTTGGGAAACAGATTTCTCTTAAAAAGGTTTGTAAATGTGTTGTTTATGTGTTTGAATCGTTAACTGCTAAATTCTGAGCTATTTTCCATAAATAAATTTCCTATTTTCTGATATTATTTTACCGAATACTCAAAACCGGTTGATGACCACAAAATGAAGCAGGCTATCATGGGAAAAATCTCTGATTTCTAGGTCTGTGGACCAAACTACTGATAACCTCAATATATTGGTCTGCAGAGATAGTAGATATGTGAAAATAATTGGTTTTAGCCAACACACAGACAGAACTCCGGCATAATGTAAGACATACTAAAGTACGTATATATATTTTTTTTTTTTTTTGGCATTGACATGTTTATCATTCAGCCATATATGCTTATGCGTTATAGAACTGACTACATACTTATTGCCTCAAACATTCATTCACGGATCTAACCTAATTCATTCATGCAAATAAATACAAATACGCCAATAAATACATTCGCACGATTAGCTCTAAAACCTAACGCGACTCATTCATACTAACAACCAGACCAGCATTCATACGGTGGGGTGGAGTACTCGATATTCCTCGCACCCCTATATACTTAACCTAATATATTAGACCTAAAATATATTTACACTATATACAGAAAATATATACATACTATGTACAAATGGATTGGTGTACTCGATATTCCAACCAATCCCGTAATACTTAATCCTAATCGTATACACTCACCTTTCATTCTCAAACACACAAACAGACATACTTTTACTACCTACAATCATATTGTCTAGCCAGTTCTATTAATTCACTCAACACATAAGCATTATTAGAAAATATAATGTCTTCATAACGGAAAGGGGCCTCCAAATATTTGTATAAAGTTCTAAAAATTACATCTCTTTTATCATTAAACTTAGGGCATTCCATTATTATATGTTTAAAGTCTTCATGCGTATTACATAGACTACAATTTGGGGAGGGTCTGATATTAATTTTATATAAGTAGGCACCACAAATGGCATGGTTTGATCTCAGTCTATTAATCGTCATAATTGTATATTTGTTCAGACCCAGCCCTTTGAACCATGGTTGTCTGGGTAATTTCGTAATCATCATTTTGTAAAATTTTCCTTTTAAATTAGTTTCATATTCTAATTGCCAGATATTGAGCATTCTGTTAGTAATGTGGTTTTTAAATTCGGAGGGGGTTAATTTTATGTTTGCGGCCTCTCCAGTTTTAGTTGCTTCTTTAGCTATCATGTCCACGATTTCATTATCTTTAACACCGCAATGTCCTCTAACCCAGACAAAAACCACAGATATTCCCCTTTCCGTTAGAAGAGTCATTAATTGCATTATTTCTATAAATAGATGGTCCAAGTTAGGAGATTTACTCAAATTGGCTAATTTATTTAATACACTTTGGCTATCACTCAATATTATATATTGGTTATTATTACATAGTTTAAGAATATACTTAAGTGCCATTATAATAGCTACGGTTTTTGCAGTATAGATAGAGGCATATTGGTTTAGCTGCGCTAATTCACAAAATTTCAGTTGGGGATCATAAAAGGCACACCCTACTTTATTATCCAACTTGGAACCATCAGTAAATATTCTATAATTTTGCGGCCAATTTTTTCCCATGTATTCCTCAAACACAGAATTCCTCCATTTTTGGGGTATTGCTCTGAGATCCACAGATTTATGAGTATTAATATTACAGTAGATATATTTGTACTCAGTGGAATATTATCGCTTGGATATACGAGTTTTCTGAATTGTGAAGTGTATATGAAACTGTCAGTAAAAATAGGTGCATCTTTCTTCTTCCAAAAGGAGTGTGTCAGTACTTTTTCATTTAATACGCTAATTTGAGTATACAACTTGCTATTTCTGCTCATTAATTTTAATACATATCTATCAGAAATAATCTGCATATAAAATATCTATTGGTGTACTGTTTAGAAATCCCAAGCATAGCCTTAGACACTTATTTTGTAATATTTCTAATGGCCGCAAAACTGTCTTTTTGGCTTGTCCATATAGGAAACATCCAAAATCTAATATCGCCCTTATGGTGGCTCTATAATACAATAAAGAAATTTCTGGATCGGCGCCCCAATTTTTATGACATACGGCTCTTAAAATGTTCATGTATTTTCCAATTTTGACTTCAATATTTTTAACATGAATTTTCCAGTTAAGAGTTTTGTCCATTATTAAACCTAGAAATTTAGCTGATGTTTTGCAAGGAAACTTACAGCCGCTTAGATATAGCTCATTGGAGATATTTAACCTACGTTTCCTCGTAAACGGGACTAAACTTGATTTTGCTTCAGATATAGATAGGCCGTTTTTGACCGTCCATGGACATAATTTTCTTATAGCTGTTTTAAGTTCTTGTATACATTCTTCAATAGATTTCTTTGTTACATAGATGCAAACGTCGTCTGCGTACTGTAGCAGTTTTACGTTTTCCATAATGTTTTCTAAATCTTTAACATATACGGCATATAATATCGGGGCCAAAATGCTCCCTTGAGGCAGTCCAATTGATGTTAATAGTGGCCCTTCTACTTTGTCGTTTAATTTTACATATATGTTTCTATTTGAAATTAAATCAATAATATTTTTTATAAATTTGATGGGAAAGTTTTGAATTTTCATTTTTTCAGCCAAAATTGGAAGTTGAACGTTATCGTACGCAGAAGTAAAATCTAAAAACAAAGCTAAAGTTACTTTATTTGTTGTAAATCCTAAGAAGATATCCGTAGCTAATTGTATGTGGCAGTCATGTACAGATTTTCCGTTTCTAAACCCAAACTGGCTCTCTGGTAACATTTTATTATGTTCTAGCCACCACTCTAATCTATTCTTAAACATTCTTTCGAGTGTTTTCATTATACATGGAAAGTGCTATGGGGCGATAAGATTCACACTGGTGTCTATTTTTATTGGGTTTCAATATAGGAGTAATTAAATAATTTTTCCATTCGCTAGGAAATTCCCCTCTCGTCCACATATCATTGTACAGTTTCAATAATACTAATTTTGCGGGGGCCGGAAGATTTTCTATCATAGGGTAGTGTATATTATCCATCCCCGGGGCAGTATTTGAATGTTGCTTAATAGCCTTATTTAATTCATTTATATTAAAAGGTTGCACTAGTATATGAGAAGGCTCATTATTAATTCTATTATAATCTTCATATTCTATTTTATTTTGAACGAAAGGGGGTGCCAATTTATTTATAAAAGCGGTTTTGATAACAATTTAAAATTTCTCCATATATCACCAATTGGTGTGCTTTTATTTAATTTCCCGCAAAATTCTCTCCAATGAGCTCTTTTACAATTTTTAATTATTAATTTAGTTTGAGCAGTTTGTTGTTTATATTTTAAAAAATTTGCATAATTAGGATTCTGAACATACTGCTTAAAGTTTAGTTTTCTTTTATCTATTGCCTCTTTACATTCGTTATTCCACCAGTTATAACATTTACTCCCATTAACATTTTTGTATTTTGGAACTGAATTTTCATTAGCTGAGTTCAGGGCAGAGATGAAGTCTGTATAGCTATTAATAGTATTTATATTTTTATTCATACTTTGTCCGAAAGAATACCAGTCTGCTTTTTTAATATTCCATTTACGCAAGTTCTGTCTACTTATTGTACTTATTATTTTATTGCTTGATTCGATAATAATCGGTATATGATTGGAACCCATGGAATCATCTAGGAGGGACCAATTAAATAAAGGGGCCAGCTGTGGAGAGCAAATAGTTATGTCTATGGCCGATTCATTAATTTGATTTATACTTTTAACTAAAGTTGGAAGCCCAGTGTTTAAATAGATCAAATTATTATCGTGTATTACTTCTAATAAAGAGCGGCCTTTGGCCTCTGTAAAGGTAGATCCAAAAACTTGTTGTGTACATTAAAGTCGCCTCCTAGGATAAAAGGAGGGGGAATGCTTTTGATAAACTTATCCCATTCTGCATAACTGACACTGTTCTTTGGACTATTATAAATAGAAATAACTGATAATGCTTTTTTATTTTGAAAAGCTGGTAAAGAGATTCCCACGGCCATCAATTCGTTTATTTTATATAAATTTTTAATTTCGGTAAAACCTATTTTATTATTAATTAATATTGCTGTACCCGCTTTTCCGTCAATCCTGTCGTTTCTCACTATATTATAGCCAGCAAACTTGACTACAGAGTTAGGTTTAAACCAAGTTTCACTCAATAAAGCTATATTAACTTTTTCTTTGTGTAGACAGATTTCCAGACTTCCTTTATTTGCAATTGCAGATCTGGCATTCCATTGTAGTATAGTTAATTTATCATTTCCCATTTTTTTTTTTTTTGAAAAATAAATAAATAAATAAATAAATAATATATACACTGTACAATAAAATACTATTTACAACCTAAAATAACATTTATTTACACATTGTACTATACACATTCATTTTCACTCTACTTATATACATAAAAATCATATATACATATATACACACACACACACATACACACACGCACGCGCACACATTCATACCTAAGTTAAAAACAGACGTATGTACAGACAACATAATTACAAACATACATGCATACTTACACATACACACACACACACACATATATATATATATGTACAAACATGCACACAAGTAACATGAACTAGTGTGGTACTAGTTAAGTACAGTGTTTAAGTTAAAATATTTAAAAAATAAAAGTCTTACATTTCTCTTACATCGCTTCATTTAAACTTTTTAGTCTATCTTTAATTATGGATTTCAGTTTATCTTCCGGCATAACTTTTAATTCGTTTGAATTTATACTCTTTAATATAGAGTTCATCGCTTCAAACATAATTTCTAGATCGTTCTCAGCACTCAATGGTTTTAGAACCTTCTGAGTTTCTGTGGGTTTGTAGCGATTCTTTGGGATCAGGCCACCAGGTACATTTTTCTCCATTCCCTGACTGAATAGTTGTTTATTTATTTCTTTTTGATCATAGTTCGGAGAATCTCTTCTAAATCTCTTTGTGACCCTATTCACCGTTATCGTAGAAGCATATTGTCTATTGGGGTAAGATGTTTTATTTAAAAGAGGAAATTCTTTCAAATCATCGAGTGTAGGAATATCTTTACCAGCTAATGCTGAAAACGAATTGTTGTTTTCAAAAAAATTCCTAGCTTCCATATACGGTAAATTATTTTCGGCCATTATTTGTTTAATTGTTTTTTCTTTTTTAAAACGAGGGCACAGATCGTGTTTCGAAGCTGAATGACTAGTACTTCCACAATTTATACATTTGGTATCTGTATTATTACATGCGCTAGCTTCATGATTTTCCCCACATTTTTCACACCTAATATTTCCTTTACATTGGTCTTGAAAATGTCCATACCTCAAACATTTTTTGCATTGAATTACCCTTTGAATATAATTGTGAACTTCACATCTTACGTAACGTATATATACATATTGAGGTATGTGCTGGCCCCTTACTGTGATTAATACAGACTGAGTGGGTATAAATTTAATTTCGTTTGTTTCTCTGTCTGTTACCCTTCGCTTTAATCGTCTTGAATCCAATATTTCATATTTATGCCCCAAAGGACCCCTAATAACCTCTTTAATTTCATCGTCGCTTAATTCAGTGTCTATCCCTCTTATTACAGCTCTCCTTTGTAATAAGTATCTAGGGATATATGCCTTAAATTCTTTTTCTTTCAGAACCACAGATTTAATAAGTTTGTTGGCAGAAACCCCATTATTCAGTTCGATTCTTATTCTGTTTATTCCCAATTTTTTAATTGAATCAATATTGTTTGCAATTTCGGGATGATTTACATATAACAATTTCCCAATAGATTGGATGAATTCTGGAAATTCCCTTTTTCTCTTTATTTAGACTTTCTATAATAACGTAATATGGCCCCAAATCCTCATATTTATATTCCATAGGAATACTTAACATATCCAATTCATTATTTTTCCCAACATTTAAGTTCAGTTCAAGGCCTTTGTCACTTCCCTTAGCCCCTTCATTTTCCATATCAATGTCTGGCGGAACCCCTACCTGCCCCCTACTGTTGTCTGTCATATTAAATTAAAGAAAGATGAATAAATAAAAATTTCCAATTAGGAAAGAAATAAAAGAAAGTAAAATAATAATAATAGATAACAAAATACGTTACTATTACCTAAAAAGTAATTAAAAATACGAAATAAAAAGGTACTTCTTTTTTAAAAAATAAAAAATAAAATAAACTTAAACTTTTGAAGAAAACTAAAAAGAAAATCATTGTTTAATAATAATAGTAAAATAAATAAGAAAAATAAAATAAATGGTTTAATCCAACCTTTAATAAAAATAAAAATATCCCTGAAAAGAAAAAGGAAAGCAAAAAGAAAAAGAAAATGAAAACTAACTGAAATTCAAAACTGTAAAAAGTAAAAAAAAGAAAGTATGAGAAAAGAAACTGAATAAAATGTAAGTAACAGTCTGCATATCACAGCCGCAGTGAACTTCGATCCGCACTCTACGGTTGTTATTCACAGACTATAAAGTACGAATTGAACACTCTATAGACAATAGATCCGTAATAGATTTCATTCGTGCTCTTTGGATTTGGATAAAGATAGCCACTAGAGCAATATATCTAACTTCCAACATCCATATTTGTTTAATTCAACAGACTAATTTGTGTAGCCAGCAACACAGAGGCATATTAGGTGTACTCCGCATATTTGTATGTCTTGCAATTTTTAGGTACGCTATTGCTTCCCACCATAGGCTGTTAATCCGCTCTGACTGTTGCAAGAAGAAGGCAAGGATGCTAAGACCCTCTAAGAAGTCTTCTCTTAATAATATTGCTCTAGTGATTGTTTTAAGTAGTTTAGGATTTTTAGCTAATTTTTACTTTCTCTTACTCCTTAAAAACAATCACTATTTAAGTATTTTAAGTATTATAATCGTGTCAAATTTTCGATATCCAGTTTTCACAGAAATACCCGTCTTGAGGCCCCTGAGTCAAAAAATGGTTTTTAGAAATTGGTCTGTGTGTATGTATGTATGTATGTGAATAGCACAACTCAAAAATGAAAAATCGCAGAAAGTTCAAACTTGATATTCCGGCTAGGTGTCACAATGGGATCCGGCACTAAGTTATGTACCGTAACTCCTCAACTGAATAAGTTTTTCACTTACTTGCGATTTTTTCAAAAATTGCTTCGACTTGCGATTCTTATTGACTAAGTACATCAACACGTATACAACTTTTATTTGAAACATTTCTCCGGAAAAATTCATTTAAGGGCATTCACTTTTAGGGGTGGGGTGGAGTTCTCCTCTAAAATTGCATTTCAGTTTATGACACAATTCTATCACCTAAATAATATAGAATTAAATATGTTGTTCAATTTCCGACTTTGAAGAAAGTCGGATGACCGAAAGTGCGTTTTTACTGAAAAGTATTTTGCATTTTTTTGCTATTTTCTCTAAACCGTCTCCAATGATTTTCTTTAAAGAATGTGATTAGACATATACAGAGCTACAAGTTTTATTTGGAACATTTCTCCGGGTAAACTCTTGTTAAGTGGGCATTTCAAGGAGAGATATGATATACAATTTAATGAATAGCTAAAAACTCCAGGACTGAGAAAAGTTTTTTACCTGAATATTATGAATTACTTTAAAAAAATTTTGTGAAAATTTCGTTTAACATCAATTTTATTTGGTTCGATTAGTGTAAACGACCAAATAAAAAATGGCGGACTTTCCTTTTCGGAATCATTTCCGCCTAATTCTCCTCTTTTGCCTTCTTCTTCAACAATGGAATTCAGAGTTTTCTCTTTATAGCTCACATTAATTCATAAAACAATAAATATAATGTTAAAAAACCCTATGGCGCAACAACCCATGAAGGGCCAAGGTTTGCCAGATGGCGATTTGAATGGAGGGGCGTGTGGTAAGCACGCCGCAGTTCCCACGTCGTTTTTAGTTTCAGCCTTTGCTACCTAGGGCGCTACTAACTGTACCTTCCCACTTTTTATCACGATGCTGGGTCAACACCGACTTTGCCCTCACGGGAATCGAACCCTGAATTCTCGCATGAAAGACGAGTGCGCTCGCCACTAGACCAACGCTTGAGGACAAATATAATGTTAAAAATAACTGGATTTTTGCATTTTTTATAAAAAAAATTTTAGTTGCACAATTTGATAATTTATGAAATACGAAGGGAAAATTACTAACAAAGTTCTAAAATGTTTTTTTCAAAGAAATAATTAACCAATCACAGTGTAGAAAAGAATATGTCAAAAGTGAGCGTGGTCAACATGATAATTCTAAATTTCTAATTGGCCTAACATACGTCCACATTTCACACCTTCTCTTCTACATTGCGATTGGTTAATTATTTACAGCTAATTATTTCTTTGAAAATCTTGTTTAGAATTTTTTTATTAATTTTCCCTTCGTTTATAAATTATCAAATTGTGCAATAAAAATTTGTTATAAATATGCAAAAAGTCAAGTTATCTCTAACATAATAATTTCTGTTTTATATAATTAATGTGAGCTATAAAGAGAAAATTCTGAATTTTCATACTATTTTTAAGAAGAAAAGTCAAAGGGAATTAGGCAAAAATTGCAAGAGCTAATCTAAGTTCGTCATTTTGTATTTGGCCGTTTATTCTAATCAAATAAAATTTGGTGTTTAACACCCACAAATTTTCTTCAAGGAGTTTATAATATTTAGTAAATAACTTTTCTTAGACCTGGAGTTTTTAATTATTCATTGTATTTCCTTAATTTTATGTGTGTGGCGCTGTCCACAAAGTACTGAACGAGTAAAGCTGGAAATCCAAGCATGAGCTAATGCTATCAAAATCTAGTTTCTCGCAACAACATTAAAAAAGGAATCGAATTAATTATTAGTGCAATTAAACAAATAAATTATAATAAGAAGTGTTATTCATAAGAGTTTTTAGCATAAACTATTTATCTAAATCTATTTCGAAAATCTGCGAACTTATACTTGACTTGTTGAGGAAAGATATTGCTAAAAATAGAACCAGAATTTGAGTGCCTGCTGCGAATTTTCTATGTAACACTCTTCCTTCTCTCTTTCTGTCTCTCTCGTTTTTTATTTAAAACTGAAAGCACTGGCAATACAATAGCATGTAGTTTATTATCATCAAGGTTAAATCTAATGAACATCCGTTTTGTGATGTACTGCAGAAGTTTTGTTGTGCCTTTGATCAATCATCAATCTGCCTCGTTTCCGTTCAAGTACAACGGAAATATTTATTAATTTCTATAGCGCATATCTTTCCAAAACATATGACGTCAGTTACTTAAAATGAATTTATCTTCTCATCTTATATTCATCGTTCGCAAAGTAATGAATGAAGCAATTTATTCTGATTTTTTGTTTTATAACATCTACAGACAGCGCTGTCTTTCACATTTACGGATATTTTGCAAAGTTTTTTTTATCTTTCTCTCAAATTTCCTCGTTCACTAACCGAGGCTAATTAATCCAAGGTTATACATGTTTACGTTTCCGTGTTGTTTATTGAATAATTATCAACGCTAATAGATAAGTTGTTTATTTGGAAAACTAGAAATTTTTCTATTCAGTTACCCTAACATAAACATGGAGGCAGTGGGTCTTCCCTTGGTTAGCACCCATGACAGGTACCATTTGAATGTAGTTAGTGCAGTCCTAAAGTAGCGCCAAGAACCTTTGAAAAGTAAGGTCCAGATTCCTCAAAATTTTCCTAAATCAATTTTTCCGAAAAAAGAAAAACTGAAAACACTATTCAGTGAAGTTGCGCTTTCTTTTGGTGGATTAAAACTACCGTCAGATAGTGGAAGCTAAACGGAATATCAAGTTTTTTCCTACGATTTTTCGTTTAAGTAAGAGAATGTAAGGGATAAAGTATTTTCTCCAACATTCATGAGACGAGCAAAAAGTAGGCGTTCAAGAGAGATTATAAATAAGATCAATATAGAATTGCATTGAGAATGTAGGAAAAGACTTAATAGCCTCGCTCAGAAGAGCAAAGTAGGATTCTTCTAGGTAACCGAACACGCGGGTATAGAGGGCAATGAGTGAGCGGACGAGTCGATTGAGCTGGCACTAAGCAATTTTGCGACAGAGTAATTAAACAATGGAAGAAAATTGGCGAAGCATTGGAGAAAGACGGTGAAGTGTCTCCAGGCTAAAAGTATTGACTGGTCCACTTGAGTTGCCAGCCATCTACACAAAATGGGTCGGACGTCCATTCTTTTTTGTCAGTCCTCTGTGACGATGAAATCAGAGAAACGGTGTATCACTAACGAGGTCATGTCCCAGTTTCGTCAATAATACGGTTGCACACATTTGTGAGGGCAACACTTTGAAGGGAATGCTTGGAGGATTTTGTGTTTAAAAATATCTCAAGATAAAATAGCCATATTAATTCATAATTCGGAAACTAATTAATGTGAAATAAAATAATTTTAAGAAAGAAGTTCAAGTTATAGTTGGAATGTAAAATTACTAGTATAGAGTAAAGTTGAAAAGACTTGTATTACCATTCATACTGTTAATCTTGAAATGAGGAGATTGAAAGTAAAATTTTTTGCCAAATTTAAATCGATTAAGTTTGAAAGTTAGAAATTAAATATTATCTAGGAAATAAATATGAAATGCACAATATGTAATAAAATAAAGAAATATTCAAGTAGTTTATAGTTGTCAGTTTTATAATTGACTTGGTAGTTGCTTTTACGAACTACTTCTGAATTCTTACTAATTCAGTTGGAAAAATTAGTAAAATTGCAAAAGCAACTACAATTACATTTGCTGTAAATTATAACTACATCTCAACTAATGAAACTGTAGTTGATAATTTATAGTTGCGACAACATTTTCGCCAACTGTGCTGTGCAGTTCAATTCCCTGTGGCTTCTCTGCGTGTCAATGAATATTGTATTCATGTATGGTGTGAGACTGTTCGTATAGGAATGACGGTACTGAGCCTCTTGAGTAAATTAAAACCCAAATGCTGCACCTGGAGTAATGTGAGGGTGTTGATTCTTGTCAGTGTATATACTGCCTAACCGAAAATCTTCAATTAATACATTTATTTTTTTACTGTAATAGTAGTTACAATAAGTAAATATATATGTTGATAGTAAAAAATAGAATTTGATTTGTACCAGTGGAAGATACACCGATGAATGTTCAGATGTCACACTATACAGAACTTATTATTCACAATAAATTTTACTATTCAACTCTGGAGAAACGTCCGATACTAATGATAGTTGACTATTTGAAAATCAGAAGCGCGATGATGAAGGTACCTAAACACCATGTTATGAGCCCTGTCAGTGTTGTCTCTGAATTCATCACACCCTTATTATTATTATTATTATCATATTTATTAGAAAGTTTTGGTTTAAGTTGCTAGTGTTTGAAATAGAAAAACATTCCATACGGTTCATTGAGTAAAGATTCCACGATTTATTAACACAGTATTTTTTTTATTTTATTTATTTCATTATTGAAAATTTGCATAATCAACTGTTTATGTTTAAGTGTGCAACATTTAATGCTAATTTCATACTCGAATATTGAACTCCAGATACTTCAGCGTCGCTTCTAAACAACACTTCTTCCAAAAAAAAAAAAATGTATCGGCTTACAACTATGGTGAGAACTTTACTCTATATTTTGGCCATAAAGCCGAATCCACTGTGACCTGTATACAATGAACTCCGTATAATGCGAGGGGTTACGTTCTGCGTCATAGAAACTCGCGTTATACGAAATATATCTTATCAGGCCAATAAACATGAGATCTAGAGTTGATTACATAAAGCTAGTGATAAGTGGGTCAGTTCCAAATGTTGTTATATTGTCTTGTATTTTATCCGTCGGAGTAGTATGCATATTTCTTTTATTCCTGATTGGTTTTGGATTTTCATCCATCGGCAGAGTAAATTTATCAACTTCATGTAGAGAGTTCACTTCAACGCAAAGTTTCTGTTGAAATTCAACACTTGTTATATTGCATCGAGATTACTTTCAATAATTTGTTTCAAAACCTCTTTAATAAATGAAAAACAAAATAGAAAACTACGTTTCTTTTAGTAAAGAAAACACAAGACAGAGAAAAGGTATTTAATTACTTCTAAAAACTATTAGGTGTTTTAGGCATGAAAAAATGACTGGTATGGAAGGCATACCTTTATTTTCTTTAGGCATGAAAGAAAATATATGACTTTACAATAAAGAATTAAAATTTTGAACATAATTTTGCTACTCTTATATTTTTTTAAGGAAAACATGTTTTTAGAGAAAGAAATATTTTTAAATAACACAATAATAAAGACGAACTGTGGATTCTTCAAGCGATTAATCTTGCAGCGATATTACCAAAGCTTAGGGCAAGTATTGCCATCGTGCCATATTTTCGAAATTGAACTTCCATCGGAATTACACGTTTTGATGTCACCTGAGTCCGAAAAAGTAGTTTTTAGAAAATGGTGTGTGTGTGACCAGAATATCTCAAAAACAAAGTCGCAGGAAACTCAAACTTGATATACCGAGATTTCGGGCAAAATCCACCAACCGGATAGGTTTTATTTCATTTTTTTTAATGTTTTTCTCTAATCCGGTCTAACGAATTTTCTTTTTTAAACTAAGTATGTTAACTGCACATGCAAAGAGCTACAACTTTTATCTAAAGCGTTTCTCTGGGTAAGTTTATTTAAGGGTGTTTTTCGCGGAGGGGTGGAGTTGTGCTTCCTCTGAAGTGGCTATTATTCAAGCCATTATACAATTGTTAAACAATTGTGAAGCCATTCATTATTATTCAAGCTATTATACAATTGTGTCATTTAAGTAGAATTAAATACGTTGCCAATAGATCGAAAATGCGTAAACCGAAAGTGCGTTTTTACTGAACAGTTTTTTTCAGTTTTAGCGATTTTCTGTATAAAATCAGTGGCATTTTCATTAAATTTTATACACTAACTGTGGTATAAAGATCATTTTGTTTGGAACTTTTTTCCGAGGAATTCATTTAAAGAAGTATTGGTGTGGCGAGAGGAAGTTATGCTTTCCTCCAAAAAAGTCATTTTATTTAGTTTGGACTCTCCCATTGACATAAAACTGAAGACAATCATTTAGTAACAATTATAAGTTTGAAGAAAATTTATCAATAACAATTTTATTAACTGCAGTAAGAGAAAATCGGCTGAGTGTTTTACACCAAATTTTTAAAGTTTAAATTGAAGGAAATTATTTTTCCGTTATATCATTCAATTTATATTTTATTTATAAATCTTTACTCTAAAAAGACTTCTCTTAGCAACAGTGTAATGTGCACATATTGCTTTCTGAACAAGAAATTGGAAACAATGTTAAAATATTAAATTTATCGAACTCGTTATATGGGACGATATATGTGGCATATGGATTTAATGGATAAGAGTTTCTTTTTTATAGATGCGTTTTATGGATTCGCATTATCGGGTAGCACGTAGGAAATACACTGTAAATTATTGTGGTTTCCTTGTGTGTCAGTGTTTGTACATAATATGTCGATGTTCGCGACGAGTACAATTGTTAAGTGTGAGCGTGTTGTATTGAGATGAGGTGGTGCGTTAGAGTTGGCATGTAGGACGCTAAACCTAAGTAGTCGCACACATCATCAACTCTCTGATGTGAATGCTGGGGATACCACTATAAGTATTGTTTTTTGTTTGGCAGGGACGCCAAGATCTCCGAAGATGTAGCTAGTCATTCCCCAATATCTGTACTGAATACCAAATGTGTTTTGCTCACAGTGCGATATCCCAGGACACAGAAGGAAGATGTGAACTATTTACTTCTTCAGGAATTTTGGAGATCCTATGGATTTTTCCAGCCTAACAATGTAGCGTAGCCACAAGCAAAATTTATCTCATCACCATAAACATGGAACATAACTCCACAGTTGATCTAAACTCAGTACCCTAGGGATCCAGTTTAAGATGTCTAAGTCGCAGTGGACTAGGCTTACAGCCACTTTCTCTATTAATGAGTATAGTAGCGTCAATCTGCTCAGAATGGATAAGGCTTTGAATTGGCCTACAGTATTAGCCACTTCGTAGTCGTAAAAGACGTAAACTTCAGTTTACCTGCGGATACGCTAAACCCAACCAGTCGCACATAATAACCACCTTTCCTGACGAATCACGTGTTGTATGGGTGCTGGTAGTAGTACGAACTATTACTACTACCAGTGTAAATTCAAGTCTGGTGTGGAACTGCTTGGGCATCCTTAAGAAAATTAGTGATCAGTACAAATTCTTTCTAGTCTGGATTTGTACAAGGGCAATGAGGCGGCAGATCAATGAGCGCAGGAACAGTTGGACCTGAACCTTTTTGCAGCATTGCAAGATGCCGCAAGAGTGCAGCTATCAAAGCATGGGTGTCAGATCGGAAGAATGAGAAAACTCCAACCCAGAGGGAAGCAAAAAATTTATTACTAGCTATTCGCCCAGGCTTACTATAGAATTACTCCAATAAGACCGAGCGGCCACTCGGATAATTTTAGCCTTTTCAGTACTCACTGTAGACCATGCATTGCATAGGCCTGACATATAGCCTGTGCAGATTTTGTGATTAAGAAGTGGAAAAAGCAATGCAAGTACTGTGCTTAGTATGAAGGGCTTGCGTGACTGAGAGTTCTCCTCATCAGACAAGAAAAATCGATGCCTCTAAGCTTTACCACCGAAGAGTCTTTCTCCAGGTTAGTAGTCCTAATTAAACAGACAGGAATGGAAAGAGTACTCAATCTGGATGCCAATATAGACCATAGGAGTCTCAATATCATAAATTCGCTTGCCAACCCCCACAGAATCTAATGTAGGATATCCGCAGGTACACCAAGATCCCAGAAGAAGTGGTCAATCTTCTTTTTAGTATATTATATGGAAAAGTGGTGAACGTGCGTGGGATACCTGCACTCTCGCCAAGATCTCTGTAGAAATAGCTGGTCCGCTTCCACCCAACAATTAGCTGTTTACCTAGTAGAGAGCTATTAAACTTGGAGTGCTTTGCAATATTTAACAATTGCAAAAAAAGATTGATCTAAAAAAGTATTTACCTAATGACGCAATAATTATTTAACAAAAAAAATTTCTCCACTTTTTATAATGTCTACTGTACTACACGATATATCACAATGTTCTGGACTGTGTACATCCAACTGTGCTAACTTAGGGGACTATAGTACATAGAACATAAGATCATGCAATCCAATAGATTGTACTGTGATAGGGAAGGGTGTCCCTCCAACACTAAGTGAAAGTTTTTTACTAGACAAGGCGATATACACTGAGCATGTGATGCGAGTCGGGAGTGTTTGTGTATTTGTGTGATAGCACTTTCTAAAACCTGACAAACTTTACTTCTTATTACTTATTATTTGTAGAGACCTTTTTTTCAAGTATGTTTTCTAAGTTCTTAGCATGACTAACGTTGTTTTCTGTTTACTATTTTCATGGGACATCAAATATTTTTTGAAGATAATATAAAGAAGTACTAAATAGAAAGCAAACTCAGTCTACTTCACGTTTGAACGTGTGATAAAATAAATTTGGATTTTCTACTTGGATAATACCTACCTGACAATGTGAATAACAACACTCGCACTTGACAGTCCAAAGCCATAATTTGAACATTTTAGATTACTACCATACACTAATTCATATGTATAACTTGTACACTGTACAGATGACAACATTCTAAATGAAATTTTTTTTGTGCACTGTGGTATCCAATGGAAGATTTACAGTGGATTGTTCGAGGCATCACTGACATTTCTGTTATTTGTGTAATTATTAAAATTTATCATAGCTTCTGTATTTAGTTTAGAAAGTAAATTTGTCTTTTACAATAAAACACCCGTTTTGCTTTCTCTTCCAACAGTTTTTTTATAGACAAATAGCATTTTCTTTTTTCTTTTTCTTTACAGTAAGGGATAGTAAAAATGAAGTATATAATATAAAGTATCAATTTTCCATACAGTATCAAACGTTGCAATGTATTAAGAAAAACCGAAGTAATGCCTACTTCTTTTTTTTATATAATGGTCTTACAGCCGAACCTGTCGGTGACGTAAATACCGTCTGGTATAATATTTTACTGTATGACTATCCCATAAAAAAATATAGGATTTGAGATAATTGGTGGGAGGTGTAGACATACATATGCGAAGGGATCCGTTACAAAACCAAAACATTGCCATCTAGAGAAGAACCTTACGGATTCCCTTTTGTGTTTGTTCATTAATAATAATAATCTGTAAAAGTATTGGGAAAATGAAGATGGGAGTATTTGGTCTGAATGAGGTTAGTATATAGAGAGATAATGTGATTATAAAGCCAAATTCGCCTGCAGTTGTTATCGGCGGTTTTATTTGAAACATTTTCCGAATTTATGGGGCTCTGCGGAATTTGTGGATTTAAATTTCATATTTTATTTGCGTTCCTTCAGTGTTATTTGTGCTGACTTCTGGTCTACAATGTAACTACATTGAAGTGACTACCTGAGCTAACGGTGCCAACCAGCATATAATCCCGCCCTTCTATATTTATACCAGAGCTCTGAAAAAAAAAATGCCGTGGGTAAAGAAAATTTATCAATTTTATGATTGTATAGACGTTTAGTAAGAGAAAGACATGAGAGTGTTTCAGACCAGATTGTTTTACTTTCTTTTTGCCACAGTGAGAATTATAAATATCCTGACATATTTTGGAATGGCTGTTGTGAAGTCTCCTGAATACTACAAAACATGGCTTTAGCGACGTAAATACTGTCTGGTAAATATATTTTACTGTATTACTACTACTCCAGGATGGACTTTACGATTTGAGATAAATGATGGAAGAACTAGATGTAAATACGCACTGAGAATGGTCTGCATATGGTTTCTGTGTGTTGTGTGTGTGTGTGTATGTGTGTGGATGTGAACAAAGTATCTAAAAAACAAAAATCGCAGTAACTTCAAATTTGATATTCTGTTTATTGCACTGCAATCCGATATTAAGGTTTTTAACAAAACGATCGGAAGCGCGATCTTCCTGAGTAACTTTTATGTTTTTCAGGTAAGTATCTTAATATCTAATGAAAATTTGTACAGAAAGTTGTGGTGGTTGGTCCAGCAGAGCTGGAAATCATCAGAGACATTTTCCGTGGTAGCCTGCTTCATTTTGTGGTCATCGACCGGTTTCGGGCGTTCGCCCATCTTCAGGATGCGTTTGTCAGACAGTGTGATAACACAGACTTGCACAGACATTCTGAGTGTATAAACTGAATTTGCTTTGTGCAAGTTTGTGTTATCACACTATCTGACAAACGCATCCTGAAGATGGGCGAACGCCCGAAACCGGTCGATGACCACAAAATGAAGCAGGCTACCACGGAAAATGTCTCTGATAGAATACAGAGAGTATTCGCTAAAACCATTTTTTTCATATTCAGAGGATTACTACAAAAGAGGCATTCGAAAAGTAGTGGTTACATTAACTTGTAAGTTGGAAGCTAACCAACCAGAGTCCTGCGTAACACTGATAAATTTATTTTAATTTAAAAATTTGTAACAGTAATGTATGTGCTTCCGCCTCCAGTAGTTGGATGTTAAGCTGCCTGAAAATATAGGCCTTACTTTGTTTTATTTTATCTGGTTTAGTATGTGTATGCGTTTTTTGGAGACAGAGGAAATAACAAGGTGGTTTAGTTCTGTTACAATTTTTTTATAATTTTTTTAAATATCTTGAAACGATTGCAGACAAAATTTACTTTTAATTTTATTTGTATAAATTTATTTTATTTTCTTTAATTTATTTATTACAATAAACGAACCATCATAGATATACGACCTTAATTAATATTAATTAACATGGTAATTTAAAATATAATTTGGCATAAAAAAATATAATACAATATATCATGTACTAATAAAGCAAAACAACAATTATGAATTCAAAATTTATTGAACAATCTGTTAAAAATAATTTCATTTTAAAATGATTAAATTATCATAATCATTTATCATAAAGTGCTAATATAACAGGTTTGCACAAATATCGGTTAATCGGGAAGTGCTATTTTTCAGAGTAAGTTTCTGGGTTTTCCGGAATTATGTGGAAAATGATGCTAAGTGCACGCGCATAAAACTACTGCTGTTATTTGAAAACATACAATAAACTATTGTTATTTGAAACGTTTTGGAATGGAAATATTTGATATGGAAAATCTATGATACGTGTTTCTCTCCTTAACTCGTTAAAAAGTTACTTGACAGAACGATACATTATGTTAAAGCAATCAGGCGCTTTCCCCTCCCCCCTTTCTTACTACATCTGGGTGTCCCACAAGGTTCAAATTTAGGTCCCTTACTTTTTCTAATTTGCATAAATGATGAAAATTAACCTAAACCAGCTAAATTTCTTATGTTTGCGGATGACGTCAAGATCTTTCTTCCTGTATCTTCACTCAATGACTGTTTGGTACTATAATTATCTCTTGATAGGCTCTCCTCTTGGTGTAAATATAACCTGATGAACCTAAACACTAATAAATGCCATACAATTTTCTTCCATAGAAAACAATAACACATCATATTTAATTAAACAATAAACAATCGCGATAGAACATGTACCAATTGTTAAAAGACCTTGGTATGATACTGAATTCCTCTCTGACCTTCAATAATCATATTCAATATATCACGAGTAAAGCCATGAAAATGTTGGGCTTTCTGAGCAGATATACCAAGGATTTCAATAATATCGCCACCTATAAAACACTGTATACAACGCAAATCAGAGCCATTGTTGAGTATGCCTCTCCTGTTTGGACTCCTTCTAAATAATGTCATATTATTACAATAGAAGTATTCAAAAAAGATCTGCAAAATTATTTATTCTAGGTTTTACTCAGATCTGTACCCTTCTTATTCTGCAACTTCCGTACTCGAACATCTGCCTCTGCCTCCTCTTGAAGTTAGAAAATACCAATAGACCTAATATTTCTATACAGACTACTTCACAATCAAATCAATAGTCCTTACTTGCTTGAACAGTCGAATTCTCGCTACCAGATTATTTCACATATTCATTGTTCCATTCAAAACCTCCTACCTTCAAAACCATAGGATGATGCGGCTAACCCTAATGATATTCATATTTTCGATCAAACCCTTAAAGCATTCATCGCCAGCATTATTTTATAATAATTTATCATTATATAGTTTTTTTTTTACTTTTTTATCAATAATTATTAAATATATATCGTGTTTTTATTTTGTGTATTTCATAATTTAAGTTTGTAGTTTCAGTATTTAGTTTAGTAAGTAAGATGTAGATAGTAAGAGTATGAAGATATGTATGTATTATATATTTGATATGTACGTATATGTATATTTATATTCAAATTTCATATTCTTATATTATATATTTTAATATTTGTATTATATGTTATGACTTTATATTTATATCAGAGACATTTTCCGTGGTAGCCTGCTTCATTTTGTGGTCATCGACCGGTTTTCGGGCGTTCGCCCATCTTCAGGATGCGTTTTTCAGACAGTGTGCCAACACAGACTCGTACAGAGACTTAGTTTCACACTAACTGTGGTGTATTTTTAAATTACTAAACTCTTAAACTAGGTAAAGGGATGTGGCCAGATGGGTGGGAAAACACATGTTTGGGTTGTTAAAGGGCAAATTCTTTTCTTACAGTGGACGCGGGGGTCTAATCTTTAAACTCTGTTGTTGGAGGGAGACTTACTTCACAATTAACTAACCAAAATATTAAGAATATACAAAAAATAAAAAATAAGATACACAAAATAAATCTAAATATAATTAAACAACGATTAAACTAACATTTTAAAATTCATTCATCTATTTTCAATGAGGTCCTCTTGGGCAGGCAGTCAGACTGTAAATTGAAAATAACCTGCTCGAGGTCATCAACTTTATTTGCTTTAAAAAAGTCTGAAAAGCAAATCTGTTGTTTCTAAAAATAAAAAAGGATAAATTAAAAAATTCATCCAAAAGCTATATAAAAATTTGCCAATATTTTATTATTTATTTTTAATTTAAATTCATTTATTACTTTCTCTATCCGGTGTAAGGAGAAAGTAAAAGTGTCAGTTATTTCCTACATTTTACTGTATTTTATTTAATATATTTGCTAGGCTATTAAATTTGTATTGTATATATAAATATTTATAATGGGTATAAGTTAATTAGTTGAAATGAGCAATAAACAAATTCCAATGGATTCAATGACTTGAATTAATCTGTCATTAACTGTTGAAACTAAAATATAGTTCAATTTAATAACATTTCTTTCTAAATTGAACTATTACTTCCCACTAAATATAACTATTGCCGATGAAATAGTAACTTTGGAAATGCCATATTACCTCTCTCCCTTGTCTTTAGGTTTCCTTAAAAAATTAAATACTTGGAGAAAAAAATGTTAACACTCATACGACTTTCACTTAGTTACAAAATTATGAATTTTCTTCAAATTTACAATTCTCAACATTTGTGGAAGCTTGTTTAGCCAGTAAATGTCTGTTTCATGCGTTCAAGGCCAGAGTTATCCCAGATCCAGACAATATCGAATGAAACCCACATGCAAATTTACAAATTTTTTTTCAGTTTTCACGATTTTTTCGAAAATTGCTCCAGCGATTTTCAGCAAATTTCACGTACCTTCTATTGTATAAAAAGTCCTATCATCATTGTTTTAAATATTTCTCTACGAAAATATTGATTTTTAATTAAGAGATCTGCAACATTAATTCACCTAAGGTGCCACTTCAGAGCAATGTAAAGTTCTAACTAACATCATTAGTTAAAAAAACCTGTTTGTGTAATATCGGATACATAAGTTAAATTAGAATTACATATGTTGCCAAAACTCCGGAAGTGCGTTTTTACTAAATAAGTTCCATTAAAACGTATTGATGCTCACTGCACAGATAAAAACTATTATTTGACTATAGCATTATTATTTCAAACATTTTACGGAAAGAAATTCTTTAAGAAGGGTTTTGGTCTGATAGATTTAAATTTAAACTCACGAGCTTTGCTGGTTTTGACAGAGGGCGCTCCACAAAATCCGCTCAGATTTGCAAAGTATAACCCTTACCACCTATTTTTATGGCAAGCCAAACTAAACATTGTATACATTGCAATTTTAAATAAAATTTGTTGACTAAATTGTAAAGAAATTGATGAAGGTGAAAGAAAGTCGTGCGAGTTGTTCCCACCAGATAGCAGCTGTGAATATGGTTACAACTGTCTTATTTATTTCTTTATTTAGATTCATATACGGGCAAACGACCTTTTTTCAATATTCGTAACAATAAATGCAGAAGCAAACCAAAATAATAAACATAAAGTCATAACATAATCCTAATCTTATATAAATAGGAGAATATAAACTTAATAAAAACCAAATTTTATAAATCTATGTACACTACAGTTCCAAAACATGCTTGGTTTATAGGGATTTACTCTTACTTTTACGGCGTTTCCCCTTGATGAGTTCTCCTGAAGTCAGTTGCTCTCTCCATAGCCTTCTATCCTTCCATTCTCCTTCTGTCAGTCCTCTCTATCATGTCATCCTCAATTTCTTCCTCCCAACGACGTGTTTTTTTTCTCCTTCCAGAAGAGATCCAATTACAACTCTTTCCGGCTATTTGTCTGGAGTCATTCATCGCACACGCCCGTACCACCTCATCTTTCTTTCCACTACGTTTTGTGGGACAATGCGTAAATAAGAGGATAGTAACGACCATAGGTCGATGAAAGCCAATTATTAAGTAACTAGAGAGTACATCTACAAAATACACCAAAGATAATCTTCTTTATGTAAGTTTGCATTGTTGAGGAAGACGTTTTAACCATAAAGAAATGTATATGCCAAATTATACAAAAGAAAGAAAGTGAAAAATCGCAGAAAACTGTTGCGCAAAAAACCTTCCGGAATTTTAGCAACATATTTCTAATTCTAACTCTAATTAAACGTATATTCGGTTCTATACAAACTTGGATTTTTAATATAGATTTTAGAACCCTATTATTGAAATATTTTATACTGAATTCTAGTTATTATACTAGTAAGTTATTAATAACGAAGGTGCATTCAAAAGACCGGTATGGATAAAATGAGGAATGTGGTGGTGAGAAGGGAAATGGATGTAATGGAAAGTATAGAGAAAAGGTTAGCCAAAGGTAAGCTGAAATAGTATGGACACCTGTGTTGAATGGGGGAAGTGGTCGGAAGTGGAATCCTTCCAGGAAGAATGAGAGGAAGACCAGCGAAGAGATGGGTAGAGAAGATTGGCGAGCAGATGGCTGGTCGAGGTTTGAGAGGAAGCAGACAGGCGGGAAGTGACCGGTTTAAGTAAGTAAGTAGGTTATTAATAATGAAATTTACAACATATTGCAGTGACGTGACGAACGAAGTGATGCATAGTTGAAATGCGCTTGAAGACAAGATACGATGGTAGAGCTTGCTGCGACTAGCCTTTAGGAGTTATGACGAGGCGAGTGAAACGAATAGGAGATTAACTTATCATATATACAAGTCAAGACAATGGAGGTTAGTATCAAAGTTGAATATGAAGTCTGAGCTCCAGCAGTTTTCCTGAAAACGAGTATTTTGGGAGGAAACTCAATTTTGATAATTTGATATATTGCTACATTAAGCAGTAAGCAAAAAGCATTCATTATTACTCCTAATTTGTGGACTAATTAAGTGGAACTTGAGGAAGATGCTTGAGTAAAAACTTATCACTTTTATTGTGGTTGGTTCCGCAGAGCTGGAAAGCGTCAGGTATATTTTCCGTGATAGCCTGCCTTTTTTTGTGGTCAACGACCGGTTTCCGGCTCATCTTCAGGATATTTTTGTCAAAACACTTAGACTTGTACAAAGCAAATTTAGTTGATACACACGAAACCGGTCGCTGACCACAAAAAGAAGCAGCATTATCACGGAAATATCTCTGACCTCCTTCTATCTAAGATATTTATCCGGAAAAGTATTGCCCGTTTAGCATCTCGCACTCTAAAACCAGTAAGTTTAATTTTCACCAATTACGTTTTATGTAATATTAGGCCATTATTAATTACTTAATCGCTTAGAAATTTCAAATTATAAGTAAATGTAACAATTAGAATTCGTCAACTAGAATCAATGAGAACATTTTTAACTTAGAATGATTATTTTTGTATTTCGTATAATATTTGACTGAGATACAATAAATTTTATGTTTTATAACCGACTAAAATATTGCTATCTACACTAGGGGTTGCCAACCTTTCCATATATCGATTTCTTTCCTATTATTGATCAGAACAATATTCTTTAATCATTCTATTTTCAACTTTGTTGAATCGTACCACAAAGCCAGCTGTTATTCTTTATGGAGAAACCAATCACATTATCTTTTATGAAAAAACATTTTAGAGGTTCCTGGGAAACCTGAGACATTAAGCGTCTCCCTCCGGGTATTTATAATAATGTAATTTACAACACATTGTAGCGTGGGTGAAACAGACGAGGTAATGCGTAGTTGAAGTGCACTGGTGGCACGGTGGTAGAGCTAACTGCCGCTGGTATAGAAACTATTGAGTCAAGCTTTACGTGGCGAATTAGCTGACATGATTCCATTACCTAAACATTTAGTTGATTTCCTACTTGTAACAACTGCTATGTCATTAGATCTATGAGAATTGCCGTAAGAGAAAGTCATGTGGTGTATACCCATGATAAAACAAAAAGTAGAAATTTGCAGATGAAAGAAAATATTCTGTGGTGGCGAACATGACAGTCTGTGGGTATTAAGGATAAGTTATTATGTGCTTGAATATCAGAGAGAGAGTGCCAGATATTTTTCTGGAAGCACTAGACCAGATATTTTTTGCTTTGCTTTGAAAAGTTTGTCCAGAGAACCAGAGATAAATTAGCCTAATTAATTATCCGTTCATCGACTGGGTTCACTCGTCTTCATGAAGTCTTATTAAACATTGTGATATTATAGACGCACTACGATGAAAGTAAAAGTCCGTGAATTTAATACCTTGGCTGCTGTAGATGACTACACATTAAATATCTTACTTAAACAAGTACTTAAAAAAAAATACGTGCTTATGTTTTTTTTACTTTTTCTTGCGCCTGTAGGCGAACACATGTCAAATTTATGAAATTGAGATTGTACCGGAAATAGATGTTTCGAGGTCCTCTTTATTCGAAAAAAGTGGTTTTATAGTGAATGGGCCTTTTGTTTGTGTGTATGTATGAAGAAAATATCTCGTAAATAAAGAAACGAAGGAAGCCCAAACATGATATTCTATTTGGTACTATAACCGCTACTGATATGAAGGTTTCGATCAAAGTCCACCAACCGAAAGTGCGATCTTACGGAATGAATTTTAAGAGGGTTCTGGGGGAGCTGCAACCTTAAGCTTTCTTCCTCCTAATTTTCTTCAATAAAAATTACAATTTCAAATAATTGGGTTATATTTCTGATAAACGGGCCGTTTCTACTTTTCGTTACATTTTTTACTTTTTATTATTAAATATTTACATATTTTTATTATTTCCTAGCCACCCATTTAATGGGGGCCCCCCATTTTCCTTGGCTGGTCCCATGAATAATATGTATGTAATCATTTCAACGCAAAAAGCTGTATCTGATTATTCAAGGGGAGATTACTCCCATTACCACCACAAACATAACGGTATTGAGCTGCCATAATATTAAATATTACTAGAATACCAAATTTAAAGAAAATAACTTAACCAGAAAATTACGTCTTCTGAGTTTATTTGGAATTTTCTGATTAGTGGGTCTAATGGATTTTCTTTAAACTTGGAATATTAACCCACTTAAAGTTGTTACTTCTTCTTTTTAATAGTTTTCGCGGGAACATTGAATTTATGGGGTTTTGTGGATTTTGTGATGTTAGGTTTCAGAGTTATTCGGTGTAATGAAAGCACTGTCTTCTGGACTATAAGTAATTCTACCTGCCTGAGTGCAGAGAACTAGTATGAACCCCTCATTTTTGTTAGAGTAACTTTGTGTGCAAATTCTAAGTTTGGAGAAAATTCATTTCTTTTTAAGTGTATTAACCACAGCAAGAGAAAGTTTGAATATGTTCCAACTAGATAAAAAAAATAAATAAATAAATTAAAACCATAGAAAATTAAGTCTATGTGTGTGGTATGCAAACTGTGAGGGAGGTAACATCTTTATTGTAACTAAAAATTCCTTTTAGAGATGTGGAACTAGTGGAACCAATATTTCGTAAAATATTCCATCTTTACTGCTCCACATATCTTTAAAAGTATTTCTTTGCTGATAATGGTACGTGTAGAATGGAATTCCAAGAGTCCGTTTCAAGCAATAAAAGACTTTTTAATTTTGAAATACTATTATTTCTTGAACTGGTTTTCAAGTCCCTTCGTGGAATGCGGTTGTGTTATACAGTTAACATAGCCCGTACTGATGTGAGCAATATATCCAATACAACCTGTCCTGTACAAGGGATTTCTATTTTCAGTATTGTTTGTGTGCAAGACATGACAAAAAAGTCAGAGCCAATATCGCTTAAATTTATTATTTTTCAAACTTTATTGTTGTTTTTTTCCAGGAAGTTTTTCTATTTCGTTTCTCCTCTTGTTTTTTATTTTTAAAGGGAACAGCGTAAAGTTTGTAAAACACCCAATACATAACACCCAAGCTTCCCTTATATGCTATAGTCATTTCCATACCAATCCTGTCAAAGGCAACTCTCTTCCATGTAACTCTCTTCCTCCACCGTGCATCAACATTTCTTGATCCCATTTTATTCAAGACACCAATCTAAAATTTTCTTGGTCTACCTGCCATCTACTTACTCTAAAATGTGAACAGCCTTCGTTCTTCCCCTTAACCACTTCATTATTTTTCTTTTCTTTTCTTTCATCAGCTTCTTTCTATCATTCCCATAGTTTTTCTTAACTCTTATGTATAACTTTTGTTATCAAGCTCCAAACTTCGTCAACTGGTTTTACTAGGCAGTTCCACAGTTTCTTCTTCACGTCGATGTCCATGTCTGATCGAAATAGTTTTCTATATTTATTGTAAATTCCCAGCTTAATATTATTCATATAATAATTTCCTTATTTATTCTA
Source organism: Triatoma infestans (assembly GCA_011037195.1). Taxonomy (NCBI): domain Eukaryota; kingdom Metazoa; phylum Arthropoda; class Insecta; order Hemiptera; family Reduviidae; genus Triatoma; species Triatoma infestans. The sequence continues at coordinate 286,091 of JAAEAF010014037.1, forward strand.
TTTTCATTATCAATTTACTGTCCTAAATAAACAAACTTATCAACCATTTTAATTCCTACAAGGAATTACAAAAGATACACTGGCAACATTGCTGGAATATAATTTTGAAGAAAATAGGTGCGACTTTGCAGAATAGATTTCGGTCTTTTTTTAAAAAAAACTTTGAATGCAACTGCACACATACATAAATACTTGTTAATTTTATTTGAACCCCCCCCCCCAATTATTTTGAATATCTACTGAAAATGGGGTATCTGAGACATTAGATTATCTCTAAGTTGCACAACTAGATAGCACTGCCAAGCGATGTGCTACTGGTCAAAAAACCAACATGTATAATGTGTTGTAAACCCTCTATAATATTCATACAGTTAAGGGCAACAATATTTTTAATAAAAATACCAAGTGTCAAGATTGACTGAAGATTGAGCAAAGACTCTGGTCTCTATTCAATACGCAATACTTACTAATATTTAAGTTCCGGAAAGTTCAGACTTTCAACTTCTTGCAAAAGCGTTAATTTTAGAATTATTCATGGAATTCAATTACGAAATTGCAGGAATATTCTGGCAAATTGGTTTGATGTTTGGTTTCTTGGGAGATAAATTTCAAGTTATGTAATAATTAAAGAAAGAACAATTGTTTTCCTCTTTTATATGTAGTTCATTTTTATTGTTTATTTTTTATTTATTTATTATTATTTTTTTTTTTTTGTAAAAGTAATATATTTTATTGTATTTATAAAGGTTTGTTTAATCAAAACATATTTTAATATGCAGATGAGCCTCTGAACGACCGCAGGTTAGTCTAGTGAACGATGTTTATGGTTTAGGAAAAAAAGACGATACTATTTTATTTAAATAAAAACATCTTTATTATTTATTATTATTATCTATTTTTTATTATTATTTTTCAATTATTATTATTATTATTATTATTGGAGTTATTTACAAAAAATATTCTTATGTTTTGTTTCTTAATATACTTGCTTCTGAAGAAAAACAAAATCCGAAAAAGTCATGTTACAGAGCAATAATTGATCCTTTATGTGCAATATTCTAATCGTTTGAAGTATGAATTCTTCATATGCACGTTTGTATTAAGACACTAAAAAAAAAATACTACAAAATAGTTTTTTATCTGTAGTATTGCTTGTCAAATAGTCGCATTCTGCCCAGTGTCATCTGTTAAAACATATCTGTTTATGTGGAAGACCCAGATTAAGGCTTTGATTGAGGTTTATGGTTAAAGTTTGCTTAACAAGACCTAAAAAAAATGATAATAGTTTAAGCAAATGATTGACTAATATCAGATTCCTGTTGACATAGTCCTTTTTGCGGAGTTTCCTAAATGTTAAGAGCTCACGATATGAAATTAGGAATGAGGGGCTGGATAAGATTCCTAGTTTAGGGGGAGTAATTTACACTATTTTATAGTGACCAAGAAGACTCCATGATGGTGATAGCAGTGTTTTTATGTTGTATAGAGTGCGGCAGAAAACTATAGTAAAATGTGATTAAATGTGAATGAGTTGTGTTAACTAGTTTGTCGTGTCTACATAGCCACGCGTTGGCCAAGTATTTGAACACATCAGCTCACTCAACTGTCAACTTTTACGAAAGAAATTACAAACAAATTAACTAAATAGATTTGTATGGGGTTTGGAGTTAGAATTGGCCCACAGTATTTTCCGCTTGTCGTAGAAGGTGACTAAAGGGACAACTGGCCGTTGACCTATTTATCTTTTGCTTTCAATCCCTTACTTGCTATCCTTTACCCAACCTTTTTGTCCCTTTTTTCGGTTTAAAGAGTAGATAGGGTTCTTAGCCATGGTAAAGGCAGTATTTCTAGAGGAAGGATACCTCGAATTTAAACAAGGTCTACCTGATTGCGGCGGCGGCGGGCCAGCAACCCGTCATCGCAAAAACTTTCGAAGCTTTCAGTCCCAATAAAAAAGATTCGGTGGTTTCTGAACGGCAACGATATAAGAATTGGTAACAGACTTTACTATTCGGAACGTTGAATATTCAAGGGTTTAATAATAAGAGGATGGAGGTGATAAAAGAGCTGAGTGGTTATAAGCTTGATGTTGCTATTCTCTCAGAAACAAAGAATGAAGGAAAGGGAAGGGAATTATCTGCATTTTTGTAGCGGGGTAGAAAAGCACCAAATAGCTAAAGCAGGAGTAGCCGTTTTAATTAATAAAAAATACGGTAATTTAGATTGTAACTATGAGGTATCAATGAAAGAATGAGTTGAATTGAAACTGTTTGGAGAAACTGTTGTCATTTTAGGTATATACGCACCGACTGATGAATAATGCCATCAGCAGAAAAAGACCAGTTCTTTAAAGAATTAGAGGAGGTCGCGGAAGCAGTATCAGTTGGGAAGATTCTTGTGGTGCTGGGAGATTTGAACGGAAAGGTGAGTAGAAGGATTGGTAATAATGTGGTTGGAAGATATGGAGTAGAAGGTGTAACGACAACGGAAACCGACTTATTAATCTTTGTGAACAGGGCAATCTGAAAATACTGAACGGTTTTTTCAATAAAAAAAAATACATAAATTTACTTGATGCCAATCCACACGGCAACTTAAATCTGTTATTGACTACCTATCATTAGGAACTATTCCAAAGTGATCGCTATAGATGTCAGAGTGATGAGAGGTGCGGAATGTGGTTCGGATTACTATCTTGCAATTGGGGTGCCATTATGTTCAAGATACACAAAGTACCCAGGAAACAAAACATCGACAATTCCGTAGCAATAAACATGAATGGTCCGCTATTTTTTAGATAGTTTGAGCCGGGAATCAACCAAATACCTCTTCAAAAATGGAGTATCATTAGGGTTAGACAGTAAGGAGAAGAGCATCTCTAAACAATACGAAGCGTAAAGATCTGTTTACATAAGGCAGCTTTTGAGGCATTAGTTTTGGATAATAGAAAGAAGAACAATAAATATTGGTGGAATGAAGAGGCTGGAGATTTGGTTGGTAAGAAAAAGAATTTATCCAGAAATGGCTAGCTACAAAGAATGCTGCTGTCTATGAAGATTTATAAGAGAATAAATAGAATAGTAAAAAAGAAAAGAAAAGTATCCAATAAATAAATTGGGAAAATACTTGTAATCAGATTAATACTAACACTGGAGGGCAGAAATCAACTGAGGCTTGGCAAGTTTTGAAAAAATAAAAAACCTAAACTTAACAAAATAAATCGCCATTTATTAGGACTAGCAGTTTGGCGGGAATATTTCGCTAAACTTCTGGAAGAAGATAGACCATTCTTTTAATTGGTCAAACACCCCTTTCCAGAAACGATAGTTTCAGGACCAAAATATATTTCCGGTAACAGTGGAAGAACTGGAAGCTGCATTAAGAGAAATGCAAAACCAGAAATCACCCGGCCAGGTGACATACCCATTGAATTAATAAAGAACTCTGGTTCTGATCTGGATACAGATAAGTTAGCATCTGTATTTACGGAATGCATTAATGGAACAGAGGTTCCTTCTGAATAGACTGTTGGACACATTATTTCTGTGCATAAAAGAGGCAGTAAGAAGGTATGTAAAAATTACAGAGGGATAACGGTTACGAATAGCCTCAGTAGAATTTATGGGAGAGTACTAAAAAATAGACTTGAGAAAGAGTACTTTGGAAATTGGACAGAGGAACAGGCTGGTTTTCGAGTAGGACGGTCCTGCGTGGACCATATTTTCTACATAACTCAACTGATAGAGAAGAAAATTGCTTGCAACCACGAAGTTTACTTTGCATTCGTAGACTTAGAGAAAGCTTACGACACTGTTTCTTGGGTAAAATTCTGGGAGGCTCTGGGTAAAGCGGGTGTTAGCGATTACTTAATTTAAGCCGTGCATTATATTTATAAGGAAGCAAGATGTTCGGTTAAACTTGGTCTCTGCCTTTCTGAATTGTTCCTATATCAATAGGACTTAGAAAGGTTGCTGTGCTTCGCCCGTCCTCTTTAACATCTTCACCGATGTGGCCGTCTCTGATTGGAAGAGAAAATGCTCAAAAATGGGAATGAAACTGGGAGAAGATGCCCTGTACACGTTACAGTTTGTAGAAGATCCAGTTCTTATTGCTGAAGATGAGGAAGACCTAGCATACATGTTGAGGAAGCTGCCCGCAGCATACTCAGAATGGGGCTTAGAGGTGGTCAGTAAGTCCAAAACGGATAGGCGGATCTTCTCCGACGTCCATGATTGTGGATGATTGGCAGCTACATCAGTATAGCGAGTCTAAGTACATAGATGCCTGGTTGTCAGCTACTGGGTCTTCAGAATTGGATACCCAAAAAAAAAATTGTTTCAAGGGAAAACAAGCTATCCAATTATTAAACTCGGCACTTTGGAGTAAATCTATCCGCATGGAAAGTAAAAAAAGGCTCTTCCACGTTTTCTTAGCGAATATAACCCTCTACGCGGCAGAAACTTGAGGACTAACGAAGAAATTGGAAGATAGGCTATTGGCCTTAGAAATGGATTTCTGAAGAAGAAATGGATTCCTGATTCCTCCAAGATATGGCATGTGCCTAATCCGGAAATCTGAAGACGTATTGGAATACAAAAAACATTTTGTATTCCGTTGAAACACGGAAGTTAAAGCTCTACGGCCACGTGATGCGAATGGGTGGTGACAGATGGCCTTGGAAAATCATTGATTTCATTCCTAGTGAGAAAAGAAGGAAAGACAGGTCTAGGAAAACTTGGTTGTAGGGTATCAACTAAGGAATGAAGGAATGTAACCAGCTTCAGGAATCTTTGCAATCTTGTGGGATCCCATCTTAAATACACAACCAACATCAAAAAAAGTAATATAGTGCCTGCTGATGAGTCTCTGTTTGGGATTAGTGAACCCACAAGCACACTCAAATTCACCCACACTTTCATGTTGTACTCTTCATAGACTCTATATCCAAACATTGACTGCCAAGTGAGCCACAATAGATTTTTTAAGTAGCAAGAACTGACTTTATAGCCTCTCCTATATATCGGACATTGTATATTTAAAAATCTATAATAAATTTAAAATATATTTAACATAAAAATATAAATGAACTATGTTTAACAAGTTTCAAGAAAATTTGTATATAATTTTTCAATAAAAAACTTATTAGATATGATGATATTACCTAATCAGATAATCAAGTTTCAGTTCTGTGATTTCTGTTTTTTGAAATATTTTATTGACCCACATAAACAGACATAAGAATTCTTTTCCTTTTGAGTATGCGACTAAATATGTTATTTACGGTATAGAATCAACTTCGAAATTTTAACACGATTGCAATGATTTTCCCCTAACTTCCCTAGTCAGGAACTTAAAAACTCGAGTTTGCAGTAAATTTTTTAATTGGAAATTGAATATGGTATAATATGGTATCACTGACAACAAATTTATTTTTGAAGGTAGAAAAGAATTGATTTGGTAATCCTTAGATTTCAATTATTACAATCCTAATCTTTTCAAGTTTGGTGTTAGTGTGCAATCCCAAAATAGAAATTTGATAATATACGTTGGATATAAATGAGTGGAATTATTTATTGTCTACTCATTTATAGATCAATAAATCTATAATCCTAAAAATAAATCTATGAATCTATTGCCTAATAGATCAATAAATTTAGATCTAATTAATATAATCTACAATTTACGTAACAATCTATTTTTTTTTACTTTATTTTTTAGTTAATTGCTTATTTCAACTGAAGATTGGTTTTATCTCCTTGAAAGTAAGATTTTTATCTCCTTGATGTTAAAACTATGTAATGAAAGTGTGAAAACAATTAAATTGAATGCCAGCAATATAATTATTTAGTATTGAAGAAAAATCTTGTTTAAGACAAAATTTTATAGTTCGTATCAGGTTTTAAAAATTAAGTGCCTTCGGAAATATTTGTGTTTTGAAATCCCCTGTCTGTGATAAAATATGGTTTTCAGAAATTAGTCTTTGTGTATGTGTGTGAGGTAGCTCTTTTCAAAAACGGAAATCACGAGAGTTCAATCTTAATATTGCTATTAAGGTGCCCTACAAGGTATCTGGGACCCTACAAACCCATTGAGGTTTTGGTGAAAATCGGTCAAAACCAGAAGTTTACAACTTTCCTAAAATACATTTCTAGATTTTTTTGCGATATAAAACGAATCCTACAATTTTCTTTAAAATCTGTGGTATACCAACATGCTTCTTTTTATTGGTTCTGTCCGGTTTTGGATTCTCATCCACCGTCAGAGTTTGGAGAGAGGATTTTCTACGGTGAATAAGGAGAGAAGGGTGTGTATGCAGGGTAAAGCGAACATGGTGATGTTGGTACCATTGTCTGTTGTGAGCAGCCTGGACGGTGTTATGATTAGCAGGCTCAACTTTCAAGGTTCATATTGAGTTCTTATTAGCGTCTTAGAGTTAATCTACTGACTGTTACGAATAGTCTTCAAAGTTGATCTTTACCCTTTAAAGTTAGTCTGGCGACTGTTCATTAAGCCCTCTCAGATGGTCGACTTTTTATTCAATTTGGTCCTTCCGCTAGAAACAGTTTCTAGGTGGGAGATTCGCTGCCCAAGTTGAAGTTGGGCATGGATATGTAGCGTCACCATCGCCCAACCTTCGGGGTGCAATCAGCCTCTGGCTCTCCAGGTTGGGGATTCCCTCACCACGACCAATCCTATCCTATTCCTTTCCCCTTGTAGGGTTGCCTGTATGTATCCTGGGTTACTGAACCCATGTACTTGAGACAATGGAGTGAAATCAGTAGATGGCAGACCCATCAGAGGTTGGATTCGTAGTGGCCGTGTTTTAAACAATGACTCCAATGACTCAGATCATGAGTTGAGCGGGAGGAGGCCCGCGATATAAATTAAATCCTGCTGGAAGCGCAACTGGTGTGCTTGGTTTACCAGAGCCTGCTAGGGTTGCCTTTTCTACCTTCTAGAAATGGGGTGTGGGAGCACTTTGTGGGATCACTCCACGCGCTGGTTGAGCGTATCTCAACCTGCCCTTTAATGGATCAAGCGGGGGAGTGCCCGGATGGGCACTTCTGCCATGGCGAGGTCTTGCACTAATAGTCTCTCTATGGTGGGGACATCCTTCTCTTGTAAAACGACCCCGTTGATATTTGAAATTTTATTTTATGCCAGAAAAAAATCTACATACTTATTGGCAAGGTCAAGTTACAATATAATTTGAGTTTAGAAAATTGTCAAGACAAAAACTTAATTTTAAAATATTCATGTATCTCATACACCGGGTGAGCTAATAATAGTTCTTTAACATTAGTTTTGAAACACTTAAAAGTATTATTTTTTATACCTCTGGTAAATAGTTGCAAAAAGAGATGGACAAACTATGCAAGCTGGTATGAACTTTTGTCAACCTGTTTCTATTCTGGACAAGATTATTGCGTTTTTTGGTGAAATGATCATGAACTTGCGAGAAACATAGAAATTTGCCTTCATTGCACCCACCTTACGTAGACGAGGCATTGAAAAATAAATATGGCTGGCAGTGTCATTATGTTCAATTTCTTAAACAAAGAACTACAAGATACTTTCGAGTCTATACCCAAAGTGTCTCTAATTGCCTTCTTTTATAACCTAAATATTTTTTTACATTCGGCAGCATTACCCCAAATTATAGTACCATAGCAAAAATGGCTATGTACATACGCAAAATATGCCAACTTTAAAGCTTTCAAGTCAACAGACATTCTTACTTTTCTCAAAACACAGCTTCCCATGCTTTTATTAACACTTTACCCATGAAGTTATTAACTTGATCTGTCCAGTTCAGTTTTGAATCTATGAAAATGCGTAAGAAATTGATAGCTTTATCAGTCCCAACATAATTTCCTAATTTAATAATAATCTCTTTTATTTTTCCTGGTTTAAATTTAGATTATTAGCAGCACACCAATCTAATATAGATTTAATGTAGTTATTAACGGATGTGTTATCTGCATTTCTAACTTGTACCCAAGATCATCAGCATATAAATAATTATATCATCGTTATCAAACATTGCCGATAGATCGTTAATGTAAACCAAGAATAATAGAGATCCCATAATAGACCCTTGAGGTACACCATACTTGAGCTGCAGTAGAGAAGTACCCCCTTTATAAACTGCTGCCAATCTAGAGTGCTGCCAAGGCTCCGTGGCTCCATTTCGCAAAATCTATAAGGGCATTAATGGTTCCTTGACCAGTCCTGAATCCAAACTGTCTAGCAGATAATAACCCATTTGTCTCGAAGTGATCCTGTGCTTGTAACGGGGGGACTGTAAATCCCAAGAGGGTAGGTACGGCCCTTAAACTCCCCCAAATACCAAGAGAGAGGAAAGGGGTAACACGGGAAGAATGACCAAGTTGAAGCACATTCGCTAATACATCTTGTTCATACAATAGAGAGAGGTAATACTTGGAGTTGGCGCCCCTTTGCGGCTGCTAATGGGACTTTTGAGTCTAGCTTTTGTGTGACAAAATTAATGGTAATTCGTTCCATCACACAACACTGTTCGATTTGTTGCTCCATTCCTATTATCAATATATTTTTTTTTTTTTTTTACTAGAAGGAGAGTTGATTCATTTTAATGAGGAAGCATGTTGTTAAGTGGTTTATAAATTTGTATGAAATGGCTAGAAACTAAAAGTCTCAATTATGTGCTGTGGTTTAGGCTATCGTAATAAATTATGGAAGAAACGTAACCCTGCTAAAAATATAATAATAATTAATTAAAAAGTAAATCACAAATTGCCAATGAATTCTACAATGATTTGATTTTTGGAGCAATCAGAGGTAGGGTCATCATACAATTATGTAGAAAGTTTACTGTTATTCCCATATTTAACCCTCTTTTAAAAAGAGCATAATTTTATTCTTTGATTTCTTAGAATTGTCAATGACGTCTACTGTAGTAGACAGAAATTGAAATTAATTCTATACTTTATTATTCCCAAAAACTACTTTTACTCTGTGAATGCCAATGCGTTCTTGGAAATTTTTCACCAACGGTGAAATTCCAGTGAAGCTGGAGTGAAGCAATGTTATTGCTTGGTACAAGGAATAACAGAAATCTGGTTTGAAACATTCATATTACTTTCTCTGATTGCAGTTAATTATATAATTATATTAGAGAAATATTCAAATATATTAAACTTTACTTACAAATTTTGTTACTCACTCTTAGATGATGTATACACATGTTAGTTAGGTGATGGTGAGTAGAGTACAATTTGTATCTAAGTATAGTGAATGAGATAGTGTGATGGATGACAAAATTATAGAAATTATAACTATTTTATTTGAGAGAAAAATGCACATTCGCTGGCAAAAAGGGTTCACCAGGTAGAAGACTACAGTTACAAAAAGAGTTCAAAGGACCTGGTTAGCTTTCTCTTTTAGAGTTCACAGAACTTTGGTAGCTTTGTCTTTTCACCCCTTCTCTCAGGGGAAGATTTGTACTAGATAGATAGATTCTACCGGGGGAATGGCTACTCAGCCTACGCCACCGCGACACCCCGAGGATCTATTGTGGCGCCCCCCTAGTTGGAGACCCTCCCCCTATCCTGTCCTTAACCGAACTGTGGAATTGGGGGGGGGCTCCCAGGTGGTCAATCAGAGCACCCGCCATCAGAGCACCCGCCATCAGAGCACCCTCTCGAGTCCTGCTTGCCTTAGAAGACTTAATAGGTCCGAGAGAGGGCCCTGGCTGAGGCTTGTTGGCACCAGCTTCTCTTTACCAAAGAGGCGGTACCTTAGCCAGACCAGCCCCTCGCACTGACATACCACATGCAGTGCCGTCTCCTCTTCTTCCTGAAAAAACCTGCACAGGCTATCCGTTGCCAGGCCCATGCGATGCATGTGCTTGTTTAATCTACAGTGGCCAGTGAGAATGCCAACTGCTATCCTTATGGCCACCCGGCCTAGTTGGAGTAATTCTGCAGTTAGCTTGGGCGAGTAGCTATAGATAAACTTTTTCGCCTGTCTCTGGCCTGGAGTTTTGACCCACCATTCCCTTGATCGGTCCTGCATCCATAGCTTAACGGTTGCACTCCTGAGGCATCTTGGGACACCACAGAACGGCTCCGGCCCGATAAGCGCTCCCATTGAACCCTCCCGGGCCAGGCGGTCCGCCGCCTCATTGCCTCTGTGACCCGAGTGCCCCAAACCCAGGAAGACCTTATTATGGCTACTAATTTCCCTTAGTGCACCTAGGCAGTCCCACACCAGCCTTGAGCTGATCTCCCACGAGTCAATTGCCCGCAGAGCAGCCTGGCTACCCGAATAAATGACAACTCTGGAGTTATGCACTCCCCGTCTTCTTATTTCGGCGGCGCAGATAATAATCGCGACTAGCTCCGCCTGAAAGACCGTAGCTAGCCTTCCCAGGCTCACCGAGATATTACATCTCGGATGAGCCCCGTACACGCCGGCTCCCACTCCGTCACCCATCTTGGACCCGTCCGTGTACCACATAGATTCGCCTGTAATTGGCGGCCCATTCTTCCATGCCCTTTGTCTAATATCAAGACTTTGAAGGGTTTTTGGAAGTCATACCTAGGAGTCATTATATCCGTAGGCAGGCCCAAAATCGGGTCCGCCTCCAGCTCCTCCCATAGGTCTTGATGCTTCCCAGTGTGCCTGGGATAAATGGGCGCTTGTCCCTGTTGTAGTCGTGCCACAACTGCTTTTGCAACGCCTTGGACGTAGATGTGGAGTGGTGGAAGGTTTAACAGGACCTCCAAGGCCGCAGTGGGGGTAGTCATCATGGCACCCGTCGTACTCAAACAGGCCAGCCTTTGAATACTTCCGAGCGCTCCCGGCCCCCCCATCTGCAAGGTCTTTGTCCACCACGCCACCGCCCCGTGGGTTACCATCGGTCTCACGACACAGGTATAAATCCACAGAGCCATCTTCGGACTTAATCCCCAACTTTTACTGCATAGCCTCCTGCACCTGCCCATGGCGATTTTGGCTTTGTGTGCGGTGATATTAATATGGGAATTCCATGTCAGCCTTCGGTCAAAAGTGACCCCCAAATATTTGGCTTCCATGGCAAAGGGGATCGCGACCCCTCCGAGCATTGGCTGTTGTAAGCCTTGTAAATTTCTTTTCCTTGTAAAAGGAACCACTTGAGTTTTGTGGGGATAAGATTTGTACTAACAGGAGAAGGCATTCTTTTCAAGACAGTCTGCATTCTGCTTTCATACAAGACAGTCTGAAACAGAGACATTCTACCATATTCTTGATTCAGGAATCGCTACCTTAAATTCAGTGCCAGTTATAGAGTTTAGATTTATTCTAGATAAACAATGATTTATTAAGATATAGTTGTGATATTGTAAAGTGTTTAAATTCACTCAGAGAATATATTTATTTCAAAAACAGTGGTGATCCTTTATTTATTTCTAATCTTTTTTCTTAAACATATATACTCACGGGCCCTTTACTAAACCGCTCGCGCCACAAACTACCACAAATACACATCACACCAATTACATTTCCATAGCATATAGTTTAGCAGGCAATACCACTATTAACAACACTAGAAATCTAAACATCACAGATTCCCTAAAACCACCTTTGAAAACTTGTTTCTCAAATAAAAGTGACAGGATTTTATTATTCCAAATTTAAAGAAAATCGATGAATGAGTTGTTTTCTAGGAAATTCAGAACACCACGGGATTCATCTAAAATCAATTTTTAAGAAAAAAATTTCAAATAAAAAAATCTTAGATACGTGGAATTGGTTCTAATTTAAAACAAGGACGTTGGAACTAATGTCGGGTTAGTTCCGAAAATATCTGAAACTATTGGTATTGTCTGATCTCTCTAATACGCATTTTCTGTAAACTGATGTTCTTCAAGTCTGTCAAATATTATATTGATGGCTAGAATCAAACATAGCATATAGAAATGGACTTTAAATGAAACCATATTGCTGCATCTTCCCCGGAATTTTGCTGAAATCAATTTTCCTGAAGAGAAAAAAATCAAATAAAAGTGACAGGATTTTGTTAGTTTGCATAGTTTAAGGACAATTGTTAGTGCCAATTTCAAGACAATTGTGCAAAAATGGAAAAAAAAAATTTACTTTCCCTTATGGATCGAAACGAATCTACCCAGAATTTGCACATTATTAAAACATGGCGGTTAACAAGAGATGATTTTTAAGAAGAGAAACGAGCGATTTGGACGCGCAGGAATATAGCTATGCCGACTTTCATCACTGGAATATCCTAGTTTCCAGAGGGTACTTGAGGAATCTTAAGAGCGTACGCTGTGATTATTTTATTTCTGTGATATTTATTTTTTCCTTTAAAGTCTTTCGTGAAAGCAGAATTCAGAATTTCTACAATCTTACTTTGATCCTGAGTTTTCTCCCAATCCAACCCCTATTGGAAGCGATATAGTTTCTCTTGCATCCAAGAATATGCCCCCTCTACTTTCATTTTCACATTGTCAAAATTTCACATCTGACTTCTCTGCTTGATCCTTCGCCTTTCATTATATCTGACGGAGATTGTCCAACTCGTAGAATTGCTTGTGGATAATGATTGCAGATTTATTACTCAGCGTATTTTGTTTACTAGTTGAATGCCTGGGCCTGCAGACTAGTCATGCTGCATGCCAGATATAATAGGAATATATTAATTTAAGAAATTGCTGTTTCAAATACTATGCTTTAATTAAACGCCTAACTTACTAAAACAGAAAGTAATAAAATTTGCCCGTTTATTAAAAATCTAAGTGGCAACTCTAACATCACTCGTCGCCATGCTTCATCCTTGACATTCAAAACATCCGTAACATTCAGATTCTATGGATAGAGTCCGCAGAGCCATCTGGTATGTGCAACTTTCCTGGGTTAACGTACCCAAACAGGCAATCGTCTGATCCATCTGTACACAGGTCATACACTTTAAATCAGTCTTCCTTACAATGTCCGAACATGTAGAGGAGCACAATAGCACATAGTTCGCAATGGATTTGATTTTGTGGTCATTCCCTTTACATAAATGTAAATCTATGTAAAGCGAGATATCTTGAAGAGAGACAACTACAGAGAGATACATTGAAAATTTTATGATATTACAATCTGGTATGACACATTCACAATCTATCTCTGATTGCAATCTGCGAATTCACTAAACTTCCGTCTTGATAATTTTTACTCAATGCCTGTTGCTCTAAACATAAATACAGTGGGTAGTTCGGGCAACATATTGGTTCTCACCATACAGTAGGTGCTTGAATGTGACTACATAATAGTCCAACAATCAGCGCCTTGATCAACCCTCAGAAACTCTTGCAATCTAGCGTCCAAAATTTCCCCAAATTCCTGTCGAAATCAATTTTATCGGAAAAATTGTTAATTTTTCAGCCTGAAAATCGTTTTAGAAAGTAACCTACTACAAAAGAATAATAACCTAACTGAATGAAAATTAATGAGAATCATTAAAAATATTAACGCCCAATAATGACGACGAGTGACTACATAATTTATTATAAGACTTACAATTTCTCATTGCGATTAACCTATATTTCCATGGTAAAACAAACTGTTTGGAAGCTAATGTTTAAACCATTCGAAGAAACAGAAATTGTGATCATCAGGAGTAATCTTAAAATTCTAGCTACATTTTTAGGCCTAATTTCTAATTATCAGGAAAAGTTGGCATTAACTTTTTGGGAATCATCATATTACATCACCTTAGTTAAAAAAAAAGAAAAAGAATTTAAAAAAAAACAGCGTTTGTAATTAAATATATTTATTTAATTTTTAGAACACCGGAAGTTTGTGAAAGTTGTTTGTATATCTCTTACCTGAATTGAATACGCGTGCGCTTGGTCAGATTGAAGCAATTAGCATAGTTTCGTTCTGTTATCCTTGGACCCCTGTTTTTTCTTAATATTATAGTAGATTATTAGAACAGAGTTTATTAAAACAGTATTTAGTCCCAACATCTCTCAGACTTGATTAATGACTAAATGTGAAGCAATTTAAAATTGGTGGTAATTAGCGTATATAAAGAAATCATTAATTTTAGGGTCATCAAAATTATCACCATAATTTTCGTTATTTAAACAAAATCAGAGTGAAAAATTATATGCTAATTTTTGTTGAAACCTTTACTTGAATCAAAAAAGATGGTTCCAATAAAAAAAAACTTTTTTTTTTATTTAAGGCGGTCAACATCTATGGTCATTGGCGCCTGAAACATTCTCAGCCTCCGGACAGTGTTCTCTCGTTAAAGACAACATTGTCCATCACGAGAAAGTAAGCTGTAGAGGCTCCTCCTACAAAGAGAAAATCTAATGGCAGCACAGCTGGACTCGAACCGGGACCTCCGCGTGGGAGTCCAGTGCGCTAACCACTGAGCTAGTCCCTTCCCAAAAACTGTTCTGAAACGTCATCTCAATTTTCCTTTATAAAATTGTAAATTTCTTCAATATAGAATTTTTGAGAACTAAATTTATATATATATATATATTCTATATGTATGAAAAAGTAAGCCATTTTTCTCCATTAATGGTAACGAATAATGGTCATGTTTTGTGTTATAATATTGTGAATTCGGCTAGACGGATTTTAAGCGGTTTGCACCATTTGACACAGACTTTCTAGAAAATATTAAGAGGCTGAGGGGTTGGGTGTCGAAGGCGACGGGTAGACGGAGCCCCCTAGCTGTTCTATACATAGTTGTAGATCGTTAAAAATGGGTTGATTTATCATCAGGGAAAACTGTATCTGAATATTTTGTTCTTGCATCAGGTCCGCAAGGTGGTACACTATTTTCTGGAAATAACTGAGGTGTTAGAGCAGTTATCTCGCGAGCACCAGGCTGGCGAATTTCATTTAATGCCATCCGTCATGTAATAAGCAGGGATTTATATGCTTCATAAACAAAATAACGGGTTACGTATCCAAACGACTCAGAGTTAGCTATTTTAGTTTCTTCATTATAAATTGGTGGCGTAGGGAAAGCTATTTCAGGAACGTTTCAGTGTACTCGACTACTAGTAGTGAGAACCTCTTCAGCGATATACGCTATATAATTAGCATAGTACCAGGGATTAAATTGTCGTTAGAGAATAAATCTTGAGCCGATTGTGAGGTATACATCTCGTTCTGCCCACATTCTTTTGTTCTATCAATAATTACTTCATTTAATTTTGGTACTATTGAATGTTGGAAGACCAAAAACTGCATAAAGTCTGGTACATTTGTTCTAACATTGTTATATATCCTGAAAATTCAAAATTTCGGCAGTATGTAGCGGTTACAGGGACTGCAGATGCTATCTGCATAATTTCGTGGTCAAGATCATTCTTGACTGTTATTTCTGGTTCAGTCTTCAAACTAGCAGTTTAAGATTTTTTATGCAATTTGATAATTAAACAATTTGTTAAAATTGTGGATGTTGCTGGTACATCTGAAGCTAAAAATGTATTAAAATTGGTTTAGATTTTGATTGTTTGACTTTTGAGAAGTTTCCTTGGACTAGATAAGAATTAATTTGACAAACAATTTTGGGTTGATTGGCAAACAAATACTCGTCCTCCCAACACCAGGAAATTATCAAATTTTTGAATTTGTTTTTGCTGTGCGAAAAATGTTTTGAATTATGAAATTTTATATTTTTCTGGGCCTTAAGTTATGCTGTGAATTTTATTATTTCGAAGAAGTGCTTTTCCCAGCTTGCTGAGATGTACCCACTAATTTTCTTTCATTGTTATCCAACGTTATCGTGGCCGTTTGTTTGGGAAATACTGAAGTATTTTTATGTATACTTTTATATATTTATGAATAAATTTGATAGGAGCCGTCGTATTTTTTCATGAATTTCCCTGTGGTTGTAAATGATTCGAGATATACAAAATCTCTTGCATAAAGTTTTGGCTTCCAAATATTTTTGCCTAATTTGATTGACTTTTTCATTATTCGATTTAGCCGCATATGGTAAATATTTGTGCCAATTTCTATCTGGGGATACATAGTGAGTATTGTTGGCCATGTCCCTATGTATTCTCTAAACGTCCATTTGACGGGGGTTGGTATGGCGTCGTACATATTTATCTAATTTGTAATAATTTGCATAACTGCAATATAATTGTGGACGTGAAATTCGAGCCAGGTGTGTGACAAGGTATTTAGGTATACTGTAACTACTGAATATATGATTAAGAATAATTTGAGCAATGGTTTCCGCTCTCTGGCTTGTCATAGGAAACATTTCCAGATAGCGTGAATATTGACAAATATATATATGCTTCACCTGTGTCTTTGTTAACAAATATATGCGGTCCAACAGTGTCAATGGAAATAGCTTGCCAAACGTTTTTTGGCTCACTGAATTACCTAAAGGTTGTTTGTTTATACGTGTTTTTGTTTTCCTTGTGGCACAGCTATGGCAGGTTTAATTTTGTATATCCTTCGAAATGTTCGGCCAAGTGAATTGGGTTTTTATGCGTTCATATGTTTTCTGCCTACCATAATGTGCTGTCAGAGAATTGCCATGATTTAGTTGAAGCAATTTTGTCAGTACAAGTACACAATTATCGGATATGTTGGTTAGGAGACTAGATCATTTCTTTTGTAGTTTTTCCAAACGCTGGGCTTCTGGCATTTGTTGAACTCTGGGATCCCAGCTTGTTGTTGAATAATTTCCAGAATATCAATTCTGGGATAGTATTCCTCAGTGTCCGTAGTTTGGTCTTGCCTATATTGATGCAGCTTTTATATTTGCTTAGAGCATCTGCATGGCAATATTTTTCCCCTGTGTGTGCTCGATGTAAAAATCCAATTCGATTAACATGAGCGTCCACCTATATAATTTGAATGAGAGTGCTTTAAGTTTTTGAACCACAATAGCGCTGCTTGGTCAGTGATGATCTTGAATCTATAACCGTAGCTTTGCTAGATTAAATAGATAAGCTAAAAATAATATATAAAGGGCAGTCCGAAAAGATCACGCTAATAAAAAGTTAATCAAAACAACGAACTTTGTCAAGAAGTTATCATCATGACCAACAGTCTCGCCCTGTTGCTCTGATTCTAAACTCTCGCCTAAAATCATAAGCGGTTTCCTTATTCGAGTATATTAAAGTAGTGTTCACTTTATTCTAACGCCTTAGCAGCTACTCATACATAATAACCTCAACATATCTTACCATCACAATCCCCACAACAAGACAATATCCCCTTACTGCAAAGTCTTTTAGACAAGTAATTTAAAGCACCTTAAATAATCTTATATTCTAGAGAGTATTTCAAGCAAGGAAATTGAAAATAAAAAATTTACACTGTGTAAACTCGTTACAGTGATTACAATTCAAAAGTTGTTTAGTTGCTGCGCTGTTATTACCTAATCCTTTATCACCTTCACTTCTAGTTTTATAATAAAAACAATTTATCGAGGAATGTTTAAATCTTGTATTAACCCACTGAATATATATATAATACATACATATATAATATATGAAATTTAACTTTTCCCTAAAAAAAAGTAATATTGTTGCTTACAATAATTATTTATCTGACAATCGAGTTATGTGCCCATAAGGTTTGCCTAACTGAGAGTTGTAAAAGGACTTTATTCTCGAGTTTAAATATTATATTTTTTCTACAACAGTTAAAACTATGTAATAAAATATGTGAGAACAGGTAACTTTTAAGATAATATTGTCTAATGAATAGAGGAAGAGTCGAGCAAAGAGGTTAAAGTTAAGTAAAATTATACTAAGTTTTCTGATATATATATTTATGCACCATTCTCTCAAAACATTTTTTAGAGCTTTGTAATGAAAATAAATAAATGTAATTTTTCCATGTCATGTCATGGATGCCACATACTGCGCAATTGACCGAATCTATCATAACCATCTTGTAAGAAGCGGTCGTATGAGTTGCGAGATTAAAAAGCACTAAGTTCTTTTCAAAAATGGTTCCTTTCAAGTTCGTGTCAAATTTAGGGCTGGAATCAATCTTTAATTCAGCTAACAAACAGTCCTAATTAGCTTATAGTCTTCAATCGACATTTAAACAAGCTGGACAGCCTTTTCCAAGTAGTTTTCTAAGAACAAGCTATGAATTAAATAGTCAAAAACGATCTAATCAGCTCTCAAAGCATCTACAAGAAGCACTTTATAAGCAAGAGAAGTTTGCAATCAGCTAGTGAACTAACTGCTATCGACTGTGTGGGGGCCTCTAATTAGCAAATCATCCAGAAATCATCGATTGCCATCGTTATCATATAAATCGTCGCTCGGTTACTCTTGATCTCTTCTGTATACACGATCTCCTTATTATTAAAATCTAAATTTAAACTGTGAGTTCATATGCCCATATTCACAGCAAAGTGCATGTCTTCTTTAATAACATCGCCAACATTAATATTACCTGCAACTATTACAGCCTCTAAGGAGCAGTAAGAGAAAGTAGAAGTACTGAGCAACTGAGTTTAATACTTTATTCATCATCCAAAGAGTATTGCCTTATGGACGCTTCATAGACGTTAACGTCAATGTCATGTTTCATAGTAGGTAAATAGCAATAGGCTAAAAAAACTCTAGGGCTAATATTTAAAGGAATAAATTTGTGTGCCAAGCCGATTTGACGCACAGATTTGCTTTTCCCACTTTGGAGTAAGAAAGGGTGACAGAACAACTGAGAAATAGCAGTGTTCATTTCGTGATTATCCTGAAAACAATAAAACAAAATAAATTTGGTGTGGAACACATTACTCTTCCTTACTGTAATTATTGCAATGATAATTTTGGGAAAAAATGTTTCAAATAAGAATGATAGATAGATCACCAGGGATATATATACATATGTGCAGTTGACATTTCAAGTTTACAGAAAATCACCTTTAAAGAGAAAATTCCGCAAAATCTGAAACCTATACGATGAAGTAAGTCGCACTTTCAGTTAACTGATTTTCTTCGCTTTTGGCAAACTTAACTAGGAGAAAACTTTAAAAATAAATTTTCATGTCATAATATTTCAAATAAAAGTGATGTAAATTGAAATATAAAGTTATTACCTAGGCGATTTTTTTTTCTTTTTACTTTCTCTTACTCCTAGTAAGAAGTATTATTAGGATCTGGTCAAGTTTGGAAATTCCAAATTATATAATTCCATAATTTTCCATTGAAAATACATGTTGTGAGTTCCTCGGAGTGCGAAGAAAATGTTTATCTGATAACAAGGTTCCGGGCAAAATCCATCAATCGGAAGTGCGATTTTACTGAATGATTTTTCAATTTTGTTACGAAATTTTTCAAATAAATTTTTTGGCTTCAACGGTTTTCTTTAACCTTCGTATACCAACCACTACACATAAATACCTGGCACTCTTATTTGATTATTTTTGGAGGTTTCTGAGTGAACAGCGTTATGCTTTCCTCTAAAGTACGATAACTTCAATACAATCTATGGTTTACTACCTACATAATATTAATATAAATTAGAAGCATTGTTAGAATTCAAAATTTGAAGAAAATCGATTTACCACAAGTGTACCACTTTAAAGAGAGATTCTCGAAGATGGCTAAAAAGTTTTTCTTTGAACTTGGCTTGCTCACTGCACAGATACAGTTCTATAAATTTTATTTAAAAGATTTTTCCGATGAAACTTATTTTAATGGAGGATCTGTTGATGTCTCAATTTTAACATTATAACTACCGCCACAAGCTTTCGTTATGACAGAGAGTGTTGTGTCCATACTAGTTACTACACTCAGTTATACATACATGATCCCTACACTTTTTTTTATGGCCAGCCCATTAAAGATTTATAAACTCAATAATTTTAAAGACAATTTGTCAATTAAACTGTATTATTGTAGCCAGTGAAAGTCGTGTGAACATACACACACACACACACACACACTCATACACATCTACAGAACAATTGCTAAAAACGTTTTTTCCACACTTAGGGAAGCTCAGCACATATATTTCCGGTGAAAACTCGATTTTGAAAATTTGACACGATCGATGTTCCAGCGGGAAGAGAAAGTAATTTAAGAGTAACGTATGTTGTATGTGATTATGATTACAAAGGCCATGGCAATCAATAAGCCAATCAACAAACATATAATATATAGTAGGTGAATGATATAACTATTTTTATTAAAAACCTATTATTAAAAGAAAATAAAAACAGCAGTGACCTATATATAAAGATCGAATAGACATAATATCCATGTATTATGCATAGTATAGACGAAAATTTCACTAGAATTGTGTTGAGCTGAATCATGTGGAATTCATAATACGACCAACTGTTAGTATAGAATATGTCCTTGCCATTAGTTATATCTTAGTAATTAGTTATAAAATGGCAAGGTAAGTTAATTAGATATTAACAGCCAGTGATTATCTATTACGTATGTACATATGTATTTTTTAAATGTAATATCTGTCTAATTATGTTTTAAATACCATCCGTTTACTTTCATAATTTACTAAATAAAGGTAGTTATTATTGACGGTTTAAACACCATACCATTGATTATTCTCACAAAAATGCATCATTACCTAGTATCTATTTAAATACAATGCATTAGACCAAAAAGCCGTTAATGTAACATGTATACTCGTAAACTTGAAAAAAAAAAATTTTGGTACAAAATATTCAAATGACATAGTTTTACACTTCTTAAATAAATTTTCTTACAAGCGCAGTTTCCTATATGTTTAATTCTCATCAGGTAGTAGAATCCTTATAGGCCGATATGACATTTTAAGGGTTGCCTAACGATTTTTTGGTACCTAAACGGAAAGTTTCCTCATTTCCGTTGATTATTTAATTTGGTGACGATCATGCTCCCCGAAACCAGAAAACCCTTTTGAAATCAAATTTACTCACAAATTTATTACTCAAAACAATAAATGATATGAGTAGTTGTTACACCAAGATTAATAAACCCTTTGGTGAGTATCACGGTAAACAGAAATAATCCATTCAGTAAAAACTCAAATTCCAGAGTCAGACACGAAAGTACTTTTTCTTACGCAGCAATAATTTCCGGTTAACGAATATTTTTGATCGGAAGTTTCGTTTCGGATACCGTTTTTACTTCCTGCTAATTTTCGTTTTGGTGTTATTTTGCACAATACAAATATATACTTTCAAATATAACAATATATAATTTGGAGTATGTATACATATATATATATTTTTTTTATTTAATATATAATATGGGTAGTAGGGAGCATAAAACCGCTCGCCCCAGTACAAGCAATCAAAGTAGCAGTGGGGGATCTGCTTTCGCCTTGATACAATGTCTATAGCTCTGCACATTGAAACATTTTTCCATTTAAAATTTTTACTCTCCTTAATATATATCTTGGTTTATTTTATCTTGATTAATTTAAATTTTCTTAATTATATATGTTCTAAAAATGAAGTGAATTATTAATTCTGTCGTGACTTCGGATAAATAGTCACGTGCAAAATAAAAAGAAAGTTACTGTTGGCAAATAAATATTATTACGACTTAAATACTAGGCACTTGAAAAATAAATTGTTACCCCGAGGTATCAGGTTGAGCTAGGCTAATATTATGTTTATTCACCCGGTTATGGTTAATGCCTGTGAAACCCACACTCTTACAAAAGCGTCTCTTAATATTTGAGAGAAAGCTGCTTTGAAAAATCTTCGTTCCTCTATGTGAAGACACGATCTGACGGCATAGAACCAATTGTGAGTTGTATGCGCTAGCAAAAGAACGATTCAATAGATTGAGGTGGGCCGGTCACATTAAAAAGATGGGCCCAGATGACATCCCATTTAATTGCTGCAAGAGCTACCAGACAAAAAAGTTAGTTGGAAGGTCTGGATTATGCGAAAGATGCCAAGAATCTTCTACGCACAAGAAATAGGATGGTCGCTGCAAAAACAACGCCAAAAAATCGGCAAAATAGACCAAGCCCTACAATACTGGGTTGTAGCGCCACTGGAGAGAAAGAAAGAGTGATATGTGAATTATTGCATGAACTCGGCCATTCTACTTGGGCATAGCACAGGATTTTATTCTCTTTGCGAGCTGCCCGGTTGACAATATATACAGAGAGCGTTTTAGAAACTTATTTCACTTTTAAAATACTTCACCTTCCGATGAAAACTTAATTTCCAAAAACTGACACGATCGCGCATTACTCTCTCTAACAGGAGTAACACTAATCGATCATCACTACTAAAAACTTGAAATTTTTTCTTTATTTTTTACTGCTGCTTTAGCTAGTGATTAAAATAAATTTTGCAAAGAGAATAACAATTATTTGTTGTGGTGGTTGGTTCCGCAGAGCTGGAAAGCATCAGAGACATTTCCGTGGTAGCCTGCTTCATTTTGTGGTCATCGACCGGTTTCGGGCGTTCGCCCATCTTCAGGATGCGTTCTTCAGACAGTGTGCCAACACAGACTTGCACAGAGCAACTTAGTTTCACACTAACTCAGAGTTAGTTCACACCGGTCGATGACCACAAAATGAAGCAGGCTACCACGGAAAATGTCTCTGAGAATAACAATTAATTAGGCAAAATTTACACAATAGAAAATTAGCAAAGAATACCAAACACTATTAGCTTCATTAACAAGTGTACGTATACTAACTAAATTTCCTACCTCTAAAGGTTAATAAACTGCTAAGATAAGATTATTTTTTTATTTATTTGTCCTAGCTGACAATTCACTTTCATTTAAAACTGCGAAGAATTCCTTTCACTTTTATCTCAAAAACAAAGCTTATTACGTCTGGACATAAAATCTCTACTTTGATAATATAAAAAAATCTGGTGTGAAACACTCACACAACTTTCTCTTACTCCACCAGTTCTCAAGAGTAGAAGTGACAAATTTTGTAGTTTGTGTACCAAATGTAATGAAATCCGTCGAAGGCGGGAAAAACTGCTCTGTTTAGTAAAGGCGCACTTCCGGTTTACTAATTGTCTTAAAACTCGGAAGTTCAGCCACCGATGTAGTGCTATGTAATTATGACTGGATGCTAGAATGGTATAATCAACTGTGAGAGCACTTTAGAGGAAAACATAAGCCCAGGCCTCCCCTAAAAGCGTCATTTGAAGAATGTTGCCAGAGAAATGGTTTAAATAAAAGTTGTAGATGTTTACATGGCGCGTTTATATTGGTAACGTGAAGGAAATCGTCGGATCCAGTTGTGAGAACAATGCAACAAAGAGAATAAATCATTAAGTGAAGTGGTAAAGTAAACGCACTTTCGGTTATCATAATTGTTTCAAGCTCGGAATTTCAACAACATAGTTAAATCTGATTATTTAGTTGTGAGAATTGTCTAATACACTGAAATTGCACTGTAGATGGAAACCTAACCCAATACCCAATGAAAACCCAATATCGAACCCCACCCTCCCCCATAAGTGGCCTTAAATGAATTTTCCCAGAGAAATGTTTCAAATAAAAGTTGTAGCTCTTTGTATGTGTAGTTGATAAAGTTTGAAGAAAATCGTTGGAGGCATTTTTGAGAAAATTGCAAAACGTAAAAAAACCACCAAGTAAAGTGGTACTTCCGGTTGAGGTTTTGACAGGTGACCCACTGTCGGATGCTATGATGATACCTAGACGGAATATCAAGTTTCAACATTCTACGGTTTTTCGTTTTTGAGCTATGCTGTTCACATACATACACAGACACACAGACACACACACACAGACCATTTGCTGAAAATCACTTTTTTGGACTCAGCGGACCTCGAAACAGATATTTCCGGTGAAAACTCGATATCGAAAATTTGACACGATTACAATATTTCCTCTTACTAGGAGTAAGAGAAAGTAAAAAGTCTAACTCCTGTTTGTCTTCTCTGATTTCCATCCACTTTTTAGATTATTGTTCATTATAAATAATAGGTCAATTTCGATCGTTGTTAATAAACATTTAGTAAAATGATTTAGGGACCAAAGAAGTAAATTTTTGAACTTAAGGAAAGTTTATAGTTTAAACTTGAGACACCTGTTGTTTTCAGACACCTTTCATGGTGTTTTCTCTCAGGAACTATTTGAAATAAACAAGGGGTGTCTTTACAAAGAGTAGAAGATGAAATGTGTTATAAATATACACTAAAGCAAAGTACAAAAACTAAAATTGATAAAGTAAATAAAAAAGAAAAATCAAATAAAGTCTCAAACTCGACTGACCATCTGAATCAAAGATTGTGATTTGATTCTTCATGTAGTACATACATAAACTGAATATGATGTATCAAGTTTGAGCTTCCTTCTTGCAATTTTTCGTTTGTGATTATGCTACATTCTCTTACGCCTAAGTTGATCGTGTCAAATATCTGAAATATGCGTTTTCGTCGGAAATAATGTTTTGATGTCCCCTGAGTAAGAAAAAAAGGTTTTTAGCGAATGGTGTAAATGTATGTGTGTGTGTGTGTGTGTGTTTTGCAGAATTCCTCAACTTGGTATTCCATTTAGTACCACCACTGTATCAGACAAAAGGTTTCAGTCAAAATCCATCAACCGAAAATGAGACTACTGAGTAGATTTTTGTTTCAGTTTTTCAAGATTTTCTCTAAAATGGCTGCAACGATTTTCTTTTAACTACGTACACTATTTATACGTATAAATGCCTATCACTTTTATTCTTCCAGGAAAATTGCTTTTTAGTGGTGATTTTGAGGGGGGATTAGCAACGTTAAGCTTTGCTTTAGAGCAAAGTACTTTCAGAGTACCATTTCAGTAAAATGTATGGATCAAACCTATATAATATTAATGGGCCCTGGAAGAAGGATTAGTAAATTCCAAACTTTTAGAAGAAAATCAGATAACTGGAATGCGACTTTACAGAATAAATTTTTGATTTTTTTTTGGAAAGTTCCTTGAAAACGACTATAACGATTTCCTTTCAACTAAAATGCTAATTGCACTAACATTTTACTGGTCAATTTTTTCCGAAAAAAATGATACAAGGTAATTCTGCGGAATTTGCAGAAAATTTCCAATGTTATAGGAGTTGGTTCAATGTTATTGGCACTTTACGTATCTCCCCACTACTTCTATATTTATGCCCAGGACAAATGACAAAATTTTGAAGTTTATAGAAAATTTACCATTGTAAGTATATATATATATATATAATTATATTATTAACAGCAATCACAGGAGTAAACATTATTTTTCTAAGAAATGTATGACTGACTCCAAGTTCATATTTTTGAGATAACAATTCACTGTGCAGGCAAGAAGTGACGAAGAATATGTCCAATAAATTAACATTATACAATAAAAATAAATATTATGCAATATAAAAATTCATATCTTGAAATTATTTTCATAAAAAGTGAAACACAATAATTCTCATCGTCTCTGCTATACCCACACAATTAGTGGGGCAAGATGGCTACACTTACATACTACCAAAACAAACATTCCACTACTTTTACTGGAAGAAATTATTTTATTTAAAAAAAAGAAAAGAATCACTTTTGTTACTTTCTCTTTTAGTACTTGTTAGGAGGAAGTGTATTGGGTCATTAGTTTAGTGTGTGCGTGTTTTAAAAAGTTATCTCAAAAGAACTAAAGTGAATTAAAAGGATTTTTTTTTTTTAAATCCATCGGCAAATTTGTAATTAAAATGATCACAACGTCACAGCGTTAAATAATCGTGAATCAGCAATTAAAATCATTTCTAGCCTAGATATTTTGTCGATTTGAATCTAAATAGTGTGCTACATAACAAAAGTAATAAAAATTAATTGCTTTCATCACTTTTAAAACGGAATTTTTTATTTCAATAGGTTTCTAACATTTTACTCTAGACTGAAGCAAATTCCGCAATGCTCAATAAAATCATTAAGATAAAAATTGAATATGTAATAGCAAGTAATTTGATGATAAAAGTGCTAAGCTGAGGCATATAATCTAGATCAGCTAGGAGCTTTATTTTTAATACATTTACAAATATGGTTTTTATTAAATCAACAAGAAAAATATATACATATATTCTCTATAAACTGTCCAATTTGTTTCCTTATATTGCTATGTTCCTTCCAAAGAGGTTCTGGGTTTAATGTAGATCATATTGAACATAAATGATTGCTTGCTGATGCTTTTTGAATTGCAACCAGAAAATTGTTGAAGGTGCAAACTTGTTGGATTCAGCTGGCCATCTCTAGTATAATGTGGTGTATGTGTGTAGTGTTGTTAGTTTGTAGCACGAGCGTTGTTGAAAGGCCATATGTGTGTACATGTTTTAGAGAAGAGAGTTGTTTAAGAATTAGTGAATAATCACCACTAATTTAAAATAAATATATTATCTATAAATGAATTTAAATACTTTATAATATTACGTAATAATAAGCTTATAAATACAGAAAAACTGTTGCACTTAAATAGCTACATTTATTTGTAAACACCAACGTTAAATACTTATTACTGGCACTGAAATTAAGAGTGACTGTTCTGAGACGAATGCTACAGGTTGAATGTTGCCCGTTGAACTCTCAAATACGACTCATGAAACAATAGTGGTTGTTCTAGAAGGGTTTTTCAGAAAGGAGAGGTCCAAGGATATTGTCTCCTGCACCTGGGTCCTTGGTTTAGGATATCGTTGACCTCGGTCCCTTCACTCTAATACACTTAAATTCCCTTCAAAATCAAAATATTTCCATTTTCTAATGTTTCTAATTTATATTTATAAAATATAATTTGCTTCTATCACACTAGCTTAGCTAGCATAATATAAACAAACTACCTTTCACTTACTGTATTTTCTTCCTTTCATACTTTATTAATTACTATATTTTCCTGGTAAGTGGAAGTGACTCCTTCAGGTGTCTTGGTGTTTTTGTGGGTAGCCTTCACAAATAACTTGAACAATTTGTTATGTACTAGTATTCTCAACATCTCCGATAATAGAGCTTGGCTAGTTGATGCGCTGTTTAGTAGTTGGGTAAATATTTTAGTAATATAGATTTATGTTATAATGAAATTTGGTGAGGATCGGTCAAGAAAGAAACATTCACTTATGCCAACGTTTCGACAGAGTATCCTTCTGTATCAAGGCTTTGATATATAGATAGTCGTGAAGATGTGGAGAAAGAATTGTAAAAACATGAACATTTGTTACATCGCAAAAACATAAAAAGAAAATTAAAAGTTACTAGTTACTTGACTCAAATCATCTACAGAAAAAAAAGAAAAATGTGCAAAAACATTTTTTTAATTAATAATATTAATTAAAATAATTATAATCATATTAATTAGAATTAATAGTAACTTTTAATTTTCTTTTTTATGTTTCTGCGATGTAAAAAATGTGTATGTTTTAACAATTCTTTCTTCACATCTTCACGACTATCTATATATCAAAGCCTTGATAAAGACAGGATACTCTGTCGAAACGTTGACATAATTGAATTTTTCTTTCTTGAGCGATCCTTACCAAACTTCATCATAATATAATTCATCAACGGTCAACAAATACTTGTGGTGGTTAGTTCCGCAGAGCTGGAAAGCATCAGAGACATTTTCCGTGGTAGCCTGCTTCATTTTGTGTCATCGACCGGTTTCGGGCGTTCGCCCAACTTCAGCATGCGTTTTTTAGACATTGTGACAACACAGACTTGCACAGAGCAAACTTAGTTTACACACTGACTCAGAAGTCTGTGTTGTCACAATGTCTAAAAAACGCATGCTGAAGTTGGGCGAACGCCCGAAACCGGTCGATGACCACAAAATGAAGTACTTTTATAATTTAGATTTAGGTATTGACTGGTATTAGTTTACCCATACTGCTAAATTCTAGCTCCTTGAACGATCTTCCATATTTGCACATAATAGTAGTAAATTTTACAGATGATTCTATTTACAAACACTGACATGATGTTATAAACGTTTGTGGTTTTTTTTTTGTTTTATATAATTTATGTATACACTGGACTTATAATAACAATTTCATTATGAAACAATTAAGATGATTTCCCGCAAGCTCTACATAACTAACAGTGGTATTCAGAGAAGTGGCATCTTGGCCCGAGGTCTGGTGATACATTGGTTTTTGCAAGTCATACATGTCACAAATATTGGGAAAGGTCACCGTCCCACTACCACAACTACCCCCAACATGATATCCCTGAGAGAAGTTAAGACAAGCCTCTTTTATAAAACTTAGAGAAAGGAAAATATTGAGAAGATGAAAAGTGAACTTTTCCAAAGCTAGAGATGTCTTAAACAAGTTTTCTTAAATCAGCATGCAAGTTTTAATCAAGTCTTCAAACAGTCGCTCATAGTCGAGGAAGAATCCTCTACCAGTTATAACTGTAGTCAACATTATTCATGATTTAATCAATTCTTCAAACAGTCGCTCATAGACTGGAAGAATCCTCTACCAGTTATAACTGTAGTCAACATTATTCATGATTTAATCAAGTCTTCAAACAGTCGCTCATAGTCGAGGAAGAATCCTCTACCAGTTATAACTGTAGTCAACATTATTCATGATTTAATCAATTCTTCAAACAGTCGCTCATAGACTGGAAGAATCCTCTACCAGTTATAACAGTAGTCAACAGTATTCATGGTTTAATCAAGTTTTTAAACAGTCGCTCATAGTCGAGGAAGAATCTCCTACCATTTGTAACAGTAGTCAATGATATTCCAGTTTGCCATCAAATTGTCCCGCCATTCTAAGCCGTACGCTGTTGGCTACTTAAATACTAATTATTATTTTACTGAATTTATACTATGTTGAGTTCCTGCATTAAAATCTTACAAGTTTGGCCGAGCCAAAGGTGGGCGACTGTACGGTTTTAAATCTAATGTGAGCAATTTTACTTAATTTGTTAATCAGGGATTGATTTAATATGTCTTGACTTAAATAAAACTTTTTAAGTAATTCTTGGGATTTGGATTTTTATACTCTTTCTCCATTTTTAGGGGTTAATTCTCCAGTGAGAAGTTCATTGTGATTGGTGACTGCAGGCTGGGCTCCTCGCTGACTCTTCCCGGGGATTTGCTGATTGACAGTCTCAAATGTATAGCTAAGAGAGTGTCTACATAAGGTAGCAGATTCCAGAGGTAAACATTCATTGATCTTTGTGATAATTATGTCTTAATGGAGTTAAATGACTGTTTTTCCTCGAATTTCGTAGGTAATTTTACCTTTATAGGAAAGATTGGGTGTTCAGTGAATGATATTTGTTGTATGTCTCCTGATTCCAATCTTTAATTATACCTTCAAAATATTATCTGAACTCTTTTCCGATCACCTCCCTACCTCCCTTTGTTTACTTCTGGTTCCTCCTCCCAGGAAAAATTTTTAGCTTTGTTACCTCAATTCTTTGGAGAACTGACCTTTTACAAAACCAGAAATTACTTATTGCTAATGTCAAAAATTAATAAATAAATAAAAACCTCAAAATCTGTAGCCCCTTCTTTTTGTAACTCTCAAGACCATTCAGATTATTTGATTAACAGCATTAAATCGGTGTATTCCACATCAATTATCTTATTTATCAGAAAATTTCAACACCAAACCTGGTTTGACGCCTAGTGCCAGTGGAGTAACCTACAATTTGTGAAGTATTTTTAGTAGAACATGTTCAAATATGGTCTGACGTATTTATTTAGAGGCAAATAATGAATTTAAATTACTTAGTCAGGAAAAATACATTTTTTGTTTGGGCTGTTTGAACAGATTAAAGATTTAAAGCTTTCAGAGACATTTGCCGTGGTAGCCTGCTTCATTTTGTGGTCATCGACCGGTTTCGGGCGTTCGCCCATCATCAGGATGCGTTTATCAGACAGTGTGATAACACAGATATGCACAGAGCGAACGCCCGAAACCGGTCGATGACCAGAAAATGAAGCAGGCTACTACGGAAAATGTCTCTGATGCTTTCCAGCTCTGCGGAACCAACCACCATAACATTTAAAGCTTTTTTGGCGTTTAGTTAAGCGCTTGAAGAGGAAAAATTTTATCTGTGGCAACAACATTTCAGTTAGTTCCTGGGTATCTCATTTCATTTTCAAAATCTCCTTAATCCTCCTCTTAAAAAGGGGGTCATTAAAGGTGTTAATAATTACAAAGGTATTTCGTGTTTAGATGCAATAGCAAAGATTATGATCCTCAGAAATGATCATGTAAGTGAAAGTGAAGTAGGTTTGTGTAGAAGCTCCTCTAGGTTGATCATTTGTTCACTCTTAACAATATTATTAATGTTAAACTTCTAAGAAGACGCCAAAAAACTGCCTTCGCCAATGTTGATAGAGAGGCCCTTATTTATAAACTATAATTTCGGCTTTTCGCTAAAATGATTTCTATCCTGAAAGTTCTTTTTTCTAAAATAGAGTCTACTGTGAGAGGTGATGACACATAATCTCTGGTTTTTGAAATCTCTAGTGGCTAAGACAGGTTCCCTTCTAAGCCCCATCCTTTCCTCTTCATTCCTAGACCTCTCTTCGAATAGGCGATGTTGTGTTGATCGGCAAAACCAAGGTCAAAATTCTCATGTCTGCTGAGATGTGGTACTCCTGACTGACACTGCTAGAGTCTTTAAAGGACTTGGTTGTAAATCTAGTCAAGCTAAGATTATGGTTTTCAGAAAAGGGAGGATTGCTGTTTTACGGGGGGGATACCCCTATTGATGTCGCGAATAAGTATAAATAACTTGGCGCCAGACTAACTCCTCGCCTTTGTTTCACTGATCACTTACTCGAGAAAGTATTAACTGCTAAACAGGGGATTTACAGCTTTATTTCTCAGAACCAGATCCCAGAATATTTTTTTTTTTTGAAATATAAAAGTGGAAATATTCACTGTTAAATTTAGAACATGCTATAAATTCCATCCAAAAAATACTTTTTTCTTAAACCATAATTTAAAATATAGCCCATGTTTCCCAAATATTAACGTTAGGAAATTTGTTCTGTCGTGGGGAGCAATGGACTAGCCTCTCCTATGGAGGACAATGGACTAGCCACTCCTTCAGAGATTGTGGCATCCCTGCGGATAGCCTGTTTAACACATTAGGAACAGCTTACATTGAGTCACCCAAACATTTACACAATATACGTAGAATCTGCAGAGGTAGTTGATTTCTGCATTAGCGTAATCACGGGCACACATTCTCGTTCACTATCTCATACTCAACAATTTTATAGACTAATTACATTCTATGGATAAACAGTAATATCAAGCCAGCCTGATCTTTTAGGTCGTTTGGCTCTATAGCCACTGTTCTTTACAGCTAGCGGGACCAGTTTAAGTTGTTATTAGCACGGGAAAACACCTTTATAGGAGGACGCTAAGTTCCCCTTAGCGAAACATTGACTAGTTCACTTCTTCCTATAAGGTGCATAAGGTTGATGACCTCAACACTTATAAGAAAAACAATGTCGGTTTCATCAATACCTATCGCTAGATTTGAAACAATACTCAAAAAAATTATAAATGGAAACGTGATTAGAAATCTGGGTAAACTATAATAATTATATTCAAAACTGCGATTGGCAATACTCATGAAATCAATCAGAAATATATTTCTGGCCAACTGGTATTCGTCCTTGAACGTGGAAAGAATAACTAATTAAGATTGTTGATGTAGTATTATAGTTGGATGCGCGCTGCTACTGTTAAATGGACATTATTTGTAAATCGATTACAACAGTATTGATTTTACTACTGTATACTAACTTGGTGTATAGAACACAAATGACTTTGTTATATGTTATTGTTTGTTGCAAAAGTCGATTTCTTTTTTTTAAATAAAATGTAGGACATTAGAAAACTTTTCTTTTAAAATGTATGTGTTAATAATTTCTATTTCTTAGATAGTACTGGCAATTTATTGGCTGTTTGTCAGGCTATAAATTAATAATGTAAACAGTGTAAATGTTGTAAACAATTTTCTTTTTTTTATGGAAGGCCATAAATTACTTGACATTCGTTTAACACCAATCGCCTGTAACAATTGCCAGGCAGAATATTTAATTACAGTCGCAAATAGTAGTACTGTTCTTAAGTTACCAATTGTGCTGTCACCGCTAACATTAACATATCTAGATGCTCCAACATAATCTCATTCCTACAAAAATCTGTTGTGAATCGTTCACACGACCTTCTCTTACTGCTGTAAATATAATTTTAAATAAAATGTCAAATTGTCTATAAAATACAAATTTTACTTATTTGTCCTAAAAGAATAATAGAGTTGGTGAGGGATCAAGTATCTAACCCTCAGTTCTGATGATTATCAATACATCTATCCAGCTTACATTACAATCCAGAAGAGAACGTAAAATTGAACCAACCCCAAATAATATTTGAAATTTGACGCCACAAAATCCTCAAAACCACCTAAAATCAATGTTTAACGAAAAAATATTTCAAATGAGAGAGATCAGTGTCGTGTACAGTCAGCATTCAAAGTTTAAAGGAAATCCTAATAGTCGCTTTCGAGAAAGTTCCAAAAATCTCAGAAGCGTATCCTGTAACGTCGCAATTCCAAATTTTAATTTGTCAATGTATTAATACTATATAAAAGGTAGAACCATACAATTTCCTGAAGTGGTACTTCAGAGGTAAGCTTAACGCTACAATTTCCCCAGAACCTCCCAAAAGATCAAATATAAATCTTCCACTTCTAGTCCTATCAGTTTTTTTTAAAGTATTTTTCCAGAAAAATTATTTGTAAGGATATTGAGGTTCATGTTATGGTGCCAATCACTATAGTCACCTACCACTACCTAGAGAGCAACACTCACTCATACCCACTAACTAATAGCGGAGATATTGGGTATCTGCTCTAGTGCCAATCACTATAGTCACCTTCCTCTACCTAGAGAGCAACACTCACTCATACCCACTAACTAATAGCGGGGATATTGGGGCTCTTGTTATAGTGCCACTCACTATAGTCACCTTCACTACCTAGAGAGCAACACTCACTCATACCCACTAACTAATAGCCGGGATATTGGGGATCCTGTTATATATAGTGCCACTCACTATAGTCACCTTCCACTACCTAGAGAGCAACACTCACTCATACCCACTAACTAATAGCCGGGATATTGGGGTTCTTGTTATAGTGCCACTCACTGTAGTCACCTTCCACTACCTAGAGAGCAATAGCTACTCATACCCACTACCTAATAGCCGTGATATTGGGGTTCCTATTGTAGTGACATTCACTATAGTCACCTTCCATTACCTAGAGAGCAACACTCACTCATACCCACTAACTAATAGCCGGGATATTGGGGTTCCTGTTATAGTGCCACTCACTGTAGTCACCTTCCACTACTAGAGAGCAAGACTCACTCATACCCACTAACTAATAGCCGGGATATCGGGGTTCCTGTTATAGTGCCACTCACTATAGTCACCTTCCCCTACCTAGAGAGAAACACTCACTCATACTCACTAACTAATAGAAACAAAATTATATAACATGTAGTAGCTGACTATTAAAGAAAATTTATCATAGAATTGTAATACAGGAACAGAAATCACAAGAAATGCAATAAGAGGACTTTAAATTGTTTTGTTTAAAAGCAATATTCACAAAAATACCGTAATTCCAATTGAGGCCACTAGCGTGAATGGATTTATTGAGAAATCATCACATGATGGCATACTGGCAGGATGTCCTCCTTGTTCAAGAAACTTTGTGTAGTTTGTTTTGTGTTACTCACAAATTTTATATTATAATCAGTGTTTAATATGAAACATAAAAAATACGGCCTTAATAGTAACCTAAATAAAATTTGTGTATCAGTATTCTGTAAGGTTTGAAAAATTTGGCAAATCCTCAAACTCGAAGTAGGTCAAAGAATGATTTTTTTTTTAAATTAAAAATAATTCTAGAGGCTGTTTCTTTGGTATTTGTTTTTCTTTTAGTAATCGTCACATTTATTGAAATCTGCCTCTCTTTTGAGTTTGGTGCAGAGATGCAAGATCAGTTTCGCATAGACTAAATTTAGTCCTAAGTTAAAAAGTCTAATCTTCTGTGTGTGGAATGTTTAAATGGCACGTGAATTATTTAATTTCTAAAATATATTTTTCGTATTCAAGCAGAAGCCGTGGATATCATGCCGTTAAACACTCTGTTTTTAGACATTTTTTCACCAGTAAGGGCAGCAGAATACAACCCTCATTTTGAGATTTTATACCTTCAACTATTACAATATGGATAATTAATTGCTTAAATTTTGGTAATAATCTTATGATTATTAAATATTATGATGACTAATGAATAGATGTTTTCCCTGCAGTTTTTCCAGCTTTTATTATTGTAAAAGAATGCATAATGTGAGGGCGCAATGGAGTGAGTTATCACTGGAACCAGTAGTGTTCACACCCTAGTACAATAAAAATCAGGAATGAACCAATGACACGACTTTGTGTTTCACTGTTATACAATATTATGAAAACATGAGAAATTTCCTCTAAATTTCAAATCCATAGATTTGTCCTTGAGATGGTAACCTACCCAGACAGTTAATAGAAGTGTGATTACATTCTTGCCCCCCATATTATAAATAGACGCAATCACATTGAACCAACCCCTATAACTTTTGAAATTTAACGTCACAAATTCCGCAAAAATCGATTTTTTTCCGAAAAATGTTACAAATAAAAGTGAAAATATTGTATCTGTCCACTTGGTTTTCCATGATAAAAGGAAATCGATAACCTTTTTCAAGAAAATTCTGAAAAACTATTCTTTAAAAATTGTACTTCCGGTTAACTGATATTCGTCAAACTTGGAATTCTAGCAGTGCTTCTAATGTATACCAACATCACATAGGTACTAAAACCATGCATTATAATAAAGGGATATTTTAGAGGAAAGCTTAACGTTACTTTTCACCCAGAACGTTTACTTACGCAAGTAGTATTGGAATTGTAAAGAAAATCGTGAAAACCCGGAAAAAGAAATTAATAAAATTGTATTTCCTGTTGCTCATTTTTTTGCCTGAAACGTTCGTGTCAGTTGCGATAATAGTA
This sequence comes from Triatoma infestans, assembly GCA_011037195.1. Classification (NCBI taxonomy): domain Eukaryota; kingdom Metazoa; phylum Arthropoda; class Insecta; order Hemiptera; family Reduviidae; genus Triatoma; species Triatoma infestans. The sequence goes on from JAAEAF010014037.1 coordinate 321,125, forward strand.
AAAAAGCTGTAAAAATACTAGGAGTAAGAGAAAGTAAAACACATGTTGTAGCGAATATACAAACTTTCAGCGAAAAAGAAAATTTCAAAAACGAAAAATCGTAGTTAGCTTGAACGTAATGTTACGTTTATTAACCGCTTCATATAAGCATATGAAGTGACTGGAGAAGCGACTTTTTACTGATTACTTTACCTGTTTTTATTGTTTTGGTTCTGAAAATTGGCTGCAACTGCCTTCATTAAACTCAGTGTATTAACATGGTGCGTTCACTTTTATTTGAACTTTTTCCCAGGAAATGGTATTGTTGATTGGATTTGGGGGCAGCTCAACATTAAACTTTCCACTAAAATGCAATTTCCCAAAATTTATTTTCCATAATTTATTAATTTCTTCACCACCAATTTAATACATTCTAGCAAATGTATTGATAGAATTCCAAGTTTAAAGAATTCTTGTATTCGGTTAACCGGATGTTGACCTTACTGAACGGGTTCTTGAGTTTTCCGAGATATTTTCATAGTACTAGTTTGAGCACTAGTTCACTAGGAGATAGTGAATGCTTCTGTGATTGATACAATAATTTTTCATACTACAGGCCAGTAACCTACAATATCCTATATCCTTTAACTCCAACTCGTCCAAGCAATCCTGCGAGAGTGGTGCCCTCCCAAATACGCTAGTACCAGCGAAACTGACATTAGGCACTGACATAGTGATACACCGTTTCCCTGACTCCGTCATCGCAATTCTGACAAGTGGGACTAGACGTCCTCCCTATGTTAAACAAGTGTCTAGATACCCAGGTGTGTCCAGTCACTACCCCCACCAAAGTCCTCAGACTGTCCTGCTGAGGGACAGGAGGTAAGCCGAAACTCTCTGCTTAATTCCTTGTATAAATCTTTTACCTTGGAGGCACCCCTGCGTGCCCCCCAGCATTTCTCCAAGACTCTCGTCTCCTAAATTCTAATCTGTTTGTCGCGAAACCTCTTAGTGACGGCAAGGGCTGGATCAGGACCACAAAATGGTAATGATGATCCTCCCTAGCCTACTGATCCGCCCTCTCATTGTCCTCTATTCCCGCATGTCCGGGTATCCAATAGAGATGCACCTTACCCCTCCGAGCCAAAGCGTTAAGCCTTCTCCTAATTTCTCCTACTAGTTTCGAGCTACATCATGGCTTGCTTAAAGCCCTCAGTGCGGCCTGACTATCAGAGAAAATCCGCACCTCTTTGATCTCTGCCCTGCCACCCCTCACAAGGCGGCAGCATTCAATAATGCCCACCACCTCGGATTGGAAGACAGTGGCTAAACCGCCCAAGGCCACCGAACTCCCTCTATCCAACTCCTGCAACCATGCTCCCGCTCCTGACAGGCCAGTCCCTCCTGCCTACAGCCATCTGAAAAACAGCGAATAATGCCATTACCCGCCTCCGTTGGCTTCGTGAGGTTATCATCCCCTGTACTGCCAATACTGATCTCATAATCCCTCTCAAATCCCCATTTCTTGCTCGTCTCATCGAGTTTAGGTAGCAGATATCGGTTTACTCGCCAAATCTCATCATCGATCCTAGTGTGATCCCCCCGAAAGGTTCTCACCCATTCTTCCTTACACCTCATTCTGAGGTATCTCTTCATCGCTTCTCCCACCACCACATACTGAGAGGGGTTAGCCCCAGCAACATCTCCAGTGCCACCGTCGGTGTCGTTCTCATCGCACCAGTAATAGCCAGACACTCCTTGCACTCCTTGCAGCTTCTTGCTATTCCTCCCCACCAAGGAACCAGTCCACCATGCCACTGCGGCATAGAGTATCCTTGGCTTCACCAACTCTTCGTAAATCCAACAGATGCCTCGAGGGTTAACTTCCCAGGTCTTGGCCGCTAGTCTCCTACACTGCCAGAAAACTTTCTGTCCCTTCTCACAAACGTGCTCAATGTGAGCCCGCCAATTCAACTTATTGTTGATGAGGACCCCTAAATATTTAACCTCGCTGCAAATTTGGAGTTCCTTACCGAAGAGCCTAGGTCTCCTAAGCCCTTCCAGTTTCCTCTTCCTAGTGAATAGAACTAAAGAGCTTTTGAACGGGTTGACGGACAAGCCATATTTCCTACAACACTGCTCCACGTAAGACAACGCTGACTGCATCAAGTCTCACACCACGCTCAGATGCTTCCCTGTGATAAAGATTACCCCATCATCAGAGTACATCTGCAGGTAAAATCCCCTACGATTCATCTCCCAGAGGAGCTCATCGACGATGAGACACCATAGGTGTAAAGACAAACTCTCTCCTTGTGGAAAGCCCCCACTAGCTTTCACCCTTCTCTCCACGGCTCCCAAACGAGAATAAACAATCCTCGAAGTCAGGAGTTGACTATCCATCTAACCAGGGTCCCATCCACACCCCTCTCCTCCAATAGCACTCTGATTCTATCATGGGCCACGCTGTCGAGTGCCCCCTCAATATCGAAGAAGCATCCCAACGCGTACTCTTTAGACTCCAACGTATGTTCAGTTCTCCCCACCAAATTATGGAGCGCAGTCTCCGTTGATCTTCCCGCCAAATAGGCATGCTGGTTCCCATGAAAGGTACTCTTTATGTCGCAATCCTCCATTAAGAAAAGTCCACCAACCTCCAAGCCCTTCAACATGAAGGACGCAAGGCTGATTGGCCTGTAAGCCTTAGGGTCTAAATAGTCCAACTTCCCAGGTATGGGAATGAACGCAACCCTACTAACTCTCCAAGCCTAATACAGGATACAGGATACAGCCCGAACTTAGGTTATCCCCCATTATTCCTAACCATGTGCTGTCGAACATGTTCCAACTTTCTTGGATCAACCCCGGGTACAGACCATCCATACCCGGCAACTTGAATTTACTAAAAGAAGCGAATACCCAACTCGCCCTCCTCAAAGTAACGACTTCACTGGCCCCGTAAATCTGCTCCCTACTAAGTCTACTAAGTGTCAGTTGGTATCATGCTGCTGCCTCAAGTCCAGAGTGGTTGTTCTTTAAAAATTAGCTAACCGCGCATTTTTAATCAGCTGGTTATTAGGTGGCCGTTTAACTGAGAATCTGTGACGTATTGCTTAACTCTAAATTGTCCAGCGTTATTGTGGATAAGGTTTTGTTGCCAGTATTCATTAAATACGTATTCACATTCAGGTAGATTACTATTTGTCATAAGAACCAATAAGAAACAAGAACTGCCCCAAACCTTCTAATTTTAAAATTGCATGTTTGAAATGAAATGAGAGAAAGTATGAATACCAGAATTTTAATCATTATTTACTTCAGATTCATAGTTTTTCAGTTTTCATATGCCAACATTTGGATTATATAAATGATTAATAATAAAACAACTAATTGAAGCTTAGGGAAGGGATTAGCTCAGTGGTAGCGCGCTGGACTAGCAACGCGGAGATCACGGGTTCGAATCCATCCGTGCTACCCTTAGATTTTCTCTCCCTAGGAGCCTCTACAGCTTACTGTCCGGTGTGATGGACAGTGTTGTCTGTAACGAGAGAACACTGCCCGGAGGCCGGCAGTGCACTGAGAAGGCTCCGGGCGCAAATGACCACAGATGTTGAGACGCCTTAAATTAAATAAAAATAAAAAATTGAAGCTTTTGATGCAGCTGTGAATATATCAGACAAATATTTTTTCTGACAGAAGTGAGAATTGTATGGGAAAGAAATCCAGAAATTTCCCCTCATTTAAAATGGATTGGAGCTGGCGGTATTCTATCGCTAATGCTTAAGAATTAATTAAAAAATAATAATTTGAACAAACAAACAAAAAAAATAAGTGATAATTCTCTCACAAATGAACTTTTCTATTTGTGTTAGATTCGTGAGAACTGTTGAATTTGTTTATTCCTATTATTGTATTCCATTCTCACTAATATTTAATTCTAATCTATAGCCAAATATTTTTCCGCTGTCATAGAAACTGACATATATGGTAATGTTAATGGAGAATTATAAAGCAACTAAACGTTGACTAAATTAAGAATTTAAAGAAAATATATCATTTACAATAATTGTATGAACTGCTAAAAGAGATGTTTCTTACTAAATTTTTTGAATTTTGTGTTTTCTATTTTTCAAAACCAAAATAATAATAATAGTAATAAGCTTGTATCTGCTGATATGAATCAGCGAGACACAATCTTAGTTGCTGACCTTAACGGTGGCAACAACTTCATATTGCAAAAGAAAAATGAATGTAAAGGAAAAATATATTTAGTTATAATATAGAGATCTTGAACAACCTTGACCTAGTGATGTACTTTCCAATATGTCCTTTTTATTTTATTAAAAAACCTGTCCTGACTGAGAGATAGAAGGGGAAATACTTCTTTCAAACAAAGATCACATTTATAAAATAAAAAAAAATGTATTTTTGATCTCATTATTTTATATTTATTTGAGTATGTCTTATGGTAGTAAAACAAGTCAAAAATTTTATAAATTTCTATAAATAATATGACAAAATTTTTTGAACTAATTATTGATCCATTCTAGTGACTTTATATTTATTTTCTTTTTTTTATTTTATTTATTATAGATTTGAAGTTCATACCTTTTTCAATTTTAATGTAATTTGCCGTAATGAAATATATATGATTCTTTTATGGAGAGAATATAAGAACTAGAAGCTAATCAATGAAATCCTAGTCAATCCGAATTTTTTATTAACAGATGGTAACTTTGGAGTAGGTTGTACCATTTAGATTTCCAGCCTGGAAGCTGTAAGAAGTTATAGTGGAACCGCATCACGGCACCACCTCCGCAATACACCACGGCACGTTAACAACGCAATACAACCCTCTGTGTTCTTGAGTACATACAATATCTCATAAGGTGCTGTTATTTAATTTTTTCATATTGTGCATGCCAGAAACAATGAGTTACAAGATCTGCAGCTCTCAGGGATTCTCTTATCCCTGCAAGAATGGAGAAGACAAAAACGGAAAGGAATGCAGGGTAAATAAATACTGAAAAAATGTGAGGCATGTTACATCTGAAAAGATAAGGCTGAGTTTTTGTTTTTTGTCTTCTGGACTATGTATTGGCCGTTAAAAGCATATAGATAGAAGCTGATCAGTAGAGAGTAAATGTCAATATGTTGGCCTTAACCAACCTTCAAAACAGCATTTGTAACTATTAAAAAAATATATATATATTTAAACAACTATCTCTTACTGATGTTAATATAATTATATATAAAACGACAAATGTTCTTGAAACTATAAGTTTTACTCATTTTTCCTAATATGAATATATGAGTGGGAGAAGTACCTACCCAAGTAGGTAGTAGACGTAATTACTTTGTAATCAAGAAGAGAGCGCCAAGAACATTCAACAAACCCCATAGAACATTTGAAAGTTTATGCCACAAATTCTACAGAACTGCCTAAAATCAAAATTTTGAAAGAAATGAGAAGTTTTTATATCTGTGCAGTTAGCATTCCAAGTTTATAGAAAATTCGGGAAAATTACAAAATATTCAAAAACTTACACTGTAAGGTCGTACCGATTTTCTTCAAATTTGGAATTCTACTAAAATGCTTTCAATGTATATTATATAGGTGGCAGAACTATACTTTGTACTGAAGTGGTACTTTACAGGACAGCTTAACTACTTCACTGTACCCCCACAACCCCCAAAACATCAGTTTTCCTAGGAAAATGTTTCAAATAGAAGGGATGGATGAGAATATATACCAAGTTTTAAAAAAATCGTTATTACAGTATTTCGGGAAAATGCGAAAAACTGAAAAAAAAAAAAAAAATATTCGTTAAAGTTGCATTTCCGGTTAAGAGCTTTTGACCAAAACTTTATTGTCGTCACATAAGTTGGTCGGAATGTCAAGTTTAAGCTTCTTGCAATTTTTTTTTTTTTTTGAGATATTTTTTTCAGATACAGGTAATCGCTAAAAACATTTTTTCTTTCCGCACTCACTGGACCAGAAACATCTTTTTCCTGTAAAAACTCAATTGTGTTGAAAATTTGTCACGATCGCAATACTTCCTGTTGGAGCTAAATGGGATGAGGGACCTTTATTGGGTTGTATTACTCACCTACGTTTCGTGTGACTCTTTCGTGGATTCAAGCCCAATCTGGCGTTCTCGTCGCGACTTCTATGCTCCACTTTGTGGATGCTTAGATGGCCAAGAGGGTGGGTGATCGCAGAAGGAAGCCTTCCGGGCTATTTGGGCACTTAGCGCTCCTAAGCAAGAGTACATCTGCTGCACTTGGAAACTTGTTAGTTTTCCTGCCCTATGGGTTGGAATATTTATGTGCGACTTGGATCCGTTGCAGCAAATTTTCTCTTTCTTTCTTCTTTCTCCTGCCTGGTCTTTCCCATGTATGTCACAAAATCTAGTTCTTCTAATACGTCCTCTTTATCATCAGTAAAAAAAAGTGAAAATTGTGAAACGTTCATACTAATTTCGCCGACTCCAGGTCAAATTAAAAACTTTTCTTCAAAATTTTTTTTTCCAAAAAGATTGAAGAAACCTTTTTCCCCCAGAAGCTTGGCTGGCTGTGCTTCTGTATATTATTATACAGAACCGGCAGTTTAGAGGTGCGCAAAACATTGCATCCCCTTGGAAACCAGCGAAAAATAAATAAATTTAACGGAAAAATGTTTCAAATAAACTTGTCAGTGTTAAGTATGGATAAACTAGATATCAAATTTAAAGAAGTGTTGGACCCTTTTGAGAAAATCCTAAAACAACAAAAAAAAAAAAAATTTAATGAGGTGTTTGTACGGCAATGGCCACAGGAGTTTTTAAAGAAAAAGAATTCATTGTTGCTCTACGTTTCGAGTACCATTAGTGCCTTCTTCAGGAGCCCTGCAAAATTTATTGGAGAAAAATATTTGTACAGTATTGCAATCACAAGAAAAGTGTATAGATTTATACCAAAAAAAAAAGAAAAATTTAAATTGAAGAAATATTATCAGAAGAAATTATGACATAGAAGTGACAGTAAATTAAATAAAATGGTATTAACAATAAGTGAAAATGTAAAACAGATAAACAGATCTTTAGAGTAGGAGAGGAGTGTATGTTAAGAATTGAAATTGAAATGAGGAGAGAGCATTTTTTAAAAATTTACAAAAAACGTTAAAAGGTGGAAGGTGAGCTCCTCTGGCCACTGCCGTACAAACACCTCATTATAATTTTAAGGCTTGACGATTTGAATACCATTATAAAAAAAATTCTAATTTTGGAAGATGGATTTTGACCGAAACAGAATGCGATTTTTCAATTTTGAGTTATTTTATTGATATATAAGGGATAAAATCGCGCATATATAATTTATTTTGGGGATACTAGAAGTGTGTCTCTATTTATTCATTTCTTTTTTTTCTTGTTACCAGTTTTTTCTGAAAACGATGTCAACTTCTTCCTTTCAACTTGGTTTACTACTTTACATATTACAAAAATAGACCTATCACTTTAGCTTCAAATCTTTTGTTAGAGAGTTTTACCAAGTATTACAATCAATTAAAAATCTAGTCAAAATTCCAACTTCATAGACATTTTTGTTGTGGTTGTGGTTGGATCCGTAGAGCTGAAAAGCATCAGAGATATTTTTATAGAAATTTTATCGTAATAGAATTATGAGAATTGCATAATCATAATTTGTACTCATTCTTTTCTGCTATAACACCTGCGAGATACATACTTCTACAAACTTATAATCTCCCACCAATGTGGTTGATGCGTGATACACAAATTTAGTAGAAGTCATCTCTCTGCACAAATTGTTATTGAAAATCTCTGACAAGAATCCTAAACCGGTCAGGACCAAAATAATGACGGCTAAAATCACAGATATTATTTGTTTATTTTAAATTATATAGATTTCAACAAGACATCTTTAACAGAAATTAGTCAACAATTCCAATGACGTTTAAGGCGATTAGGTTGACATAAGACTTCAACAAGCTTGAAATCAGTTCAACGGTAATAGCATTAAAGTTGTTAAGGCAGGTTGATAGATGTCAGAATGAACCTACTTTCACTTCAATATTCAACAGCCTCGTTACCATTATAAAAACACAGTCTGGTGTGAAACACTCACTCGACATTCTCTGTTATTAGAATTATTAAAATTCTAATTTACTAAATTTCTTGAAACTTGGAATATTTATAAAAGTTGCCCTTAGTTTTAGTTATCATTTAATATAAGGTTATAAGGAACCTTACTTCTGCAGAGGGAGCGGCTACCTGAAAGTGATATCAAGCAGCGCCTTCTATCACTCCGCATCAGAAAATCTTGGCATTTGAAGCTACAAGTTTTCAATTTTTTGCGAAAATTTTTTCCAACAGAAGTGACAGGTTTTTGGACAGTTAGCATGTCAACAATCAATGAAAGTCATTGAAATCTTTTTCAAAAAAAAAAACCATCCAAAGAAAAAATTCAATGAAATAAACATTCAGGAAAGTCGCACTTCTGGTAGCCGGCTTTTTTGCACTTCTGGTAGCCGTCTTTTTTGCACTTCTGGTAGTCCTCTTTTTCCCCCTTCCGAAGGCTGAAACCTTCATATCTCATCCGGTTATAGGTAGTACTTGCATAGAATATCAAGTTTTTCATCTTAGATGATTTTTTTGTTTTTGAGATATTAAAAGATTTGCTAAAAAATTTCTTTTTACTTTCCTTTATTAATAATTGTAAGGAAGTACTGCGATCATGACAAATTTTGAAATCGAGATATCACCGGAAATACGAGTTTTCAGGGCCTCTGGGTCCAGAAAGAAGTGGTTTTTAGAAAACGCTGTGTGGCTTTATGTGTGTGTGTGTGTGTGTGTGTGTGTGTATCTGTATGTGAACAAAATATCACAAAAACGAAAAGTTGCAGGAAGCTCAAACTTGGTATCACCGCATCAAACACGAAGATTTAGGGCAAAATCCATCAATCGGAACTGCCACTTTACTGAATGGTTCTTTTTTTTTTCAGTTTTCTGCTATTTTCTCTAAAACGCTCCATGGATTTTCTTTAAACTTGGTGTATCAACTACAAAATAAAGAGCTACAACTTTTATTTGTAACATTTCTCCGGGAAAATTTATTTAAGAGGACTTTTGGGGGAGGATGGGGTTATGTTTTCCTCTAATGTGCTATTTCAGTTCAACAATGTTAACTAAATAATATTAATTAGAATTATATAAGCTACCAAAAGTTGGTTGACCGGAAGTGTTTTACTGAATAGGTTTTTCGTTTTTTTTTATATTCTCCATAAAAATGCTGACGGTTTTAAACACAAATAAGAATTGAAAATGTTGAGAAATTTTGCCATTTCGCCAGTAAGAGAAAGCCGTGTGAGTATTTCACACCAGATTTTTGTTTTTATTATTATTCAGGGAGACCTGAAACCATGTTTTAAAGAGCTCAAAACAATTTCGAAAATTTGTGGCTTTAACATTTTCCTCGTAGAAAGAGAGATTAATAATATAGATAAATGTCTATAAGATTCTCTAATATTGTTTCAAATTATTTGAAGGTTGGATTAGTATTTTGTTAATTAACAAAACTAATAATAAACGAGAATAAAATTAAGTTCAATGATTATATTTTCATTTTTATTTTCTCTGCTTGCTGTAATTTTGTTTTGTTTTGTTTTTTTTCTTACTGGTATCGTCGACTCATTATGAAATTGCTAAACGACTAATTTTTATTATCACTTTAGTATATTGGATTTTTCTGTCAGCATTTTAAATAGTGGTAATTAATATTTGACATTTAAGAGCGTTTTTCTTCTTTAAAATGCTCTCATATAATGAAAAAAACCATCTGATTTACATGTTTATTAATTGATTTTAAAACACAATATTACTAAGAAACTTAATTTTAAAAAGTTTAAATATGTCATATAGATACAATAAATATTAAGAAAAGTAATATATTAAAATAAAATTAGTTTGAAACACTCACACTCACCTTCTGTTCATGTGTTCACTATAATTCTAATTGAATTTTTTTATGAAATCTGGAATTTTTACTAAATTCTGGTTGGCCTTTAGTTTTTAGGACATGGTAAGGTTCCATATGTTACAAACTAGACCACACTAAGATCAACTCCCAAAATACCGTTTGTGCAATTCAGAGACAAGCCTAAGATACCTTCTTCACAAGTCTCATCCAAAATCATTTGTTCCAGGAAAACTGTTTCATATAAAATAATAAGTTAAAATACTACATTGTAGTTAACATATTGTGTTTAAAAGGAACAGTTCATAATGCCGAAAATAGTGCCATAATAGAAAATACTGCCGAAAATCTCAGGAACTGATAACTGTTGTTTTAAATTCGCACTTCTAGTTAATCGGTTTTCTTCTAACTAAGACTTTACACCACTGCATTTAGAACAACTTAATTTGGTAGGATCGTAAACTATGTTGTAGTAGTTACGAAAAATTAAGTTTTCCAGAAAACTTTAGAAATAAATGTGACCGTCCTTTATATATTTAGTGGGAGCTAAGTTAAGGAAAATTGATGAAGCGAGACATCGCAAAAAACTAAATTTTATATATATATAAAATATACACTTAGTAAAGACGCCAATTCCATTTAAACTGATTTTGTTTAGAACATCTTCGTTTCGGATGCGATGATTGAAACCAAAGGGAATATCAAATATTTCTTCCTGCACCATATTCTTTCTGAATATTCTAGAGAATTTGCAAAGGACACTTTTCATATTCCAAAAACATTTATTTATTTTCTATGAAAATTAAATTTCGATTTTCTTCAGCATTAAGAAAAAGTAAATAAAGAAAAATATCTTTTATATACTGCATGTTTACTTTCGCTTATTCCTAGAAAGAGAAAAACATTGTAATCGTATCAAATTTTCGATATCGAGTTTTCAACGGAAACAGACGTTTTCAGCAAAAAAGGAGTTTTTAGAAAATCGTCTGCATGTTAAGTGTGTTTGTGAACACAATAGCTCAAAAAAGAAAAATCACAGGAAGTTCAAACTTGATATTCTGTTTAGGTATCGCCGTGGGATCCGACAGTAAGTTGTCTGTCAAAATTCCTCAACTGGAAGTACGGTTTAACTGAATGGTTTTTTGCACTTTTTTGCGGTTTCGTTAAACTTAGTATATCGACTACACATACAAAGAGCTAAAACTTTTATTTGTCACATTTCTCCGAAAAAATTCATTTTATTAGATGGTTTTTGCAAGAAGGGCATAGGTATGTTTTCCTCTAAAGCGTTATTATGGTTTGCTATACAATTCTATCATCTATCTAAATAATATTAGTTAGAACTAAATATGTTAAATTCTTAGTTTGAAGAAAATCGGTTGACCGTAAGTACATTTTTGCTGAAATTATTTCATTTTTTTACAATTTTATCCATAAAAACACCGACAGATTTCATTACATTTGTTACACTGACTATGAATGCAGATCATGAACTATATGACTACTTTCCCGAGAAAGTTCATTTTATAATACAAATGAGAAGGAGAGAATTGGGTTTAAGAGATGAAATAAACTGGAGTAATGATGAGTAATGAAACTGTATAATGAAAAAGTAATACAAACTACCAGGACTTTACACGTAAATAGAAATTAGGTAGCGAGAGATTTAGACTGAGTGAAGTGAAGGGTAGTAGTTGGTTGCTGACTCGTTGTTAACTGTTGTGTAAACTGTTCTAAAGACTATCCTTTGTAGGGCTAGCTCAGCTGTACATACACAGTCTCCAACTCTAGTCTCGCCTAAGTATTAAAAGAGATTCTCAATTTTGTGTTTCTCTCTCTGCTTTGGATCCCTCTCATCGAATCCTATTATAATTTAAAGAAGTTTTGGCGGCGAAAGACTGTATAGTTTTCTCAAAAAAGTCATTTTATTTAGTTTAAGATTTCCATTTTATATAAAATAAAAGCATATGTGCTTCTATATAGCTATTTTAATACCGAATATGTGTATGAAAAAAGGTAGAATATTTCATAAGTATTAGCGAAGTTTTTAGTTCTTAGATACGTATTGACTCAACATTTCCTTGAATCGGTCAAATGATTTTCTTTAAATTTGCAAATGCTAAGTATTTCTATTTCAGTGAAAATTGGAAATGTTGATAAAAATCCGTATTTGAAGAAAATCGGTTGACAGGAAGTGCGAATTTCCTTTTTTTAAATGACACCAGCGAATTTCTTCACAAATATTTTTTTTTTTTTGTATTTATTTTTTATTATTCGTCTGTTGGAAAGGACCAAAACCTATGCTATCCAAGGAAAAAAACAACAATCCGGGTCTAGAACGAAAATTCATCCACAGGCCTAATCCATCTAAGCAGTCCACGAAACAAACGGACAATAAACTTATGGGGACACATCCTAAGCTCTTTCACAGAAATCTAACTTATTTCGACAAAGGTCCTGGAAATTAATCTGTTCACAATTCAAAGAATCTGTCTTAAGATGGATGGTGTTTCTTTCTCCTTCTCACAAACTCAAAAAAGCGTCTGGCATGACGAGCTCCATTACATAGAGATGACTGCTTAAAATGTAGTGGCCAGTAAGGGATCCAAAACCAAATATATATTACATATTGGGCTTTTATCAGAACCCATTTTTAGAATTTGTAATTAGCAGAATAAATTCTTCCATTCATTTTATGGCATACTGTTTGAAAATCCTGTTTTCAAGGTCTTTGGCTTGGAAATGATTTCTGCAGAATACTTTTATGCTTTGTTCGGGTATCTCTGTGAATATTAAGTGGATTTGTGATCTACCCCATTTTCTTATTCTTGTTTGGGTTGTATGACCAGATAGACTATTTTTAGCACATGGTTTGGTCCCCCCCAATCCAAATTAGGCTTTTTTTCCTTCCATTGTTTCTGTCTGCCATTAGCATGTCATCTTTGTCTTCGTTCCGGCATGGACACCTCACCTCATAGCAGCCATCCTTATAGGTGTCGGGGTCAAAGATGTTCATTAGGATTACCGCGATTAGCACTTAGTAAGATGTGTCTTTCACGGATTTCTTTCTCATGTCTGGTTCGTTCCCTTAATGGGACTGCAGTTTAAGCAAACATCTCTCCATGTAATTGGGATCATCATGCCAGATCTTTTTGTTTAAACTTTGTGCGACAGAATAAGAAACACCCATCCATCCTATCTGGAGATTGCTTGGGCGTGGAGGAGATTATGATTGGATTTCTAAAAATTTCCGTAGAAGAGCATTTAGGTGGATTAGACCCGGGTCTGAATTTTTTTTACATAGCCGGTTTGTTGTTTTTGTTTGTTTGTGTTTTGTTTTGGGGCAATTATATAAGTCCAGAGGGGCCTTGGGTAGCGTAGGATCTGAGCCCTCTCCATATGCGAAATAAATAATATCTGGCAATAATAATAAACTTAAATTTAATTTTTAAAACTGAAATAAACAGAAAATTATGCCCAAACTATCATTATAATAACAAAAATAAAAATAAAAACAAGTAATCGTGAACACTACTACGTCAGTTTCCTTCTAAAGAATTCCTGAATGGCACACATATGATAAACAGGCAATCTATTGTTTCATAAAAGTTACGTCATATCTTTCTAATCTGTAAAATTTATTACATTCTTATTATATATAATACAAAGGGATAAGCTTAGATTTATTTGTTGCTTTTTGTAAATTTAACATTCTTATTACAAAATGAAAGCATTTATTTATTTTTAATAGAATTGTATGAAAATTAAATAAATATTCTAGAATCTTTTGAATAGAAAGCAATTCACTTACAACTATCTTTCATATCATTGAAATATTATGACACTTTATTATTTATTTACCGTCATTGTTGTTTATCAAAAGTGATATTTTGAATATTTGAAAATTCATTGATGAGAAATCTTATTGTTTTAATTTGATTGAAAATAATTTATTTTACAATTAGCAGTTTTCGTATATGTTAGGGTGCCGCATTGAGGAAGAGCAATGCCTTTCTTCATATTGCTAGATTTTTTATTAAATTTTTTTAAATGAACGTTTGAATTATTGCTATTTAATGTTTTTCATTGGAAGATTTATTTACAATTTTGTCCCATTGCTGTAAGAGAAAGTATTGAGATCGTGTCAAATTTTCGAATTCGCGCTACATCGAAGCCGAATTCGAGTCGGCTTATTACTATAAGCCGACTTACTATATTCTGAGTAAGAAAAAGTGGTTTTTAGAAATTAGTTTTTATATATATTTATAATTTATATATTTAATTAGTATATATATACTAATTAAATATATAAAAATATAAAATTTATATACTAATTTCTAAAAAACACTTTTTTTTACTCAGAGGACCTTAAAACATATACTAGAGAGAGATAGATAGATAGATAGATAGATAGAGAGAGAGAGAGAGAGCATTACCAAAAAAGAAAAAATAGCATTTCATTCCATTTCTGCCAATTCCAGTTTTCAGCGATTTCATTTTGTCGGGTTTATCACCAGCGAGTTTTCTTTAAACTGGTTATTTCTAACTAATCATGAAAAGAACTATATCACTTTTGTTTGGAACTTCTTTCAAATAAATTCATCTGGGGAAACTGAAACGTCATATGAATGTCCGTGGTTATCAAGCGTGGGAGTCCATATGAAAATTTTGGGTAAAATAAGGAAACCGGAAGAATCATTTTATTGAATGTACATTTCCTCTTTTTGTAATTATTTTTTAATCGCTTCAGCTATTTTCCTTTAAACTCCAGTTATTTACTACACTTTTTAAAAATATTATTGCTGAAAAATTGTTTTTCTTATTCTGGAGTGAATAGGGAACTTCCTTCCTCTTTAACCGCTTCCCGTCAATATTTTTGGTTCCTTGAAGATTACTTCAAGGCCATTTAGTTGTGTTATAAAAATTTAAAGTTTAAGGGAAATATTACATTAGGAAGTTGGGAAAATGCAATAAGACGTAGTAATGTGTTTTCATTTTTAGTTCAAAAAACCTAAAGAAGACTAAATGTTGAAATAAATAACAGAAACAGATATGATGTAAATTTGAAATTGAGTTTCTCCTTTTGAGGCGAGGGACATAAAATGTGAACAAAAAAAGTAAACGATTAAAAGTAGATTAAACTATATGAAATAATTTCATTATAAACTTACCTTTCGTAAGGCTGGCCGACGTAAGTTATGTTCTAATAAACCGAAGGCAAAAAATAAAAGAAAAGATCAACAGCTGCTGTTCTTTCGTGCATTTGAATTTTTTTAGTTCATAAAAAAAAATGAATAAATAAATAAATTCCAAACAATAAAAGGAGATTTCAATCAAAAGCGATCTTCTTCTACTTTCTTTTAGCCCTTTGATCTTCGTCGGCAGTCCATAAAATTACAAATTAGCGAAAGCGTCTAGAACGACGATTTTCCGATTAAACCAACAACACTTTTCTTATTATATTTATATTATGATCATTTATTGTCTATTCGTATAGAACACAAAACCCGGACTGGCTGTACCAGGTGTTCTTGTATTGGAAGAAAGTTCGCGCAAAGTAGGAATTTAAACAGTGGAGGGAGGGAGAGTGACGAGACGGTTATGTGGTGGGCGCGATCTGGTGTTAGAATAAAACCTTCCTACCATGTACATTTTTATACTCGATCGGATTTCAAAAGTTTAAAAAGCTAGAAATCTTATAAGTTTTATTTTTTAGCAAGCTTTGTGTTAAAACAATGTTTTATTTGTAATATGCTTCAAAATTCTAAAAAATAAAAGTTATGCAATTATCCTACTTTCCAAGTTTCTCCAATATTACTGAATTAAATGCAATTTTCCAATATTATAACACTTAACATTAATCAAAGCTATACAAATAACTTACATCCTAAACACAGTATTTTCTTTACAAGTTTATAAGAGCCATAAGTTTATTATGCCTATTATATTCTGCTTTCAGACTATTGTTTTCTTTCAGTGAGAACAACCCTAATTCTATTACCTTCATTTCACTGGATGTTTGTTTAACTGTAAAAATAACACGCATTCATACCAAAAAATAGAAACTAATACTCAATGAAATAAAATCGAAATTCCTTTAAAGTAGGTATGCGGAATATTAAATTAAAAATGAAATCTTAATATTTATTTTCGATCGATTCTTGTTCTGTCAATGCAAATATTGTGTTCTTCAACTCAGAACAATAAAGGTACCCTATTTTGAGTACCAGAGTATACTGGCGTAGGAGTTAATGAGATAGGTGACACTTGACAAGGAAAGGCGCAGCAACCCGAATCCATTTGTGATATAAGCGACCAATCTCTCCGTTAAGAGCTCCAAAACGGCTTCTCTGAGGAAGCGCTTTGGACTGAGGCAGGCTAAGAGCGTAAAAATTCTTGGTGCATCAGTATAAAAACAGGCTTCCTATGAAAACGACTATTGGTTTCATTACGTGTATTGTAGATTCAGCGGACACCTGAAGAAGATGGGTCTAAAAAAAGTGATCGGCCATAATGAGCAGTTAGTATTCCAAGTTTAATGGAAACCTATAATCGTTTTCCAGAAAATTTCAAAAAACACAAATACCTATGATGAAAAGTCGCACTTCCGATTAACCGATTTTTCTCAGATTTAAGATTCTAGTATGCTTTTAATTATATAAATATAATGTAGGCAGCAAAACAATATATTCTACTACGTTGTACTTTAGAGGAAAGCTAAATGCTGCTTTTCCCCCTGGAATCCTCCAAAAAATCAATTTTCCCAGGAAAATGTTCCAAGTAAAAGTGATAGGTATTTATGTATGTAGACAGTCTATGAGGTTTAAAGAAAATCTTGGACTCTTTTTTGAGAGGATCACGAAAAACTAAGTCGCACTTCTGGTTTTTGAATTTGGCCCGAAACCTTCGTGTCAGAGGTGATGGTGTATTTAAATACCAAGTTTAAGTACGTAATACCAAGTTTAAGCTTACTGTCACTTTTCATTTTTGAGATAAGACGTAAAGACAATCGCCAATAACATTTTTTTTGTACCCCGGGGATTTCAAAACACATAGTTCCGGTGAAAACTCATATTACGAAAATTTAACATAATCACGTAAGAGAATCTGACGGAGAAACTCGGATTAGATTCCCAGTATCAATCAATGGCTTATCAAAAACGCAAATGTTCCGATCCGATTGTAAACTCTTAGGTCTTCCAGTCGAGACCGCATCGGTAGTTTTTTATAAACCGACATTTCGCCCATATTACAGTTGGCTTCTTCAGAGTAAGTGTCGCCTCAAAAGTTGAAACAACACAAATATTATATATGATAAAATTGTATTTAAAATATAGTTGCAACTCCATTGAAATTATTCATTTTCATTACTTTACTTATATACAAAAAAAATACTGACTGTTTTTTCTGTCGTACTTTGGTAATATATACGGGGTTACGGAATATATACGGAGTTATGAAATATATCGGAATTAGAATATATATAGAGTTCTTGTTTGCCAAGGGAGGATTAGCTACAGTTCCGTGATCTTTGCATCCCTTCAGGTATCCTAATCTAGATGTCGATGTAAAAAGTTTCGGCTATATAGATAAATCCACTGAGGCTCATTGGATATCTGTGATAATATGTAGTAAAGTGATGTAGTATACGTGACTATAAGTAAAAAGTTGTTCTGTCTGAGTATATTAAACCCAACAGATTTACAAATCAATTTCTCTACAGATCCTATGTATTTAGTAATACGTTGGTGTTGAGAATGTAGTGGTGTAAGTGTCGTTCGTGCACTTAGTCTTGGATAGCTGCGGGTCACTAAGGTTCCACATTCCCTGAGGGTTAACTAACAACACAAGCTCGCTTACTTTCAACCTTATATAAACCACAAAGGACTTTAAAGAAATAATTGATGGATGCAACAACCGGGGGTTAGCTATCCGCATGCATTCCTCTCCAGTTCACCCCTAACAAAATTAAACATTTTGCAGACTATTATAGCATAGAATGCATAAACACTGGATCTACAAAAAAAACAAAAAAAAAACAAATCTTTTAGATTGCAGTAGTCTGACTTTCAGTCATTCCTTCTAGATAGTAATGAGTATATATATCCAAGTTCTTTAGCGAATTAAGCTGCTCCAGTAACTTTAAAACAAAACATTTTTTGTTGCTCTTATTCAGACCAACACTCTTCTCCAATCCTCTCTTTTACAACATTGATTCTCTATCTCTTTACTTCGGACTTCCTGATGTCCTCTTTGACCTCCTCGAACTATCTTCTATTTAGTCTTCCTACTTTTCGTCTTCCCCAAAGCTCTTGTATAGCTTCCTAATTAGACAGTCGTTTTCCATTGATTCACAATGTTAGCTGGGACACTTCTTTTCTTTTAATTCAGCTCCGTAACCATGTTGACCTAATTTCTTCATAATTTTCCAAATTCTGTTTTCCTAAATAGACAAGAACTTTCACTCTCAAATTCGGGTCAAAGTTTTGATAGTTTAGATTAAGTATTTAAAAGGCTTTTTCTTTCGAGAGCAGAGCAATCATGGGTCAGAGCTATTAACAATTAACATCGTTATTAACTTTATTTTCACAAGAATTATGTTTGAATCATTAAATGAAGTTGATACTTTCTCTTTCCTGAACATCAGAATTTCTCTTATGTAATTTCCGTTCAAGAACTGACATACAACGGGGAAGGCGTTTTGAAGTAGAGAGGTAATTATTTATTATTATTATTATTATTGTCTGTGGAGTGGGACCAAGCCCTATGCTATCCAAAGCCCTTCCGGGCCATATAGCTACCCCAAAGTTCAGAGCCTTCTCAGTGCACTGCCGACCTCCGAACAGTATTCTTTCGTTACAGACAACACTGCCCATCACCATCACCGTGAGCTGTAAGAGGTTCCTAGGAGAAAAAATCTAAGGGCAGCAGCTGGGCTCGAACCCGGGACCTCCGCGTTGCTAGTCCAGCGCTCCCACTGAGCTAATCCCTCCTGAGTGTAGAGCGGTGAAGGGAGGTTTATTGTCTTCCTCTACATTACTATTATACAAACCTGCTTTTTGCGGGGAAAAATGGAAGAAAAAGGCGTACATTAAGGGAGAAACAAATGGTATATAAAACCACAATCAAGCTATTAGAAAGATGAGCTAGTAAAGATATGTTCTGGAGCTATTGAACTTACAATATAATTCTATAATTAAAAAACAGTAATGATTTTCATAGATAGATGTTCCACACTAAAAGAATTTAGGCTGCACAATAGTGTTTTAACTATGAATGAAGTAATTATTTAAACGGTAGAAACTGGTTTGATTTTGTCAATTACTGTAAGCATGGGTTTACAAATCGGAATTAGAAAGGGAATTTAACTTTAGTTAGAAGAGTTTAATTAATTTGATTTGTTTTTGTGTATGGCTTTTGTTTATTTTATTTCTTATGATTGGGCCCAAAGCAGTGTATTTTATGTGAATTTATTCTCTAAGTACCATCATTTGGTTTTACTTTATATATTTTAGTTTATATTGATTTTTAATTTTAATTTTAAGAGAGAGTGTCAAATTTTCGATATCGAGTTTTTAGCGGAAATACCCGTTTTGAGGTTCCTTGAGTCCAAAAAAGAGCATAACTCAAAAACGAAAAACCGTAAAAGTGAAACTTGATATTCCGTTTAGGTATCACCATGGGATCCGACACTAGGTTAACTGTCAAAATTCCTCAACCAGTACCACTTTACTAGTTGTTTTTACTTTTTTGCGATTTTCTCAAAAATGGCTCCAACGATTTTCTTGAAACTTTCTATATCAACTACACATACTAACAGCTATAACTTTTATTCGAAACATTTCTCTAGGAAAATTCATTTAAGGGCACTTATGGGGGAGGGGTGGGGTTAGGTTTTCATCTAAAGTGCTATTCAGTTTATTAGACAATTCTATCATCTAAATAATGTTAATTAAAATTAAATATGTTGTTGAATTCCGAGTTTGAAAAAATTGGATAACCGGAAGTGCGTTTACTTTACCACTTTACTAAATAATTTTTTCACTTTTTCGCGATTTTTTCGAAAATGACTCAGACGATTTTCTTGAAACTTCCTATATAAACTGCACATACAAAGATCTACAACTTTTATTTAAAACGTTTCTCGGGGAAAATTCATTTAATGGTACTTTTAGAGAAAGGGTGGGGTTATGTTTTTCTCTAAAGTGCATCATAGTTGATTATAACAATTCTATCATCCAAACAAAATTAATTAGAATAAATAGTCGGCTAAAATTCAGAGTTTCAAGAAAATTAGTAAACCGGAAGTGCGCTTTTACTGAACAGTTTTCGACGAATTTTACTAAATTTGGTACACTGTCACTAAAATTTTCAATTATAATTTTGAGAACTAGTAAAAGTCGTGTAAGTGTTTCACACCAGAGTTTTTACTTTATAAAAAACAAATTAAATAAAAATGAAAAAATGAAATTAAATAATAAACAATCAAACAAACCCCCAGACGATCACACTGAGCATGGAATATGGTCAGGTTTTTTTTATATATGGACATATATATATATTTACATATACATAGTATATTTATAAATATAGATATATATATATATATAATTACATATTTCATTATTTTTATTATATATATTTTTTTTAAAAAAAAATCTTGGTGTGAAACACTCACACAACTTTCTCTTACTCCAGTTTTCAAAATTGACATTGACAAATTTTAGAGTTGGTGTAACATTGAATGAAATTCGTCGGAGTTCGTCGACAACTGAACTGTTCAGAAAAAGCGCACTTCCGGATTACTGATTTTCTTGAAACTCGGAATTTTGGCCATCTATTTATTTCTAATTAATTTTGTTTGGATTGTAGAATTGTATAATCAATTACGTTAGCACTTTAGAGAAAAACATAACCCCTCCCTTACCCAACAGCCCTCTTTAAATGACATTATCAGGAGAAATGTTTTAAATAAAAGTTGTAGCTCTCTAAAATGTATAGTACATATACCTACTTTAAAGAAAATCTTTGGAGCCGTTTTTGAGAAAATTCCAAAAAACTGAAAAATACATTTCGGTAAAAACGCACTTTCGGTCATCCGATTTTTTCAAACTCGGAATTTCAACAGCATATTTAATTCTAATTAATACTATTTAGATGACAGAATTGTCTAGTAAACTGAAATAGCACTTTAGAGGAAAACCAAACCCCTCCCCCAAAACTGCTTAAATGAATGAATTTCCCTGAAAAATGTTTCAAATAAAAGTTGTAGCTCTTTGTATGTGTACTTGATATACCAAGTTTCAAAAAAATCTCGGAGCCATTTTTGAGAAAATCCGAAAAAAGTAAAAAAACAACTAGTAAGTTCCGGTTGAGGAATTTTGACAGATGACACACTGTCCAATGCCATGGTGATACCTAAACGGAATATCAAGTTTGAACTTTCTACGATTTTTCTTCTTTGAGCTATGCTGTTCACATTCACACACACACACACACACACAGACCAGTTTCTAAAAACCACTTAGGATCTCAAAACGGATAGTTCCAGCGAACACTTGATATCTAAAATTTGACACGATTACAATACTTTCTCTTACTAGGAGTAACTGAAAATAAAGATACGTTATCTATCTATCTAAAAAATCTCTGCCGCTTTCAAGCTCTGCAGACCAGACCATAACAATGAAGAGCTGTTCAAGGGTGTGCTTATAAGCTCAGGCGGGAAAATTGATTGTGAAAGGGGGAACTAAGATGTTAACTGCTCTCTGAAATATCATTTCAATTCACCTACATGATACACCGTAGTATTAAGAACTGAAGGCATCGATAACTAATAATTAGATATACTATACATAATTCTCGAGCCCTAACTTAATGTATATATGTATATCAGCAAATCGATATTTCAAACTAATTGTAAAAATACTACTTACTACATATCATTGTAACGATAAAGAAAATTATTTTTTGTTTCTATTTTTTTATGTTATTGTTCTGTAGCACTGTTGAGGAATAATTGAAATAGTCGAAACTTTCGCTAAATCCGAGTGTTTTTTTTTTTATAAGACCCAAACTTTGATTTCCTGAGATAGATATATTTTTTTACGAATTTTTTTTAAAGGTATATTTACATATGGTATGGAGCCAAAGGTTTGAGGGAGTATTCGTACTCACATAGGTGAAACTTCCCTATGTTTCTCGAGACGGCTATTCCGTCGCGGAACCTCATTCTAGCCCATCCAACGCGTCCTCGTCGCTGGCTCCGGAAACATCTGCGCTCCACTTTGTGGAAGCGTGGGTGGCTGAGTTGGAGGGTGAACGCAGAGGGTAGCCTTCGGGCTATTTGGGAACCTAGCACTCCCACGTACCTCAGCTACAATTACAGACTAACAAGTGCAGTGGTTTTCCCATTAGGAGTGTGAGTTGGTGGAGACTTTTCTGCCCTCTGTTTGGGTCGCCATAATTTATGTGCGGCCTGAATCTCTTGCAGCGAATTCTTTTGCTGCGGAGCCTCCGTGGGAATTCATATTGCATCACTTACACCTAAACGCCTTAACATTATACACTTACATAGTTACAGTCTTACACGCCAGTGGCACGTGCTGGTGCCACCCACATGTTTGCCGTGTGTGGATACCTGTGTCGTGGGGGAGGGAAGTCCTGGTGGTTGAGGATGCAGGTTCTCGCTGGAGGCAAGTTTCCTCGGCGTGCCTTGCAGTCCAACACACCACTTTGGTTCCTGACTCCACTAAACAGGCGGCCAGAGCCTAACCCAGCTCTGGTCAATCGGCTAGCGTAAAGAACGCATGGGTGAGCTCCCGGGTATTGTGGGCCATGGCTCACAATCCCTGGGCGCTATATCTCTAGGGTAGCTCTGGCGCTTCTTCAAAGCGTCCCAAATTGTGAGGCTCCGTGGAGGGTGGAGAGCTCTGGAGATGAATTTTTAATTTTATTTATTATATGTTTTTAATTTTAAATTCGTCAGCCGGGGGCCCCTTAGAGGAGGGGGCCACCGGTGGTGGGGGTAATTCCTCTGTACATCCAGAGTCGGGTGACCAGGGCCTGGATGCACTAATGGGTGGGAATCTGGAAAAATATCCAGAGGCAGGGAAGGCTTGCTCTGGAGGAGAACGTGTCAGGAGGAGCCGCGGAGGACTTGTCCTCCTGCGGCGATTTCTGAAACGTGGTCATAGGAAAAAGGAAAGATATGTAAGGCAGGTATTTTTATTTTTTTCTTTATATTTATTTGTTTGTTTATTTATTTATTTATATTTATCTATTTGTCTATTTATTTATTTAAATTTATTTATTTTATTATTATTTGTTTATTTATTTATTTTATTATTATTCATTTATTTTTGTTCCTGCCTGCTATCAAGTTTGTCAGAAGTTCCATTTCTCACATTAGTTGACTTATTACTATGATTGACAGGGTAGAAATGGTTCAGGTTAACTTGCAGCATAGCAAAGATGCAACGGCTAACTTATGCCGTTGTATTGCTAAGTTGCATACATATTTTATTCTAATTCAAGAACCTTATGCCTTTAAAGGTTTGGTTCGAGGATTGAGTGTGGTTGATGGCAGACTGTTCGTGGCGGATGGCGGGGACATTCCTAGGGCATGTATTCTTGCCAGTCGGAGTGTCGACGCTGTCCTGCTTCGACAGTTCTGCTCTCGGGACTTGGTGGCGGTGAGGGTTGGACTGGGGGTTGGTGGGCGTCGTCGCGACGTAGTTGTGGCTTCGGCTTACTTCCCCTATGATGGCCCCTCTCCTCCTCCTCAGGAGTTCATGGGTTTGGTTCGGTATTCGGAGACCAATGACATACCTATTATAATAGGATGTGACGCGAATGCACATCATGTTGTCTGGGGCAGCAGCGACACCAATGGTAGGGGTCGCGCTCTCATGGATTTCCTGGTGGGCACGCGATTAGAGGTCCTGAATAGGGGTACTGAACCCACTTTTGTTACTAGGATTAGAAGACAGGTTATTGATATTTCCCTTGCTTCTAGGAATTTTAGTGGTCTGATTAAGGATTGGAGGGTGAGTCCTGAGGCTTCCATCTCCGATCACAGGATGATTAGGTTTAGTCTGGGGATTGATCCAATTACCCTGGCTAGTTATAGGAATCCCAGGAGGGCGGATTGGGGTTTATATTCTAGAATTATTGAAGATAAACTGACTATCCAATCAGAAGCCCCTGATGGCATAGAGGAATTGGAAAGGGAGGCTGGTATTCTTCATGAACACATTAGATCCTCATTCGAGGAGTCTTGTCCTCCCAAGGTGGTTAAGGATAGTAAGAATCCCTGGTGGTCT
Organism: Triatoma infestans; assembly: GCA_011037195.1. Taxonomy (NCBI): domain Eukaryota; kingdom Metazoa; phylum Arthropoda; class Insecta; order Hemiptera; family Reduviidae; genus Triatoma; species Triatoma infestans. The sequence continues at coordinate 345,400 of JAAEAF010014037.1, forward strand.
TCTTCGTTGGAAAAACTAAGGAGACAGGTAAGGGGCTCATACAGGAAGGCTGTCCTTGCTGATTCTTCGGAATCATGGGATAGTTATAACAGTATTAAAAGAGCATATAAATATGCTCTGAGGAGAGCCAAGAGGAATTCCTGGAGATCCTTTTGTGAGGATATAAATTCGTTCCAGGAATCATCTAGATTGGTACGATTCTTAGTAAGGATAGGGACAGTCAGTTAGGTACCCTACGATACCCTGATGGTTCCTTTACAGGGGGGGAAGGGGAGACACTGCAGCTTTTGCTTGATACTCACTTCCCGGATAATATTGGTTTAAATGCTGCTTCGTCTTTGGTGGGTGGTAGGAGATGGGACCTTGAAGATGTATCCACCTTAGATGAGGTTGTCACACATGATAGAGTTAGTTGGGCAGTACAAAGTTTCTCACCTTTCAAGTCACCTGGACCGGACGGGATTTATCCTTGTCTGTTGCAAAAGGGTGGGGACGTGCTGACGAAGGTATTGTTAAGATTGTTTAAAGGATGTTTGATGTTTGGTTATGTACCAACATTATGGAGAGAAGTAAGGGTAGTCTTTATTCCCAAGCCGGGAAGAAATGACTACTCCGACCCCAAGGCATTTAGACCCATTAGTCTTATGTCTTTCCTCTTGAAAACTTTGGAAAGGTTGGTGGATAGGTATATTACTGATGGCCCATTAAGGGATCATCCACTCCATCCTAACCAACATGCTTATATTGTGGGTAAGTCGACAGAGACTGCATTACATTGTCTCGTCGGAAGGATAGAATCTGCTTTGGAAATAAAAGAATATGCCATAGGGTGTTTCTTTGATGTTGAGGGGGCATTTGACAGAGTATCGTTTGATGCTCTGGAAGATGCCTTGGTACGAAAAGGTATACATCCCGTCTTAATCAATTGGATAGGTGTCTATCTTAGGAGTAGGGTTATACAGGTTTCCCTTGGCGGGCGCACCATGATAGTACAAGTGGGGAGAGGTTGCCCTCAAGGGGGTTGTCTCTCACCTAAGTTGTGGTGCGTCGTCATGGATGACCTTTTGGTTAGGATGAATTCATCGGGATTTTATGTGCCAGCATATGCCGATGATGGTGTTATTTTATTGTTAGGGCGCTGTTTGTCCACCATTTCGGACCTAATGCAAAGCGCCCTTAACATGGTGTATTGTTGGACACAGGATAAGGGTCTTTCTATTAATCCTATTAAGACCCAGGCAATTCTATTTACTCATAGAAGGAAGATAGTAGGTTTTACACCTCCTAGGTTGTTAGGTACTTCCATACAGGTTAGCAAATCAGTGAAGTTCCTTGGAGTAGTTCTCGACAGTAAATTGAACTGGTCGGAACATGTTAAGACACAACATCAAAAGGCGATAATCTCCTTTTGGCAATGTCGAAGAGTTGTAGGTAAGAACTGGGGAATCACTCCCAAGATGATGTTCTGGATTTATTGTATGGTCATTAAACCTAGATTGGTATATGCGGCTTTGGTGTGGTGGCGTCGCATTGAAACACGATCTGCTAGGCAGCTGTTGGAAGAAGTCCAACGCTTGGCTTGTCTGGCGGTGACTGGAGCGTTTCGGACGACACCGACCGCATCTATGGAGACTTTGTTAGGGATTCCACCTCTTTTTGTGGAGGTGAAAAACCAGGCAATGAAAGCCTGTTATAGAATTAAACAGGCAGGTTTTTGGCAGGGTAAGCGATATGGTCATTCTACCATTTATCGTGAGATGCTTTTAAGGATTCCCATTACAGGTTTCCCTTCTGATAGGAATTTGAAGACTTTTGTCTTTGGTCATTCCTACAGGGTTAGGTTGCCTTCTAGGGAAGATTGGTTAACCCTGGGTCCGTCTGGTGTGATTCCTGAGAATTATCTCCGATGCTACACGGACGGTTCCAGGATGGATGGTAGGTCTGGGGCTGCCGTCTATTTTGAGACGGGAGATCATTTGGTAGCGCCTCTTGGTGAGTGGGCCACCGTTTTCCAGGCTGAGGTTTATGCAATTCTTTGCTGTATTTTGGATGAGAGGGTGCGTAACACTAATTTAAAAGGTGTTTGTATCTGCTCGGATAGCCAGGCTGCGTTGAAGGCGCTTAATTCATGTGTCTTCACTTCCAGATTGGTGTTGGAATGTTCTAGAAGACTGGAAGATCTTTCTTCATTAAAGGATGTGCTTCTGGTCTGGGTTCCAGGTCATATGGGAATTTTTGGGAATGAGGAGGTGGATAGGTTTGCCAAATTAGGTGCCTCTCTCCCTTTCATTGGTCCAGAGCCTGCTGTTGGTGTGTCTTCTGACACATGTTTGTCGGGCTTTCAGACGTGGATGACCTCACAGCACTCATCCTTATGGATGAGTGCAGTGGGTTGTCGGCAGTCTAAAATGCTCATTGGGGGCCCGGACGGAGCTTTGAGTAGTGGGGTCCGATGTCTTTCACGGACCTCCCTCAGGTATCTGGTTGGATTCCTCACTGGCATTGTGGTTTAAGGAGACATCTCTATATAATGGGACTTGTGCCTGACCCTTTTTGTAGAGTTTGTGAAACTGAGGAGGAAACACCCATGCATTTGATGACGAATTGTTTGGGTTGTGAGGAGATTAGGTTTAGGACCTTCGGCCGGAATAGGATGTCGGTAGAGGATCTTAAGCTGTGTCCTTTTAAGGTTTTGGTCCGATTTGTTCGGTCTGTTGTGAAACTTAGATGGTTAAAACCTGGGTCTGGATTTTCATTCTAGTCCCAGTGGTAGGTATTCTTTAGGGGCAGCTATATGGGCCCGAGGGGGCTTTGGATAGCGTAGGGTTTACTTCCCTCCCCTTTTGGGAATAATAATAATACACATGGTATCCCACCACGTACGTATAAATTGGTCAATTGGGAATTCATAAGCACAGTAAAATTATTTGAGCGTATGCCCAGTTTTGGTTTGTACTATTTCTTATTTTTATTTTGTCTTATACCAAGAAGTGCAAATTTTTGATACTGTGTTTTTACCAGAAACAGATATTAAATAAAGGTTTTTTTTTTATATGCACTCTGTGTCTGCGCATCCAAGTGTGATTCAGCATAACTCAAAAAGTTCGAACTTGATATTTAATGTAGATAATATCAAGGATTTGACAATATGGTTTAGACAAAATCATCCAATCGAAGGTACCACTTCGCCACGGAATATTTTTTTCTTCAGTTTTACCCACCAAATTCACTAAAAAAAAAAGTCTCCAACGATTTTTTTTTGCAGAAAATCCAAGTTTAGGAAAATTGGCTAACATAACTTTAGAGACTGAATTTTTAAGTATTTCCCATCTGCACTTCTAAAGTTCTACAACTTATATTTTTCTCTAAAAATCATCATAATTAAGGGTTTCGATAAGCATGTTTCTTTACTATTTATGAAATAAACAAATATAATTCGTTAAAAGATAAAAGTAATGTACTAAGTATTATAAAATAAATCTGACAATAAAGTTACATAGAAATAGTATAATTTTTTGTTACTTATCATTGTTTGAGAAATCACGTAAAAATGTAATAACAATACAGAAAGTACATGTAATAGACTTGTAAAAAGACAAATTTGTAAGTAACGTGTCACGTTTTGATAACATAATAATGAATTAAGGATGACTGTTATAAAATTTCTTTTAATTGAAAAAAAAAAAAAAAATTATGTAATAATAAACATCTTATTTACTAGTAATGTTAATTAGTAAAAGATTATATCTAAGTACATAATTTATAATGAAGCCGGAACATGTTCGTTCCCTTAGTGTTCATTATTTCCAAAAGAAAACTAATCAAACGTCGGAAGTAATATAGAACTTTAAAATATTCACAACTACATAATAAGTGAATTTTTAATATTTATTTTTCATAATTAAATTATGACACCTGTCTTCCAGAGAGTATTCCATAGAATTAATTATTTAATTATATAAATAATGGGAAGGAACAAAATAAAAATGTCATTAGGTAAGTAGGGTAATTAAAAAAAAGGTAAATTTAATGAATAATCAAAGATGTTAATCTTCATGCAATATTTCCTTCATATATGTTTAAATATGAGTTAGTGGGGAATCAATACATTGTATATTCATTCCTTTTTAGTTAATTTAATTTGGTTATATCAATTAAAACACGCGTATGATTGATTACATTAATCAAAATTTTATTTATTTCAAAAGAAACATTAAAAATACAAAATAATTCTTCTATATGTACTATCAAAGCCCGACTGAATCGGAAATATCCATTTTATGTAATACAATTGGTAAAATTGCAACAATTTCCTTAAAAACATTCAAGTTAGGGAAGTAAAGATAAAACAAACATAACAGTCACGCTGCCTAAATCCTGTGAAGATAGTAATTATGCAATGGCGTGTCGCATCAGTGCCTTTTTGTTTAAGAATAGCTGGTTGATCTTTTTGTGTGCGTCTATTTTACTTATATCTGTTACTTAAACTTATAAGTATCTGTCACTAAAGAGACGTTTGTAGGTCCTCATGAATTATTGATCATCGAAGTTGTAATTTTTTTTAGAAGTTATGACAGTAATTGGCATTCGCAAGTTAAAATCAATATACACTTATCCAAGGGACCTCCTCCTGCTGGGAAAGCGAAAAAATTGGTAAGCGAACACCCGAATTCCATTCAAATTTATTCTACAATTTTTTTTATTATATTAAACATATAATACAGTTTTATCCTATAAAGGTTCTAGAAGGAAAAAAAAAGTACTACTACTATTCTATAATTTCTCTCTTATTTTTTATAGAGAGTCTGCTTCATTTGTGCTCATCGAATTCATTGTTTAAATCACCTGATTATATGATATCCCGAAGGTGATTTGTATACGAACCTGAAAATGAAGCCGAATATCACAGAAAAAATTCTATTAATCTTCATTTCTTATCCACTTTCATTCTGCACTTACTTACCCTTTACTTACATTTCACTTGTGTCCAGAAGATTTCAAGATTTAACAGATCGTTTTATATCATGAATCGTTTCAGCAGCTCTTGGGAAGTTACAAATAAAATTGCTCACAATAAATTTTTTTTATCTTTTCATTAAATTATTCATGTGAAACTTTTAATAAAAATAACAATAACAAAATATATAGCAACGATTTTTTTTTTTACTACTAAACAATATGTCTTACAGTTAATTATGAATTCTGAGCCTTTTTTTTTTTAATTCGGTTCTTTCGTCAAATAAAGCAAGTTTACCATCCGAATATTAGATCCATAGCTCTGGCCACAACACTTGTATCCTTCTGGGTTAATGGTGGCGGCGGTTCGTTACCCTGGAAACAAACAAAACAAAGAAAATCAGCTTCCAAGCATGTTCATTGTAAAATTTTTGGTTGAAGAATAAAATTACCAAAAGTAAGAGCTAAACAGAAGATCCTCAGCAAGATTTCCAGGTCACTGAAGGAGCGAGATTAGTAGAGGGTTAGGTCGAATGTAGAGTTAAAAGATCTATACCAGGAACTGGACCTAGTAGCCTTCATTAAGCAAGGACGCTTAGGCGGTTGGGTCATGTGGAGCGGGAACGCTTGCCCAGGATACTTTATGGAACTCCCGGGGGTCAACGTCATCGTATGAAGTGGCTTGATGATGTGGAGGCGGACCTGAGGAGCCTGGGCTGCGTAGATCGTGTTTGAGAGCCAATGATCGAGAGGAATGGGGGAAGCTGGTTGAGGTGGCCCAGGCAGATGAAGAAAGCTAAACATATGAATAAGGATTACTCGAAACACATATGAGTGGTTTAGAGCATAAGGGATATAAGTTGTACATACATTGTATTGCACTAATATCCCTTGTGCTTTAGAACCTTCATATGTAGTTGAAGGATTATTTACTAATACTGGCATGGTTGCTGCAGGCTTCTAACATCGCAGGAATAAGGCAACGAGAAGAAGACTTTGCTAATAACAGAGGAAGAAATACAACACTAACAAACTTCAGCAATCCAGAAGAAGAACGCAATTAAAAGATGATCCACATAGAACAGGAAGAGATTCAAGAAAACAAACCTGCTGAGCGAACAACGAGAAAGACTTTCATTTTGAATGTTTAAGTGATGTAGACTGTTTTGAACTTCATAATAATTATTACGTAATTCTCACTCTGAATTACATTGCGCAGATACCATCATTTACAATTTCAAAATGAACGAGAAACTCCGTACACCATCTACGGCAGACGTTCTACCAATCATCATCTTTTCCCTTTTCTTATTACTCTATACTTCCTACCCAGTTGCCTAATCTCACCCATCTTCACACACTTAATTTTCTTTGTTCATTTCCTGTCACTTTATCCCCACTTTCTTCTTTTTAATTATTTGTATCCCTCCATTTTTCTTTGCATGTTTATAGTATTTCCGTCTCTTATTTATTTTTCTTCTTTTTGCATTTCTTATGCGAATAAATTTTTCCTCTTTTACTACATTCTCTTTCAATTGTCGGGTAAGAAAAGTATTATATATCTTTGAACTATTACAATATTCTTATATAAATAAATAATAATACTGTGCTGTTTAATATTGTTCATCTTTTCTTTCTGTCTAAAAAAGTTTCGAACATTTGCCTCTTTCATCTCCGTACGTAAATGTTCGAAACCAGTTGGACAGGAAAAAAATCCAAACTGAAACGAACTACAAGTCTCGGACATTATTTAATTAAGTAGGTGAGATTATTTTTATTACAATATACTTCCTTTTTTGTTTCAGATCGGCGTGCCAACAAGATTGTCCTGATCAAGTTCGGTAGGTATTATTTTATTTTGACTCTGTAATACCATTTAGTATATCTACCATTGTAGTGGTACTAAATTCGATTCTTGTTCTTAAAACTTGGATTTACATTATATAAATTATGTATTAGTGTGAAATCCGCCTCCGTGTAATCCGGACCCGTATATCCAATTATACTCATACTAATATGCAATGAAAATCCAAGGCTTATATCAGGAATCGAGCTTGGTTTAGCGTAACTCCTACCCAGCTCCTTTAAAACAGTAAAGAAACCCCTGGCCTTTATCGAAAGGTATAATTTATTTAAAATTCTAGAAAGAGATCGCTTAAAATAAGAGTTCTCCGAAGAAGAAAGTGGATTAGCCACTTATTCTCAAATTTTGGTGTTCCCACGGGATCTAGCCTGACAGTGTGAACAACACTTGACTCACACAATTAAATGTAGGCCTGCAAATGCAGTTTATGATTATAATCTACTACAGCTGTGAGTGTCTTTAGGAGAGAGCCGAAGTTTGCCACGCTAAACTCAAGTATATACACAAATCCAGCCACTACGATGTTAGAGATGTCAGAGGGTTGGGTTGTTGGCGTTGTTAGACTTAGACACCCCTAGGGACGCCAAGATCCCTGAAGAAGTGGTAATACACTTCCTCGTACGGAGAAATGACCTTCAGTATTCAGTGAATAGGATCGGCTTCCAAGGAAGCCATAGCAGAACTTTCGTATCTGATAAAATCGCAGTAGATATGGCTTTATAAAGCCACTTCTTTTGCACATCTAACACGAACTTTTATTAGTATTCTTTTTTTTAACTTTTTATTTGTCATTTACAACTGTACTATGGTACAATAAGTAAATACGGTAAGGGTGGTAAATGGCGTGAGTGGCTTGAATGGTGATCATCCAGTGATGATCTCCATTAGTCAACAAGGTGATCGCGAGGCCAACGACGCCTCAGTCGCCTTCGGGGGTTGGAAGGAAGTGTGGTTGAGGATAAGTTAGCTGCTAATGGATTAGGATGTGTTGATAAGTTTTTGTGAAATTTATTGTAACGTGTTTTAGTAAGTTCGGATATAAAAGGAATTTTGAGATCTTTATGTATAGTTAGGTTACTGACATAGAATGGAGCGTTTACAATGCGGCGGAGGATTTTAGATTGAAGAGTTTGTAATCGGTTGATATTAGATCGTTTAGCTGAACCGTAAAGTTCAAGTCCGTAAGTCCATATAGGTGCTAGGAGGGATAGATACAGTCGTCTTTTATTATGAAGTGTTAGTTTTGACCGGTGATCAAGTAGTCTGCTAGAAGCTTATATCTTTTGTTTAATTCTATTCGTTTAAGTCGTGTATGAGGATTCCAGGTGAGTCTCTTGTCGAGGTATAGTCCCAGGTACCGCACATGGTCGGCTGAAGGAATAGGAGAATTATGTAAGTAGACAGGGGCAAGAGTTTTCCGTTTCAGTGTAAAGACTATGTATTTTGATTTATGTGGATTAATTTTTATTCGCCATTCTTGCAGCCAAGGTTCTAGTGAATTTAGATGTGATTGTAGAGAGCGGACAGAGAGCGTGGGATCATTGTGTGTGGAGAGAATTGCAGTGTCATCAGCAAAGGTGTATATAGAAGTAGAGGGAAGTGTAGGTAAGTCGGATGTGTTGATTGAAGTAGTGGGGCTAAGACACTGCCTTGAGGTACTCCAGCAAGATTAGGATGTATAGAGGATTCGGAAGTGCCTTCAATTATCTGGAAGAAGCGTTCGGAAAGGTAGGATTTGAGAATGAGGTAATAAGTGCTTGGTAGAATTCGCCTGAGATTTAATAGAAGACCTTCGTGCCATACTCGATCGAAGGTAGTATTCTTTAATAATATTTTTAACTTCTAATATTAATATATAGTGAATGTATTGTTGGGTCGGCCCGCAACGCTGGACAACTTCTGGGATGTTAACTGTCTGACCGGTTTCAGATTCTCATCAATCGTCATCAAGTTTGTTGCCCGCAAGGGGTATCTGTTGCATGCAGTTACTTGGGGAGTAGCGACCCCACGGGTTACCATAGCTCACTTAGTACTCCATGCACTAAGCATGCTACAGAGCACAACAGATCTTTGAGGTTGCAGTGCGATAATCCCCTAAACAATCTATCAAGTTTGTGTACTGGTATATATATATATAGAACTGGTATATATATATACCAATACTGCCAACATGTCTTATTTTCAGACAAAATCCATCAACCGAATGTCAATCTTTACTGAATTTTTATAGTATTTCCAGATTTTCTCGAAAACGGATCCAACGATTTTTTAAATTTCATATACTATCTACACACATAAATACCCATCCCTTTAATTTAAAATTTTTTTTCCGGGAAAATGATTTTTTTGGGTGTTCTGCGGAACAGTAGAAGCTTTTCCTTTTAATTACCACTTAAGTACAATTGATAGTTCTACCCTATATATTATTAATGTACATAGCCAAAAAATGAAAACAATATTGCAGCCAATCTTCCAAGATAATATCATTTTTTTTAAATATTTACCTGAATATCCCTTTTAGACGTGCTAAGATGACGTATTCTAGGTGATTTGATTGGTGTTGTAGGAGACGCTATTATGCTATTGAAAGTTGTATTAGGAGTTCCAATTATTGGTCGCATCTGGCTCTAAAAATAACAATATAATGAGTATTATTATTTCCCATAGCAAAAAATAGTCTTTTACTCAATATACTTTTACATAAACGCTGCATGATAATGTTTGTATCAACACTTTTGCAGCTTGTGACCGGGTAATATTTTCATGCAGATTTACTTATTACCGCAGGATTGAACTGTTTACACGAGAACAGTCGATAGACTATTAGATAAATTTTTAACTCTGTGTTATTTTTGTTTATTTCTTTAGCTTTAATTATTTAATAATAGATTTATTCATTCATATTATTTAGAATAAAGTTTAATTCTTGAACTTAGTTAAATGATAAAAATGTTAATAACAAATTTTTCTTTTGACCAGTAAATATGAAAAAAAAAAACCTTTTTGAGAGTTAGCTGGTCCAAAAATTGAGGTTCTTAATTCGACGTTTCGAAAAATTATATTTGCATCTTCAGGATTTCTCTTATTTCCTAAAGATGAACATATATTATAAATTTTGGAACCGTCGAATCAAGAACTTACATTTTTGGCTAACCTCTAGAAAATTTCAATAAATGTTAATATTTACAACAAAGAATTCGCAATTTCCAAAGAATATAGAAATAAGATAATGAAATAATATAAAAATTAAAATTATGTCAAATAATCAGCTGGTTAACCTAAAAATGTTATCTGACTGGGTATAATAAATGAAAATAAATCACTGAATAATTTCAGAAAACTAAAACATTTCAAATTAAGAAGTTGCGGTAATTTAAAATAATCACTCAATAGAAATGTTTTAAGAGTCAATGCAAAAAAAGAGTATAGGACATTTCCTCAATTAAACTGTTTTCCAAAGGTAAAAACTAAAATCTGATATATTTCATTGATCAGAGATAATTTCCATCAGAGTCTACTTCATTTTGTGGTCATCGTATTTTTGGACCAGCTAACCCCAAAAAGTGATCACAAAATGAAGCAGGTTATCACGGAAAATATCTGATGCTTTCCAGCTCTGCGGACCTAACCACAACAAGTATTTTATTGAAATACGTCTAAATATTTTATTAACTTATTTGCGAGTTCAGACTTATTTATTTGAGATTGCAATTAAGTAAATAAATACAAATGAAATAGGTAGTTTCTAACAGAAACGCAGGGAATACTCTTCTACGCAGCTCTTCTAATCCGTCTACATACAGGTATTTGCATTTCATACTAAATTGAAATTAGGGACCGCATGCGCCCCTAATTCAATTTCGTATGAAATGCAAAATAATTCTTAAAAACGGAAATAATTATTAAGCAAAAAATATGGATTAAGTGATGGAGGCTGTAGGTTACAAAAAAACCTGTTCAAATCCTAGGCTGTGGAAGGGTCTATTCCTGACTTTTACCGATTCTGTAATTTTATTCGAAGAATTAAATTAATCTACCTCCTCCCTTCAGCAAAAAGAAAATTATCAAAATAATTTTTTTAAATATGTATAAGTACCATAAGATTATAGTGCTTGAATCACAAAATCTAATATATATTTTAATAGAATGAAATAATCACTTCCATCGCAACATATAATAAAACTAACCATGTTTTTCCTTTCTGCCACACCAATCATTATGTTCCCATTGACTATTCCTTTGTCATAGGTTAGAGCTTTTCTCACTTCTATCCTACAGCTGTACTTCAAAAACATCCAATTACCAGAAGGAGGAACTGAATGTTCTAATACGTTCCCCAACTAAAACATAAATAAGACTTCATACAAAACGTAAATAAGAGTTAAAGATGAAATAATCGTAACAAACCAATTTAAAAAATGAAATAATGCTCTACAATAAGATCCAAAGCGATGCTAAGGAGAAATAAACAATTCTATTGCTTGTTTCAGAGATTTCAACCAATCCAGAAATGTGCAAACCCAACCACCTATTATCACTAAATCTGTTAACATGATTGGCTGAAATCTACAGCTTATGCAATTGTAATGGAGAGATTATTTAGAACCCAAACCTTCCAAATCCCCAATAACGAAGTATTTAATTGTATATTATTTAAATATAATTATTCAAAAAAGAAATAATTTATTCACCTTGTGTTTTTACCATAAATAATGTCAAGTCCTGTTGGATGAGTTCATGTTCGTCATTTGACAAAAGCTCCGCTCTTACTTACAATTATTCTTCAAAACTTTATATTTTAATTATTATTGTGCTTCTAGCAGCACTTGTACAATTATCATGACACAAGGCATTCGTTAAAATACTCGAAAAAATTATTGGTTTTCATGGTTGCATTGTTGAAAACATAAAATTCGAAAATTTAGAATGAAATAACCATAAAAAAAATATTTTTCTTTCTTTCTTTTATATATATTGGATGACACAAAAGTTTTGTCGGTGTTTGTATAGTACAATAAAATTGTATTTGAAAAATAACAACTCACAGCTCAATCCTCAAAGTATAACCCCTCGTGTTGGACTGTCTTGAGCCATCTATCAGCCAACTGTTGAAGACCTCGCAGGTACCAGTCTTTATGTTTTGATTCGAAGAACTCGCGAACACCGTTTTCGACTTCCTCCTGATTATTGAACTGTCTCCCCCGAAGAAAATGAGCCATTGAGCGAAACAAGTAATAGTCAGAGGGGGCGAGGTCAGGGCTGTATGCAGGGTGTGGTAGAAGTTCTAGGTCATCAAGTTCTTCACTTTTATTGAGAGTTATTCTAGCGGGATGAGGACGAGCATTATCTTGTTGTAGAAGAACTCTCTTCCGATTGACTAGGGCAGGATATTTCTGAAACAGAACTTCATACACCCGCTCCAGTTGCTGAGAATAAAGTTCTAGATTTATAGCACGACTTTCAGGAACCAGTTCAAAGTACACCACACCCTCAGAATTCCACCAAAACGCACAACATAACTTTATGTGCAAACCTATCATGTCTCACAACCGGATTCGGTAACTGGCCTGGTTTTAACCATTGCTTATGTATGTCAGGGTTGCGATAAAAGATCCATTTCTCTTCACAACTCACCGTTCTTTTCAAAAAAATGAATGTCTTGTGGTGGATGCAAAACATAAAAATATATTAAATTAAGAAATATCAAGATAGTGACAATTCCCTTGCAAAAAGGTACATGCAGGTATAAGAAAACAGTTATTGGAAAAGATTAATTAACCTTATGCCATTGTACTGCCCCCTTCTCCTCACAGGGGAGGCACTAAACGGACAAAAGAGAAGAATTTTTCAAGACAGACTTGTGCTAAAAATCAAGGTGGAAACATCGAAACACTACTTCAGGAATCGCTCTCTAAATTTCTGTGCCAGTTTCACAATAAATTAAATGTTTATAATACCAAATAACTTGTAGTTATTATTTGGAAAATTATATCTAATTGTTAACAGTGGTGACTTCTTAATTATTCTTAATACTTGTATCTCTTAACCGTATATACATACAAGCCCTTTTCGCTAAGACGCTCACGCCACAAGCTACCTATACACACATCACACCATTACATTACAGTCTTTAGAACTGATGAGCAGTTGCTGACATATGTCTACCCGACGTTGGGCTTGGGCAGCCGTCAAATCGTGGGATACAAATCGGCAACTCCTAAAATTTCTCCCAAGGGATTTGAGATGACGGCGTATTGTTTCCCTAGAAGAGCCAAGAATAGTCGATAGTTGACGGATTTTCATTAACTGCCCTTTCTGTAGCCTCAATGACCCACTTGTACGGGCGCCCAGAACATGGTTCATCTTCAAGGGTGGTGTCGCCGCTGTTGAAAGCCTAAACCAAAGTTGCGCAGTCCTCTCATCCCCCCCCCCCTCGACTTCACATATTTTTCGAGCAGCAGCTGCTCCAGTAAATCTTTGTTTCCAATAATGCCGCAAAAGCACACGAATTTCAAATTTTTCTGAATTCATATTAAAAGAGTAGCACAGGTATTGGTTTGAAAGAGATACGATACTGAGTGAACAATCGTTATTCGAAAGGTTCTGTTTCTAATAAACATGACTAGTTAAGGACTAAAGTCTGATACAGAACAGGACAGATAAACAAACAATTCCATTTAAGAACCGATAAAACGTTTGTTTCATCCATTTTATATATATATATATATACTACATCTACAATATACATAATAGTAGGTTCAATTTCCAATTTTCTTTTGGAAATTCAATAGTAGATTCAATCTACAACCTTGCTTTAGTCTCTCTCACTCTCTCTCTCTCTCTGATCTGACTCAGACCTGTTCACATCGTGTCCGTAATAAATTTAATTTTTCTTATAGTTATTTACTATTTTTTGACGTTTTTTTGTTATAGTTATTTACATTTAAATATTGTCTATAATTTGTGCAGTTTGTTTTGAGTTGAACTAGCGTCAGTTTGCTGTGTTTATTAAAATTAATTAAGTTAATTTTATAAAGTGTATAGTGTAACTGTAGGTGAGTCTAGCTTGTTTGAATTCTTTTTGAACTTTGGTCACTTGTGTTTGCCGTAAGTAGAGACTTATTACTTGTGCCTTTACTATTAACTATTTTTTAAATAATATAAAATATTCTTTTTAAATAAATTATAATGGCCAAGTGTGTAGTAAATGTAATATTGCAGTTACGCGTGCTGCAAATGTTTCACACGCAAGTGTGCCAAATGCAAATTAATATTTCATTTGGAGTGTGTTGGCCTTACGTCTGACGACTGGATCATGTTAAAAGACTTAAATAAGACATGGTTATGTGCTGTCTGCAGTAAAGATATGCGAGTTGCTCGCTCAGATTCTACACCAGCATCTCCAGTTCCCTCTACAATACCTTCTACAAGTGACGTTCATTCGTTGAAAGAATTATTAAAAGCAGTTCAAAGTAATACCTCAGCTCTTAATAACTTTATAGAGAGTCAGAAGGTACAAAATGCTGATATTCTGAAGTCGCTGGATACGTGTCATTGTTCTATAAAAGAGAATACTGACACAACAAATGCTCTCCAGACGAAGGTAGATTCTCTCATTGCCCGAGTAGAAGAGCTCAGTTCCGAAAAGAGATTGCTTGAAAGTAAGGTATCACAATTACAGATGACAGTGGAAGTATTGAAACAGGCCTCACAGGATAAAACTGTGGAAATTCATAATATACCGCTCGTTCAAGGAGAAAATACTAGTGATTTGTTAAATAAAATAGGAATAGCTCTAGATGTTGACGTGGGAGAAGTGGATTTTGTATATCGAGCGAAACCAACTCCAAGTACTACTGATCCCCCACGTCCACCTCCTATAATAGCTTCCTTTTTGAGACGGAGTACTCGTGATAACCTCGTTGCCAGGAGAAAAGTCAAAAGGGACTTTTCTACCAGACATATTGGCTGGGATGCACAGGAGAACCACATCATCTACATTAATGAATCCCTCACGCCTTATTTCAAGAAACTATATGGTGCTGCTCATGCTGCCAAGAAGTTGAATATTATAAAATATGTGTGGGTGAAAAATGGTAGAGTGCTCATTAGGAAAACTGATGGCGCTCCAGTGATTTCGGTTTGTCATTCAGACGATATACCTTCCCAATGAAATTTAACTGCCGTTAAATACTTTATTAAAATTTATAGTAATTTAGTTTGTTCATCATTTGGTAGTTATTTTCTTTACTTTATTAAAGTTTATACTAATTTAATCTATTCATTATTTGGCAGTTTCTTTTTCTTCTTTATTAAAATTTATAATAGTTTAATTTATACATATTTGGTAATTTCATGCATTGTAGGTATTTTTTAAAGGGGAAGTTAAATTATTTTATTATTAATGTCTTTTTTAGCAACTTATATTGTGTACGTTGCGTTATAGTAAATTCATCTAATGTTACTAATGCTATGTCTTATGGTCTTTTTATATTTTATTATTATTATTTACATTTACATTTGACTGTTTATTACTACAATTGCAATGACTGATAATTTATTGGTGTGTCATGTTAATTGTCAATCATTGGTTGCACATATTGATGAGTTTCGTTGCTTTTTTTCAAAAAATTTTATCATATTATAGCTATGTCAGAAACCTGGTTAAAACCGCATATTAGTGACTCTGTGGTAAATTTAAACAATTACAGTCTTATAAGATGGGACCGTTTGGGAAAGGTTGGTGGGGGTGTGGGTTTGTTTGTTCATCAATCACTACATACTAAAGTACTTGCTACTTCATCCGAACAGTACTTTTCTCGTCCTGAGTTTCTCATTGTAGAAATCACTGGTCATGCGGCTTCCAAATTGTTATTTTCTGTTTTATATCGCCCTCCTAAAGTAGGATATATTTCTGATTTTGAAAATGTTTTTCTGCAATATAATCAGAATTATAAACATTTAAAATTGTGGGTGATTGGAACTCCGATATGAATAGTGTTTCATTTGATAGTAGCTACGTCAGTAATTTTATATATGAATGTAACTTCTTCCTTGTTCCTTTTTATCCCACACATCATACGTCTTCCTCGCACACCTGGTTGGATATTTTTATTGTTGATGATCCGGATAAAGTCATAGAACATTCTCAATTCCCAGTTTCTTTCCTCTCTAGTCATGATTTAATTGAAATTATATACTCCTTCAAGGTACCCCGTCTACCCAGCAAAAAGATTGTTGTTAGAGATTTTAAACATTTCGTTATTGAGGAATATTTGACGGATCTTCAGGACTATGACCGGACTACATTTTATCAAACGTTAGATATAGATACAAAAGTGCAACTTCTCAATAAATTTATTTTAGAAGCAATGAATAAGCATGCTCCCATACGTTCTGCTAATATTAAGCGACCACCAGCACCTTGGTTGACAGATGACATTGGATGTTTAATGCGTGACCGTGATAAATTGCGTAGAGCTTTTATAAGAACGCATAACGAAGTTCTCTATATGAAATACAAAATAAAAAGAAATCAAATGCAAAATGTAATTAAAAAAGCTAAACGTACTTATTACTCAAACACATTTTCCAGCATAACTGATTCCAATTTAACTTGGAAAGAATTAAGAAAACTTGGACTAATTAAATCTCGTTCAAGACAGACAAACATACCTTTCAGTTGTGATGAAATTAATAAATACTTCGCCAGCTTTGTTAATAATCCTACTGACTTTAATACCTCAAATTTACCTTATGCACCTATAACTTTGAGTTTTGAGCAGTTCTACTTTAAATACATAACTCTTGACGTACTTCTAGCTAATCTCTTTCATAGTAAAACTAAAGCCAAAGGTATAGATGAAATTCCTATAGACTTTGTAAAAAAATCAATGCCTGTTATCATATCTCCGTTATTAGAAATTTATAACTTCTCCTTAATATATTCAGTATATCCATCAATATGGAAACAATCACTTATTTGTCCTCTTCCCAAAACTAAAGTTCCTTCCTCCTTACATGAATTACGTCCAATATCCTTACTTCCAGCAATTTCCAAGCCTTTGGAAAGGATTGTTTGTTGTCAAATAAAAGAATATTTAAGTGCTAATAATTTATTAGATCTATATCAGTCTGGATATCAGAAAGGACAGCACAAAGGGTGTTTTGCTCAGAATAACAGATGACATTCGTTCTGCTATTGACAAAAGAATGGTTACTGTTTGACTTTCTGGTTCTTTATGGTTCTGGACTTTTTGACTTTTCTAAGGCTTTCGAATCAGTTAACCATTTATTACTTCTTCATAAATTAAAATTATTAAATTGTTCGGATTCTGTTCTTTCATGGTTTAGTTCATATCTTTGTGGCCGAAAGCAGTTAGTGACTGATAGTAATAAAGAAAGATCTCCTTGGGAGTCAGTTAATTCTGGTGTCCCGCAGGGTTCTGTTTTGGGACCTCTTTTATTTTGCTTATATTTAAATGATCTGCCAAGAGTAATAAAGCATTGCAAACATGTGCTCTATGCTGATGATCTGCAAATATATTTACACTGTTTACCATCAGAATTAGAAGCTGGCATTGAGAAAGTTAAGCTTGATGTGAATTCCATCCTTAGCTGGACACAGTCAAATTTTATTGCATTTAATATAACAAAATCAAAAGCAATGATAATTGGCAGTAGAAAATATATAAATACAATTAATTTAGACCTAATTTCCAAAATTACTGTTAATAACGTAAATATACCTTATGTTACGACTGCGAAATGTTTAGGTGTGACGATTTCTAATACGTTATCTTGGAATAGCCATGTCAGTAATATTTGCAATAGTATTAATAAATCTCTATACCAGCTAAAACTCCATAAAAATATGTTGCCTATATCTCTCCGTAAACAGCTAGTTTGTACTCTCATACTTCCTCATTTTGATTACTGCTGCCTGGTATATACTGATCTTACTGCGGAACTTAACACCAAACTCCATAGATCACTTAACTCCTGTATCCGTTTTATATTAAATATTAGAAAAGACGAACATATTACACCACATTACTTTACTTTAAACTGGCTTACTGTTGACTACCGTAGAAAATACTTTATGGGTAATTTCATATACCAATTGTTTAGGACACAGACTCCAAAATACTTATATGACATGTTTACACAAAAAGCTGCACTAAACTTAAGAACTACAAGGACTGTCGATTCCAGACTTTACATACAACCACATAGGACTGTAACGTACCAAAACTCTTTTACTGTTGCTGCCAGCAGACTTTGGAACGACTACCTACTGACTTGACCAACAAGAAATCACTGCCTAGTTTTAAGTTTTTCTATTACAATTATTTGTTTGAATTGTACAAAAGAGATTTTTAAGTTTGTATATAGAAGTTATTTTTCTTTTTTTTTTTGTTTTACATTATTATATTAATAATTATTATTACTATTATTATTATTATTTTATTAATTCATTATTATTAGTAATTTTTATATATGTACATATTTTATATAAAATTATGGATGTAAATAGTAGTTAAGAATTTATTTCTGTTTAATCTCTCAGATCAGAGAAAATATTTTTAACATTGTAAATTTTATGGTTGCTCTTAAGGGACATAAGTCCCAGAGCATAATAAATTTATCTTTCTTTCTTTCTCTCTCTATTATATATATATAAAAATAAATATATATATATTATATATTATATTATATATTATTATTATTATATATAAATATATATATATAGATATATAATATATATATATCTATATACTAACCTGCGAAAATATAGACAAAATATGTGCAGAATGGGAAGGAGGAAATCCGAATACAACAACCCAATGTCCATCTGAATCTTGTACACTTTCAGCAATAGGAGAGGTTTCCATCCTATAGAACATTTTATGATTTATTAGTTTTTGAGCGAGAATATTATTTAATTCAATGTTTAATTTAAAAAAGAAATCAAATGCCTACTGGTTAGAGGGAGAGGAAGACGTTATATTTCCATTTTGAGTTGTGTTGTCGGATTTTTCGTCGAACAATGATGCGATCGGAGGGCCATTTAATCTTGCTTTAGTCCCTCTAAAAGTTGTGGAGAAAAATCATATTATATAGAATAATCAACAAGAGAATAATTAGAGGTTTAATTACCATATATCGTACATAAATACAATGCCATTTAGAAATTTATTACTCTATACCATAAAAACAAAAATCATGAGATCTTTGTTTTCAGGAAAAATGATTTCAATCAAAGAACAAATTACAATAAATATAAACTTTATCATGTAAATTATGGATAATGCAAATGTTTTGATGGTGAGCTGATGTGGTACTAAGATTTGGCGTCTTATTTTCTAAAAACATTTATCTTACACCTGTACATTCCTCCTGCATTACAGAACTTCCAAAGTTAGGTTTAAAAATAACAAAAATATTCTATGAATAGATACCGAGATTTATCACTGCCATTTCTTAAAATTACTGGCTATACAAATTAAAAAAAAAGCCTTCTTGTTACCTATTATAATCTGGTCTAAAAGGAGTCAATCTACTATGCGGTGATATATGGTGAAGTGCAGAATTGGATGGTGACATAAAACTTGAATCAGCTGTACCCGGTGATGCTACCCTGCTTGAAATGCCTTCTTCTGTATTGCCTACTAAAATCTGCGACTCATCGCCAAGAAGAAATTCTGGTAAGAACTGAGAGTGATTCATCGGAGACGAATTCATTTTGGGTATTCTCTGTAAAAGAGTAAAAATGTGATAACAGATATTTAAAAGGTAAATTGAAAAACTGGTTATTCTCTTATTACTTTTACTTCAAAAATATGCTATTGCGTCCTTAAGAGTTCTTCGATTATGACCAAAAACATTTCTAAAACTGTTTTTAGTTATGAATATTTCAGACTTTACTCTTGCCATTAAGTCATTTCGCATGTACGATAAGGCTGCACAAATTACAAGGATAAAGAAAATGCGTATTTACATAACCCAAATGGAATTTTTTTCTTTCTAATCCTCTACCTATGGATTAACAAACGTTTACAATTTAACCAACCAAGAGCTAAATCTAGTTTTGAAGTCCAAAATATTACCAACACACTCGCATAGGCCTCAAATTATCAAAATATACCTTTAACCATTCACTTTTATATAAAAAAACTCATCAAGTACCCAGAAACCTAAAGTATCCATTGTTCCTAAGTGATGAAATTTCGAACTATCTTCTCGGAATTGCAATCCTGGCTGCTTTTCTGTATTTTCTTTTGACCCATGTTTTTCTTCCGCAGGACTGCCCCTCTGCTGATGATAACTGAAAAAAGGAACTGCTGCCGGAGTAGAAACTGATGGCCAACATTTCCTATAATAATTGCTATCCATACATGTTGATACTAGCCTACAAATATTTTACACATATGTTGATGTTTACAGCTGGAATTGTTTATTTAATTCACTATTATAAATTCTTATTCTATTCAAAATTGTAAAAATTTGCCCGAATTGTAGTGCGGCGAGTAGGGCTTTACCATTTTCTGGTTTCTATGCACAAATTTCGTGTGTACCAAAAATGAATGATGAGGTATATGCAAACACAATTTCGTTAACATTTTGCAATAGTATCAAATTTAGACAATATCTTTCTTACATTTTTCTAAATATGCTCTAAACAAATATATTTTCTTTTATAATTTTAATAATTATATCATTTAGCATAATATCTTTTCCTACACAATTTTTCATTAAAATTCCAGTCTCAATTATATTTGGAGGCATCAGAAAAGCAAAACAAGACTCTAAAAATTTGCCCGACATGTCTTGGGAAAGGTAACATAAATTTTTGTTCTGTAATCCGAAAAATAATATACAAAATCTACAATAATTCATTATAGCAAAAACCTTTTCCATTTTGATTTATTTTTCAGGTTTTTTTGAAGAACCAAGCAAACAGTCTGAAGAAATTGTAAATTCAATGGAAGAGTATAAAAGTAACTTTAATTTTAATACAATACATCCTTCACAACCTGCTTATGATGCAATATAATTATATTATTGTCCCTTTAATTAATTCTCTGTGGTGGAGAACAAATGCTTCTATCCCAAGATCCACTGGGCCCGCCCAGCTTCTCCGAAACACCAATCCAAAAATAGATTCAAAGTAGAAGATTCTTAGATGCCCAAATAATAACTTTAAGCAAAAATACTCCCAAGTCTTCAACTTGATCTCCACACAATCAAAATCTTGTAAAAAAGATAAATGGCTATTTTCTTCTACCATCTCCCAAACTCTAAAAAAGAGATGTGGCAGGAGCCGAATTAAGTAGAAATCTTTTCTGAATCACCAAGTTCTGACAGAGATATGTTCAATTAATTAAGGTACTTTCTAGACCTGCAGCCTCTCAATCGGATCCCTAATCTGCAGATAACTCAAATACTGTCATATTAACGGACGTCTGAAGCTTCTCATTTCCGGAAGCCAGACAGGAAGATTATTTATTACATAAACGGGCAACTGCACCCGGACGTAAGTTCTCTTAAAAAAAAAATGAAAATATATTCCTATTCAATATTAAAAACTGCCAAAATTCCCCTATCTGGATTGGATTTATTTATGTATATAGATTAAAGCCATGTAGATATTTAAAATTTTATATTCTTGTAGCGTATTCTCTACCGAAGATTATAAATTCAACGAAACCAAGCTCTAAAAGCAGAAAGGTACAACGTTTTATTTTTTATAAATATAATGATCTTGTTCAATACTAAACTATAATGCCTTTTTTATCCTTCATTCAGCAACATACATGGCGGATGAGTGATGTGACGCTTCCAATATTGCCTAGTAAGTCTACACCTTGTTCAAGACAAAGCTATGCTTCAAAAAGTCTCACTAACTGTTCGAATAATGTAGAAAGATTGTAAGTACTTGGATCGAACTGGTAATGATTTTAAAATTACAGTATAAACGAGAACGCTGATTACGAAATCGTTGACAAAAAATCTTTCTTGTTAAATGAACAAAAATTTTGTTCTTGTTAAGTTTCAACGGGCTTCAACTCAATGAAAATTCACTTATTTTAAAGAAGAAAGTTCTGCATTCGTGAAAGATTTTTGAATGCAATATTGAGCTTTTACCACTTACAGATGACTTGACTTTCTCTAAAAGGAGTGCACTACTAAAAGTAGTTTTCCAGAAATTAGTCCTTTTGTGTGTGCATGAAAAGCAATCGGCATTACTCAAATGCGAATAAGCGCATTCAAACTTCATGTCATTAAACCACTGTATCCGATGAGGTTTCTGGCAAAATCTGGTTATTGGATGTACTGCTTTAATCTTTTTTAGGCTTGCATGTTTAGTTTAAATATTTTGCGAGAAGGAGGGTTCTGAGGGAGCTAAATGTAAAGCTTCCCTCTAAACTGTCAATTCTATATATAGCTCTACCATTTATACAATATTCATGGGGACTTACAATTGATGGAAATTTATCAACAATAAGAATTATGTGAAATCAATAAGAGAGAATCGTAGGGAAGTGGAGAATAGATTTCTATTCGAAATGCATATAAAATATTTCAAAGTTTTGGAAGCAGTTTCAAATACTATCAAACCTAATATGGGGAAATAATATATACAAAATAAATAAGGAAAATACAATAGAAATAGTAGTTATTTTCTTTCTATATAATTTTTAATTGCAAAAATAATGGCTCGGAATATACAATTTTATATGCACGTTTAGAATTCGATCCTTTTCTTTTTCAGGCCCCAGCTAAAGCGAGACATATCGCATCTTAGTAAGGACTCCAATGATAGCCAAAAAGATTACACAATCGGAAAAAGGGAAATCACAAACATTATTGAATTTGCTAAAAATACGAAGGCAAAATTGAAGAGCGTAAATTTGTAATATATTTATTACACTTACAATTTTAATAAAGCATAATATATCTCAAAAGCTTAAATAATTAAATTCAAAGTAGTAAATTATAATTAATAACTGATTTTGTATTTTAGAGATGATCTTGTTACTGGAGTGATTAATACTGTTCACATTGCAAGGCAAGATTCAGATATTGCACTTACAATAATGCCTCAAGTAATATTCAATTTTTTATTAGTAATTAAAACAGTAAACATAATATCTACCATATAACACTTTGATGAAATGATTCAAGGTAAACAGACAAATTTGTACACTCTTGAAAAGCATGAAGCTATATCATATTCATATTGCAATGGAAGCGGTGAAAGAACTCTACACAATTATACCGCTTATATCAAGACCAGTAAGTAAGCTTTGTAAGTATGGGAAAATTATCAATAACATATTTTATTGATTCATAACATCTATAATAACTTTGCAATGAACGTATGGAATAATAATTCTTTTTAGGAAAGTTAATAAATATAGATGGGGTTAAATTTACCTTCTTGCAGAACGGAAATGTAAAAATATTACTAAGATACTGCGGTAAGAGAGGATTATTACTGTTAATGTTTTAAACAGACTTTAAATGAGAATCGGTACTGAAAAAAGTAGACATGTAACAAAACCGAGCCTCTGGAGATCTAAAATGTCTATTGTAGTGTGTTTTGTTATCTGAGTTTGTGTATATATATATAGTATATATGTGTGTATATATACTATATATATAGTATATATATAATAGTATATATAGTATGTGTATATATATATTATTTGCCAGGAGTCTCGTCAAGAAGTGCTTCAAATATGGGCATATGTAATTGAAGGGAAATGCCGATGTAAATATTGTTTACTTTATTAGGCTGGGCCCCATAGGGACGCCAAGACTACTAATACATTTTTTTTTTTTCATCATACCTACTTAATAATCCTACAGGAATCTAATTAGACGATATATTCTTACAGGAGTTTGACGAGATGATACACCTACTTCTCGGAAAAGTTTCTGATTTGAAAACGAATATTCGAAACGAAGCTAATGCTGCTTTAGATGTTATAGCTGCAAATACTCCACCTCAATATATAGTTAGAGCAGTCATTGGAAAAGGGCCAAAGTAAGGATAAAAGATTTTCACACTATGTTTACGAGAATGAACATTATTTAGAAGAAAATAATTCTTTACTTTCCTAGAACATTACATAAGAATGACCGTAGAAGTACTTTTCCAAGAGATTATTACTTGGATTATATACTTCTGTCAGTAACATAAGATTTACTTCCGCATATAAATAAAATACCTCATTGTATATTCTCAGTTTGAATGCCACTCATTTTGGTAAATAAAAACATATATCTTATGAATGATAGCTTATGTTTTAAGGTCAAAAAATGCGTACGTTCGAGAAACTTCGGCACGGTTACTAGATCATGTAGTGGATTCCATTGGGCCAAATCCTCTTATAAATGCTTACAATCTCCGAGAAATGAGACGGCATATTGTAGAAAGTGGGGTGCTCTTTCTTGACGATCAAAATGTAAATGTAAGGTAAGGCAGTCCTCAAAAAACTAGTTATTACAGTGATTTACAAAAAGGACCTATCAGGAAGAATAATTACTAAACTTAATTTTGTTTAGGAAACTGGGAAAAATACTGATGTCCAAACTCATACCAGTGCCAGAATTTGAAGAGGTTTTAATAAAAGATGTACCTCAAAAGATGTATAAAAGAGTAGAAGGAATAATATTAAATATAAAGTATGAAAAACAGTGTTTATCTTTAAACAAATAAAAATTTTTAAGATAAATTTGATTTCTATTATTCAAATTTTACATTAGTAAATAAGAAATTAAACCCGGGAATCCAATTAAGTAAAACAGTTTGTAAGAAGAAAAGAAAGTAACAGTTTCTAAAGCTAAAGGAAAAAGTAAAGTAAGCCTATAAAAACACATGCACCGAAAAGTTACTTACATTTTAAAACTGGTATCTTTAACAAGGGAAATATATAAAATAAGGGAAAAATATAAAACTAACTTAGAAACATATTCACGTATATGAAACTGTGTCCGAAATTAATTAACTGTCACCAAAAGCGCTCAGTGAAAAATCTTCGTGACTAATCCCGTTCACCGCACTAGTTACTAGACCAAAGATCATACATAAAGCCTCTACCAACAAGCGTGCAAGTAACAAATCCAGAAGGAACTGCGCCACAAGTTTTTTGAAGGGCGCCACTTTCAAATATCTTTTCCTTAAGACAGTTTATTATTTTGCAGAATTGATTTCGCTCAAAGGTCCTTATCATTATGATTAGATTATTTCTATTAAACAATAGTATTGTATTTACATTATTCTTACACGAAGATCTGATAATATACTAAAGCGATCGTTAGAGAACCAACATTGTTCAAGAAATCAAGCCCTCCATTATAATAGAGTAGTTGCTGTTCTACCTGTTGGTATATGCGCGCGCAGACTGGAATGATATTGTGAAATATTGTGATAGTAGTAAAGAAATATAAGGCGCCACACCGGGCTGATAAATGAAACATTAGAAATGTGATGCATATTGTTTTTTAAATATAAAATGTAAAATATTTATTTCTGTAAATATTCACCAAAAAATGGAGACTACTCAAACCCAAACGGGCACCTTAGAAGACGAACAAAAAGTGATCGTCAGATTTCTAACCTTAACAGAAGATATAAGGTCCAAAAAAATTCATAGTCGGTTAGCGTTTGTGTATAAAGAAAATGTAGTGCCCTTTGATAATGTGTTAAAATGGTGCAAACAGTTCCGAGGTAAGTTTTATTATTGAATGAATATTTGTTTGGTAATATTCTAATTTAATACCACTTTTCACTTAACATGCTTGACATTTACTATCTTTGATTAGAAATAGTGACATTTACCTTTATTCTTTATTACAATTTAGTGATGTTAAAAATATATGTACTTTTAAGCTCCGTAGGATAAGTAATACACATCTTACATTTTAATCACATTCAATTTAAATCGAAGCTTAATAGAACTGTTCACTTTCTTTAAAAGTCATTGCTTAGTTGTTATGATCGTTATTAAACCTTTTTCTATATTTAGACTCTGTTGTAGGCACCAGAAATGTAAAGAGGATCAGGAAGAAAAAAGAAAATCCTTTCTCAGCTCTTCACTGTGCAGAAACTCCATGGCGACGATATGATGTAACTGACAATAATGATGAAAAGACAACTGGAGTAAGTAAATAATATTTTTTCTGTGATTACTTCTATATTATCAATATTAATAAGTTGTCTTTTAGTTGTCTTGTGAAGTGAAGCTTCTCGCATAAATTTACATCATGCAAGTAATAAAGTACTTGCTGCTAGCTTCTTCTAAGTGGCCCCATTTATAGCGTTGATACACATATAATGAACAGATTATTACCAGATTGGTTATCAACCAATTATTACCATCATTGGTTGGTCTTGTGTCGATTAATCATCTTGAAGATTTATTTTGTTAAGATTAGGATTTTTAAAGGAATAAACTAAATTAGACATTTTCATTAAAAAATGCAGGTATTTCTGGGATCTTATTTAACCTTCCTGGAGATAGATATAATAATTAATCGCTAACTTATGAGAGAAGTAATTGTGTAGACTAACCCATAAATAATATGCTAATTTTTTTTTTATTATAAGAGTTTTCTGATTACAGGTTATAAAAAAAATCTATGGCATCCTTAACAAGGTGACAGAAAAAAACTTCGCCATTCTTATTAAACAAGCGGAATGCTTGCCAATAGATACAGAAGATTGCCTTCGGAATATTGTCAAAGTTATTCTGACATATGTTTGCGGTGAACACAAATACTCAAATCTATACGCCAAACTTTGCGCACATCTTTATTCTCGTAGAGTACTTTATAATCAGCAAATTATAGGAGCATGTCCTATGTATTTAGGATTTGGAGAATTACTTCGTTTAGGTTGTGAAGAAGATTTAAAGTTGAAATTAAAAGAAATTGAAGCCGTTCCATTTGAATCTTCAGATCAATTACGCTATAAATTGAAGGGGCTGAATTTATTTATAGCAGAGCTTTATAAGTTACAATTACTGCCTATTGAAACTTTACATGAGGAATATTTACAATTGTTATTTACTGATTCCAACAATAATCTTTACAAAATTGAAAATTTTTGCATAAGCCTGAATAAATTAGGCAAATTTTTGGAAGTTCAGTGCAATAGAACTCCAACAAAATTTTCAAAAGAAAAGCTAGATTTTTATTTTTCACACATAGGCAGTCTATTGGAAAAGAAATCCACATTACCACCTAGAATATATTTCATGTTGTTGGATTTAGCTGAACTTCGTGGCCGTAATTGGATTCCAAGATTAGAAAAGAAAATTAAATTCCGTTTTATAAGGAAGTTTAGATATAAGAAATTCAATCAGAACGCTAATAACAAAAACGTTTCACGAGGAAACCGAAACAATAAGAAAGTTGGTAAAGGTAAATTGTCTTCTTTGTTTAGTAAATAATTAATATCTGGAGATATAATTTTTTATCTGTAAAGTAGTAAGATAATTTTTGTAGGTGAAGAACAATCAGACAGAAGTGAGACGCAGTCTGAAGAGAAAACGGCAAGTGAAACAGAAAAGTATCCTAATATTATTAAAGGAGATGCGAATGATGACTTGAAGGAAATTCAGGTATGTTATTTCACCTCGTATGGGTTCACATTCGTGTATTTTCTGGATCTTCCCTCCGCAGCATCGGTTGCTGACTTCCGTAAAGTAAACTAGTAAGAAAGTGGATATTTTGTGTGAAAACAGGACCCAGATTCATCCTAACAAAACTGTTTATAGTACTCTAATATATATATATTCATATATTGTAGCAATGTAGGAAAGAAAGTAGATCTTAAATTAGAGTTTACCAGTCTTTCGCTAAACCGAATTCTTGCACGCAGACTACCTATGCTGGGTTACGCTGTATGTGTGTGTGTGTGTTAGAATTGGACTAGCCGCTTCTTTAGAGTTCTTGGTGTTGCAGATATCTCAGCCAAGCAATACTAACCATTCTTTTCTTATCACATTTTACTTAGCGTACTGCACTTTCAAATGTAGTTGATTTATGCAATTATTTTATTTTAGCATGTCCATTGGACACTTTTTGCCCGCATCATTTTATTACACAAAGCACGAACATGTAGGCTAGACATCAACAACAGATCTTCGAATTCATAGTCAATTTGTCCAGTAACCAATCTCTCTCTACACATCTATATTAATCTCTTTCGGTTCATAGACCGTAATCAACTCTGAACACTCTTGATTGTTGCATTGTATGTAAATCGCATTAGATTACACATTTAGATATGATAATTGATGCTTTTAGGAATTGATGCCGCATAGTCTATGTCATTTTTTTACTTTTCTCAATATGTACTATATTGAATTTTCATAGTAATTAATCTTTTGAGATACCTGGAGTAGCAAAAATATTTCCAGCAAAGTTGTTCTCTTTCTCCTTTCTGTGTGTGTGAGCATATTCAAATGAAAAAGCGCAGGAAATCCAAACTTGATTTTCAGTCACGGGATCAAACATAATGATTTCTGTTAAAATCATTATTTCGAATACGATTTTACTTTTCTTTTTTGTTTCCGCAATTTTTTCGAAATCGACTTCAATTTTCTTAACCCTGAGTTTACTAATTACGCAGGTCGGTCTTCACTTTTATGGGAAACATTTTTCGGGGAAAATTGTCTTTAATGGGTTCTAAAGTAAAATTCAAATGGGATATAGCCTAAAAGCCAATAAGAATACATTCCCCTGCACCGATATATAATACTAAATAGTGGCAACTACTAATCAATAATGAAAATTCCGAGTTCAAAGAAAATTTGTCAATTGTGGTAAGAGAAAGTATATACTTCTCAATGTTTTTCAGTTGATTTTTTTAATTCTCAAAATATTTTATTTACTAATTTTCTTTAAATTTCAGTATAAAGTTCGTAACGCCATGAATAAAATGACAGATGGCAATTTTGTGTATTTTCTACAACACTTACTGGCACTTTCTTTGGAATCATATTCATTTGAAATTGTTAAACTCATAACTGAAAAAGCTATAAAAGAACCTTTATTCTGTCATCTATATGCTGAACTGTGTCGTCATCTGTGCGCAAAGAAATCTCTAAATGATACTACCACTGATGAAGATAAATCCTCATTCAAACAGTTACTATTGAACGAATGTGACAAATTGTGGCATGAAAAAATTAATGATGAACAAACTTATGATTGTTCATTTAAATGTAAAATAATATCCAAAGGAATTGCAAAATTTATTACAGAATTATACAAGCTTGGTATTTTATCAAATGATACTATAAACAGTTATTTAAATTTATTGCTTGATGAATCAAAACAAACGCAAAAAAATATCGAATTTTTCTGCTATTTTTTAACATATATAGGTGAAGATTTGGAAAAGGAGAACAAAGAAATGTTTGAAAAATCTTTTACAACCATAAAATTACTACATGGAAAAACACCTCGGCTTCCATATCGATTATGGTTTATGTTACTAGATTTATTGGAATTGAAACAACGTAACTGGTTGGCCAGAGCGCCAGCTGTGGTAGAAGAAACGAGAAGTGAACAGAACAGTAGAAAGGCTAGTACTATAAGAGGGGAACATCGGTCGCAAGAAGGACAAAATTTTGTACGTTTACAAAAAAGAAAAGGGATTCGTGGTAGACGAAGTCAAATAGAGAGAGATCAACAACCTAAGTCAACAAAATCTAATCGTGTTACAAAACAAAAACCTAAACAACAATCATCCACAAATTCAATTGATGTTCAACAGAACATTAATAGGAGCTGCGATGTTATTTGTCCTCTTGGAAAAATGACGGCTGCTAATCATGAAGATAATAATTCTTCACTAAGGGAGCGTGAAGAAGAGAAACAAGGAAATGATATTAGCTTACCAAGTATCTCTAAAAATGGTGAAGAAACGACCAAAACCGGAACTATAATTTCGGAAAAGTTGAAAGTGGAATCTAAAGAAAAATCCGATCCAACTCAATGATTTTCACTATTAATCACCAAAATTTGAAGAATAGAACTATTACGCTAAAAAAAATTAAAAACGCATTTTTCTTTTTTTTTAATTCCCTCATGCTTTAAAAGACACGAGTCCTATTTTACTGAATAGGTATCCATGCTTGGGCCTTTGTAAACATTCGAAAATTTTGTGCAAACAAAAAAGTGAAATGTTTTAAAAAGTGTGCTATGACAATTTTTGTCATAATTTTTTTTTATATATATATTAATTATTATTTTTGTTGTAAGTCTGTAGAAATAATATGATAGCTTTATTAAAAAAAGAAATTTGGAAATATGTGTAATATTTCTTAGAAAACTTCCAAAAATATTCATTTGTAAATATACGCTTTTATTGTGATAAAATGAAATCTTAAGGCAATATTGAGAAAATAAGAAATAATATGGAAAAATACCAGTTACAACAAACAATAAGGAAATTGAAGAGATAAGTATAATGCCCTAATATCAAATAAAGTTAGTTGATAGTTTTGTAATGAACTGTACGAACAGTATTTTATAGTTCATTTTTAATTGAATTTTAAGAAATAAAATTATTAAAGGACTTTTTTTTTATTTAATGATTTTAAATAAAGTTTATAAGAGTAATGCTTAGTCCATACCTACATATAATTTTCGCAACCAAATGTTTATGAATGTTGCATAAAAAGACAAATTTGTCGTAGACTTTAAAAGTGAGAATTATAGTCTAGCTACACATACTTTTCCAAAATGTATTATTCTTGAAGAATTGAAAAAAATAAAATTTTACAATGTAACAAGTTTGCCTGAAGAAATAATGAATTGCCCTCTCTTGAGGGGAGCCCCCCTAGTGATATCTCAATTATCATAAAAGTTAGTGTATTATTCAAACTGACACTGTCCTCTCCTGGAATCATATAGCATCTGTTGAAGAAGTTGTTTTGGGCAATTATTTGCGTTGCACAGCATTCTCACTCATAGTAAAGACATTTGGCACAATAAGCCTCTGTTGACTGCAGTGCCGGGATATAGCCCACCCGAGGTTGGTAATGACATTACACTTTTAGAGGCGACTACATTCTATTTACATGCCCTGATTGCTTAGTCACAGTGGATTTTGATATTATAACTAGCCTTTCCACTTCTGCTGCCCATATTTTCGCCAATGCCTTCTTACCTGTACCAGTTTGTTCAACGTATTTCGGATTTCCGTACGTCTGTCTGCTCTTTCTTGCCTATTTCCCATGGCACAAATTATATAGATTAGGATGCAAACAACAACATTAAATCCGTCATCGATTCCGTACTTGTTTTTTGAGCTTTCTGTGTTTGAGACAAAATAATTATAGGTGGGGTATTAAGCTTAAAAGGAATCTATATAAGTTTCCTTAGTTTTTTTAATTCGCACTTACAGTATTTAAGAAAATAGTTTTACCTTCCTTACTAATTATCATCTAACAATACAAATTTGTAAATATACGCATAGTATTTTGTATATTTATATATAAGGTGGTTGGGTCCTCAATGCTGGACAATATCTGCGTTGGTGTCCGCTAATCATGCTTCTTTTCCTCAGTTTTGACAAGTTTCGGAATTTCTTCCATCGACAATAGTATGATATATCAAGTTTGTAGAGCCTTACCTCCATTTTTAATATTTTATAAGTTTTCTGTTATAGTAATATAAGAGTAGGAACTTTACGAGAGTATGTCACGATCTAAAAAAAGAAGCAAACTAGAGACGAATATAATTTTGGATAACTGAAGATTTATATTCGAATTTGTAATCAAAAGTATATGTATATTATAGTGAGAATATACATATAGTTTTGATTCAACCCACATTAGTAGAATAAAGCTGCCACATATTATTTAAAAAAACAGATCCTAACAATAGAATAGGTTGAGAGAATTTTGTCACTTTAGGATTTATGAATTTTAAAATAGTAATACATTAGTCCTAACTTGAATGTATAAGGTGTGAAATAATAATGAAATGGAAGTAATGATAATTTCCATAAGAAGGGAATTACTGAAAGAAGTTGTACTGCGAAATAGCTGTTGCAAAAAATATAAAGAATTAAAATTCTAAATAAAGTTTTGTTTTTAAAAAAATATTCTGAAGAAAAATAATTAAAAAAAGTTGTTTAATTCCTTATTATAAATACAGTGTTACAACTTTGTAAATTATTATTTGTATTACCATTTATTTAAAGCCTACACTTACTTAAATTTATCGCAAATATTTACATTAACAAGGGCGAGACAAAAAAGTATAATATACTGTTCTAAACTGCACGCAAATTTCTTCAAGTTAGACGAACAATAAAAGTTTCAAAAAAAAAAATCTAAACTAGTTAACTAAATTATGAGGCTATCACAAAAGAAAAAGTATTGGCTTACTCAGGCTGAAAACAAATTTCTTAGGTAACTAATTTCTTATAGTTCTTTCTCTTTTAAAGAACAATTTCCCTCTCATCTTTGAAAAGAACATTCAAAATAAAAAGATATTTCTACATAATTTTTCTTTTCTTTGAGTATACAGGTAAATCATTCAAATTTATCATTTTACAATGGTATTTTGTTTTATTGTTTCAACTGAACACTAGACGTACCTTAACTCCAAAGAAAATATATTATCTAATGTCTGGAAGCATGCATTCGAGTTTGAGATCAATTTGTGCTTTGACTCATTTGAACTAGAACAATATAAAAAAAATTTGTTAACAAAAAAAATCTTAAACATGAGCTAAAATTATTTTTATCAAAAATCGTTGTTGTGGTTGGTACTGCAGAGCTGGAAAGCATCAGAGATATTTTCCGTGAGAGCCTGCTTCTTTTTGTGGTCATCGACCGGTTTCGGGCGTTCGACACCATCAGGATGTTTTTGTCAAAACAGTGTGATAACATAGACTTGCACAGAGCAAATTCAGTAATGCACTGGTTTTTTAAAAGTGTTTTTGTTAGGACCTAATTAGGTTAAGAAGGGGTTCGTTAACCTGGGTAAACACATTTTATCTTTTTTGAAAGCTGTTGTACATTGTTCCTTTTTAAAAAAACCATCCAAGTGGAGATGTATAATTTAAATTACGTTCTGAATGAGATTCACTTTGATAATTAATTACCCATACTACCTTACTATTTTATTTTTTAATTGTTCTTTGATTGTAGAACAATGTAAGACCACTGAGTCAGCCATGGTCTAATGTGGAATAATTAATGATGAGAAATGATAAAAACGAGCTGAATGATCTTAAGATAGTATAAGTAACTAAATATGTTGTTTAACAATTAATATATACAATCACATTCCATATTTTACCTTTTCATAATCCACAACACCATTCATGCACCTAAGTCCGAACGAACTTAAAGACAAATTTTTATAAATATATCATTGAAAAATTATATAAGCATGTTATCCACCCTTAATCAAAAACGAGCTGAATGATCTTAAGATAGTATAAGTAACTAAATATGTTGTTTAACAATTAATATATACAATCACATTCCATATTTTACCTTTTCATAATCCACAACACCATTCATGCACCTAAGTCCGAACGAACTTAAAGACAAATTTTTATAAATATATCATTGAAAAATTATATAAGCATGTTATCCACCCTTAATCTAGCGTACATTTTACTTCTCAGCTTGCATACATTATTCACATATGTACAAATATAAAAGCGGTTTGATTCGTATGTACAACTATTTGCTTCAGGTGTGTTGTGTATTGTTTATTGCATTTTTTTGTTTGTTATTGTGGGGAGATGGTTTTGAATAGTGGTTCACAAGCGAATTTTGTCTGTTCTTTTATTAAGTTTTGTGTCTTGTGTTTAAATAATTCAAGTTATTCTAGTATGTCCAGTCGTCGTCATTTTTTGCCTGGATGTATTAGTTTCATGGTGGTGGAGATTTCGTGGAGTTTGTG
Source organism: Triatoma infestans (assembly GCA_011037195.1). NCBI lineage: Eukaryota > Metazoa > Arthropoda > Insecta > Hemiptera > Reduviidae > Triatoma > Triatoma infestans. The sequence continues at coordinate 379,172 of JAAEAF010014037.1, forward strand.
TTTGTTTATGACCACAAAAATAAGCAGGCTATCACAGAAAATAACTCTGATGCTTCCCAGCTCTGCGGAACCAACCACAACTGTGGAGCCAGTGAGGTAAGTACCTTAACACCTATTACAATTTATTATCTAAAGTCTTCATTATAAAGGCCAATATATATTTTAACAATGTCTATTTCACAACATAACACCTAAATATGCCACGATCCACATTAAAACAAACACCTTGCAGCACGAAAAACAATTATTCAGGCACAAAAACCTCGGGTTAAGAACGAAATACGCACACTTTACAAAAAAAAGGAAAACTATACAGACAACTGAAAGTCACAAACATTGAACTCGCCAATCGGTACCATAGTTCGGTTTTCACTCACTACTACAACCAAATAAATGACCAAATTACCAAACAATGGACTGTAAATACCGGACAGTAAACAAAAAACTCAACAACCATAAAACTCACAGCACCGCAATCCAAAAAACACTGGAACAACACATTTTACCCAAGAACTATAAACGTCACAAACGTTACTTTTACACCATCTGAGACGGAACTTCTCGACAAAAGACTAAAATATAATCTCAAAGATCGAACAACTTGCCGTTGACACCGAACTAGCTATGACTAAAGTTATGACTTTACTACCACACACCGATCAGGAACACGCTCGACACATCGCCGCGGACATAATAAAAGACATACAAAAGCAACACATGCATGGTAACACAGACAGACAAGAAGAAAGAACTGGGGATAGAATACGAAAAAACTTAGACAATAACCTAATAATCACAAAAGCCGATAAAGGAAACAGTACTCTTATCATGACACACAACGACTAAACGAAACACGAGAATTTATAAACAACATACACACAACTCAAATACATACTACGAACAATTCCAACAGCTTTAAAAACAGCAACACTAGTCATTCCACCCCGGGAAACGTTCAAATACACATGCATAAATCCTGCAGCGCCCTTCTAAACGCACTTCCAAAAATACACCTGCCATAAACTACACGATAGCACCAGCATACAAATTGGCCCAGCATCTAGCTAAAATAATAAGAGACAAAGCTAAACAATGATACTTTCACTATAAGAAACACAAAACACCTAATATAACTATCAGAGAATATAAGATTCACGCCAACTTCTCGTTTAATATCCCTCGATATCACCAATCTATACACCTCCATTCTGTCACAGACACAGTGGACATTATGAAACAAATGATGAAACAAGAAGAATGTACGCAATTCATTCATCAGTTTACGACTTATACGAACGACAAGGAAACAGAACTACTTCAGATTTGACAATAAGTTCTACCTCACCACTGATGGCCTGGGAATGGGGTACCCCACATCAACAATCCTATCAGAAATATTCATACAAAACATAGAAGAGACTTATGTACCAAAACTAAAAGAGGAGTTCCGAGTAACATTTTATGCACGTTATGTGGACGACAACACACCCTCACACGCGCCAACAACGAACAAGAATTACAAACAATCTACAACATAGCTAACAATGGGTATACTACGAATATCGTTAATAAACTCCTGAAAAACAAAACACGCCACCGAAATAGGAATGACAATGAAACATCAGACAAATTTGTCACATTCACTTACATCTGAAACCGCGAACTTTACAATGTCACGAACTTTTTTAAGAAACTGGGCATCAAGACACATTCAAAACAAACAATAAATTAGACAACAAAATCCGCACAGGCACTGAGACTATTGGCAAATATCACAGTAGAGGGTTCTATGAATTGAAAAGCCCGGACTGTAGCGACATTCACGTTGGCAAAACAGGCAGAAAAATCAGGGAACGATTTGCCGACCAAATCGGATCTATAAGGATAACAAAATTGACTCAAATTACGCCAATCAACTAAATACGAAGAAAATAAATTTGACATAAAACTTATACTAAAAACCATATCCAATTTTTCAAAAATGCAATCTTTTGAAAAAAATATTTTTTGTTAATTTTATTATAATTAATTTAATGTTTATGTATATTTTTCATGTAAACCGTTAAAATAAGTATACATCCTTATTCTACATCTAGGGGAATCTTTTTATATTTTACTAGCACTGCACCCCTTGTTGGGTGCAGAGATATCTTACTGCTCAAAAGTTTGAGGAAGACAAATTTTTGTCAAGAAAGATTTTCAAATCGTCAGGCTTTAAAATTATAATAAGATGTTTATACTGTAATGGCCAGAGGAGTTTTAAAGAAAAAAGAATTCTTTGTTGCATGGTGCCCTTCTTCAGGAGCTCTTTAGGGTATGAGAGGTGTTTTTATATGTATATATATATATGTATGTGTATATATATATATATATATATAAAACTACTACTCTCCTACGCTAAAGTGCTACCGAAGAAGGGCACCAATGAATGGTACACGAAACGTAGAGCAACAAAGAATTCTTTTTCTTTAAAACACCTCCTCTGGCCATTGCCGCAAGGCATCTTAATAATAAAAATAAAACATTTTCAAAAAGGCTGAAAAAATTGGTAAAAATCATTTCAACATAACAAGTTTGAATTAAAAAGAAAATAAAAGACTATAAAGCTACAATAAAATAGAAGCCTGAATAAAGAAAAAAGAAGAGAATTTGAAATTTTTATCGTAGATATAATTAATATTATTAGCTGAGGAACCTTAGTAGTATCGCGAAATTGAGAAATTGAAAAACAAAGCTGAAATTAAATAACAAGCTGATTTCTAGAACAAATTTAAAGTGGATTTACTCGTAAAAATGTTTCAAATAAAAGTAACTTACCATTAAATATGCAAAGCAAAGTAAAAAAACATCTCTGATAAAAAAAATTGAGTTTTTTTTGGAAAAAATTATGAGAAAAAAATCAGTAAGGCTTCACTTCCCTTTAGACTGAAATATTTATGACGAAACCCTCGAAGAAATTAGGACCTACTGTACAGTTCTTTCTCTGAAACAATGTTTTCACACATCTGTATCTCCAAAGTATTTCTGATGAAAATGAAATCTCGAGAATATCACAGGAGTGCACAAGTACACACAAGCAGCCATAACAGGAAAATCAAACTACTGTGAAACATTCGACTTTCTTTTACTGCAATTCTTTTGTTCTATATTATCAATTTTCTTCAAACATCGAATTTTGTTATAAATATTTGGGTTCCTATAATGTGGGTAATGAGGAGGTATATTGATGATATTGGAACATCTAAAATCAATTTTCTCGGGATAAAAGGTTCAAACACAATAGATCGATAAGCGTAGTTAGTAAATTTAGATAGCTGATAGCGCTATCGAGAAAAACAGAATAACCGTTTAGGAAATTCACAACCGTTACACTTAAAAAGCATTTTAAAAGAAATCCAAGATCACTCCTTCCCCAGAATCGCTCTCGAAGAAAATTATGGAAAATAAAACTGATAGAACTACATTTGAGCGTGGCAGCCAAAGTAGCGACAAGTTCTTTTTTTCGTGATTTTCTCAAAAAAGCTCAAATGACTATCTTTAGTTTTGTACAATAAAGATAAAAGTTTATCACTTTTAATTCCAAGTTTATGAAAATTTAAAGAATATTTATGTTTAGCCGTTTTTAATTAAACAAGCTAAAAAATTAGTTGGCTGGGGCCAAAGAAGGAACTTTTTATTTTTTAAAAATGTTTATTCAACGTTTCGGACACCTTTGGATCATTTAACTCTCCATTCTTCCTTAACAGTTCCTGAGGAAGGAAACCAAAAGTGTCCGAAACGTCGAATAAACTTTTTTAAAAAATAAAAAGTTTCTTCTTTGGCCCCAGCCAAACTTGTTTTATGAAAATTTATTTTAAAGGTTTCTGGACTGTGCGCATTATGTTTTCTTTTTAAAGTGCTCTTTCATTACAGTGCACACTTCTATTATTTATGCAAAAAATTATATTTACGAATATACAACAATTAAAATTCGAAATTGAAACTAAATTTTTCAACTACAACCGGAACAGTGAAAATTATGTATTTCACATTTTTAATTTTTAACTGGAAGCTTTTGTATAGAAGTGATGCATGAATATTTTTAATTATCTAGAATTTTCATTCCTCAAGCCAAGGAGTTAAAAGGCCTATAAAATATTTTATTATAATTATTATTAAATTACCTATGTCATGATAAATGATTGGGTGACCTCAGTAGCGGCAGTCTCTCGTGGCTGTAGGTGAAGCCTCCTGGTCTGGCACTGGTGCTTCTATCGCCACCTCTTCGTTGAACAGCCCTAACATATAGTATACATCCTTATTCTATATCTAGGGGAATATTTTTATATTTTACTAGCACTGCACCCCTTATTGGGTGCAGAGATATCTTCCTTCTCAAAAGTTTGAGGAAGACAAATTATTTCAAGAAAGATTTTCAAATCGTTAGACCTTAAAATTATAATGAGATGTTTATACGGCAATGGCCAGAGAAATTTTAAAGAAAAAAGAATTCTTTGTTGCTCTACGTTTCGGATACCATTGGTGCCCTTCTTCAGGAGCTCTGCAAAATATATTAGAGAAAATGTACATTATTATACAGTATTGTATGTAGTGAAGAATAAAAGTGCATAGATTTATAACAAATAAAATAAAAATTAAAATTAAAGAAATATTAATAGAACAGATTGAGCATAAGAGATTAAAAACAAGAAATTATAACAAAGAAGTAACAGTTAATTATATGTAGAGCAACAAAGAATTCTTTTTTCTTTAAAATACCTCAAAAAAGCCATTGCCATATAAACATCTCATTATTTCAAAAAAGGTTTACGTTTAATATGTAATCTTTTTCTATAGCTCTTCAAAAACTTCTTGAAGTATTAGAAATGTTATTTTCCTTGTTGCTTTCCCTTCATCAGAGGGTAATTTCGTTCTCAGTTGCTAGGAGGCACTGTAATATGTATTTTCACTTCAGAAATTATTGTCGATGTTCTTGAGACATTAAATGATTATTGTCGAAGGGCACTTGAGACAAGGTAGATAGTTTGGCTAAATTAGGCTCCTCTCATTGGTCCCGAAACCTATATTTGGCAAATACTTTTAGTTTCCCTTTAGCTTCCAAGATTGGGCAGCCTCAGATCAAAATCCCTTTAAGAGGCTTCTGGAGCGTAAGATGGCTTTTCACAAGAATAGTGCTCACATTATTCAGAAATCTTTGAATCTAAACTAGATAAGAAGTGATACTGGATTTCTACTTTGGTCCCAGCTTGTAAATTTTAATTCGTTGCACCAAAAAAAAAGTAATAATTACTTACTAGTTACTTTTTCTTAGTCACTTCTTTCTTTGGTGGTTTTACAAATAAAATAGATATTTGACGTGAGTGTGTACTTATTTTTGCCTCTAATTAACTAGCTAATTAAGTGTATTTTCATACATAAGGTATTTATAAATGAAATGCAGATATATATAAATATCTACGCTATTATATAAAAAGATAAAAAAATCTATGATGTTTTTACTAGAAGTGCTTCTGTCGGAACCGCGGGACCAATTTCTGATAGTTTCTACAATCCCAGCAGCCGGTGAAGCCGCGATTTAGGCTGGTATAGTAATTACAGCATAATATAATTGTACATATACAGAAATTACACCTATATATATATATATATACAGAAATTACACCCCTCTCTCTCTCTCTCTCTCTATATATATATATATATGTATGTATATATGTGTGTGTGTGTGTGCGCGCTTATGTGTATGTGTACATATAACTGTGGCCCTCACACGCATTAATCTAGTGGCTGGTACGAGAAGTGAAGGTTCGATTCCTGTTAGGGCAAAGTCGATATTGAACGGCATAGTGAGAAAAAGTGGGAAGCTACTTTTTAGTACGGGCACCTAGGTAACGGAGGTAGAACTAAATGGCGAAGGAATCGCGGCGTGCTTACCACACGCCCCCTGATAAGCCCCTTCTTGGGCGGTCTATTTTTTAATGTAAGGGTGTAGTGAGGAGATGTTGGTTGTTGATGATGAAAGATAAACACCTTAAGATTGGCTTAAGATATATAATTGATATATATATGTATATGAGTGACTGCCAAGGACTTTACACTTTAGAATTTAGAACTGAACTGAACTGACAGACTGACGTGGCTAAAATGATATGTACGGAGTGTGAATCAACAGAATGATGTCTGATGTGTAAGACTGAATTGAACAGAATCCTCCTTGACTGTCTCTCTCTCATATATATATCCACTGGCCGAACCTCTCCTCTCTGTGCGAGAGGGGCTGTTTCTCTCCGCTAGAGTGGATGAGTGGTGGGGGTTCACTACCCCTACAGCTAGACACTTAATTAGATGAGACACGCCTATGCGCGCGCACACACACACATACATACATATGTCAAATATCCCTCATATTCCTATATTATTTTTAAAATTACTAAAAAATAAATAAGAAGTAACTAGTAAATAATTACTAGTAGTAAAAATTTATTCGTTATTTTTATTCGAACTTCTTCGAATAATGCCCATTTTCGCCTTCTCTCGGTCACAAATAATAAAGGAGGTAGGTAATAATAAGGCTGACAGTTTTGTCAAACCTTCGTTTTCCTTTCACAATATTTTTAATATTACCTAAAGCTATTTGTTTTCACTAAGAGTGCGGGTTTTATGAAATTCCATTCAGACATGTTCATGTGTAAACTAAGTCAGATGGAGTAAATCGTTTGAAACGGAAATTCATAAATAGCCAATTCTAAAATATTTTTACATACTCAAAGTAAAAAAACAAAAAATCTACCGTACATTTTACATACCTTTGATGTACCTGATGCAAGTAAAGAGCATTGATGCTCATATCCATGGCTGTGGTCTCGATAGGATCAGCATTGCCTAAAAGTGTTGGTTCATTGAGTCCAAATACAGATGCACCCAAAGAAGGAGCACCAAGTACACATCCGCCAGCAAAACCTCTGCAAGAATATTGAATTTAGCGAGATTAGGCAATTTTCATAGTAATTATGAAAATAACCCATTGAAAATTTTATAATAAATTATCTCAGAGTTATAAAAGTTGACGAAGTTAAGGAAATTATGCAAATTCTTACCCATGAAGATAATGTCTATCAAGGATGGGTCCTTCAGTACGTGAGACATGAGTGTGATGCATAGAAGGAGGTTGGCTAGCACCCAATGCCGTAGTACCTTGGGGTCTACTAGCTTGATAAAGTGACGATTCCACTATTCCCATGCGCGCTAGCAATGTACTCATCTGTGGCATAGATGTAAATATTACATGAGTCACTTATTCTTATAAATAAAAAAAAAAAAAGAATAAATAAAACTAAGATCTATTTGGACAAAGCGCTTAATTAACTTCTTACCCACTTTCTAATATACTTATTAACGCAAGGTAACTCTCATTTCCCAATTATCAAACGACAAATTTTCCTCAATTTTTTTTTTTGCAACTTTTGATTTGCTCAATATTATAAGGGTGGTGGAACAGGATGTGCCACGTGAAAGAAAAGTCTGATATCATTCACAGCTTTTTTTTTTGTTATTAACTTACAAGTCCAGAAAAACTCTGGAATCTCAAGTTTTTGTCGATATTTTGCTTTTAGTAATATATAATAATAACTTACACCTGCAGCTACGCTTCCAAGCGATTGATCGTCAGACACAGTTATAGGAATATCTTGAAGAAGTTGTTTCTTTGCTTGCTCCCTGACCCCATTAACAAACCCTCCACATTCGTCAGGCGGATTCCATTCTGGATTTGTTAATGTAAAATGTATCAATGATAGTTCTATTTTTCCTTCTTCAGCCTGAATGAATAAAAGACAAAAGAAAATTAGCTCAATATCTTCCATTATAAAAATGTTTTACATCATTAAATTTAATTACTAGTAAAAAAAAATACCTGTGCATAAGGAGGAGGGGGTGGAGGTTGTTCTGGAGGACCGTCACCACTACTCCAAGTGGTTGGGCCAAGTTGATTCCAAGCAGGATCTCCATGTGTCCTTACATCCATTTGAGCGAAAGAACATACATCACCTACGCCGGCAACTTGTACCGTAAAACTACGATAGAAATCAACCAAATCGAGGGCTCGTGATCGTAAATAGAAAATCAATACGAGAGGCGTTACAATTGGTGATACCATTTCACCAAGTAAATATGTCTGAAAAAAGTTATGTCAGATTCTTAAGAATTTTTTTTTTAGCAATTCCGAATTATTAGAGTATCAAGTTCAATTTACTTCAAACTTAATTATTTATTACAACTTTTTCTTTATTGAGATAATTTATTCACTGACAAAAACCCACAACCATTCGCTAAAACATTTCCGGTGTAAACCAATTTCAAAAGCACGCAGTAGTTCTTCTTACAAGAGTCAGAGGAAGTAAAACATATTTATCTTCATGTTGGTCACATAAAACGATCTTGAACATTTCTTTGGTATGTGGTAGAACACCGAATTCATACAGGAAAATGTATAATGTTAAACTTAACGGATAAACGTAATCAAAGCCATTTATTACACTTCTATGTAATTTCACTTGATACACTAGAAATGAAGTTTCCTCTGGTTTAGTTATCAAGCTATAGGGACGTTAGGCTCAGGCTTTAAATAATAAAAACCTATGATTAAAATTACCAATCATATTGTCTAAATGAAATAGTGATCCAGTTCTTTCAGAATAGCTGAGTCAAAGCTGTGCTTTATTATTATTATTTTTTCCCCAGAAGTATTTCAATAAGGGCACTTAAGATTAAACAAATATAACTGATAAAGTAATAATACAGAATTGTCCAATCTTATTATATAAATATTTTTTAAAAACAAATAATATGAGGAATCTACTGCTTACGGCTTTATACTGGAACAATTGTGTGAACTCATTTCTAACTGAGTGGGTGTGCGCATGTCCTCTCCAATGTGAAGGTAAATAATGTACATGAGCTAAAACTGCATTCATCAAATGTTCAGGCCACCATACTAAATGTTCATCTGGTATTAAAGCTCTACAAATCATTACGTTAAAAAAACTAATAGTTTATATACAAAGAATTATTACAAAAAAAAAAAAAAAAAAATGGAAAAACGGGGATATACCTGAAGCATGCTACGATTGCGCCTAGTACAGTAATTGCCGATAATACATGTTCCACAGTTAAAACATCTTCATCATATATAGAAAGTACCAAAAGTACAGCTAAACAGGCTCCAGACACAAACACTACATTCCTGTATTTAAAAAATATGTTCTAAAATTATTTTTTTACATAAAATCGCGATGTTAACAGCATCATTCTTCTATTATTGTTACTTTTAATTTACTCAGCGTAATGCTGGGAATTATTCGTTCAGCTATAAAATATTTGTGCATATTCTTCAGAAACCTAAAAACTACCATACTGTGTGACTAGCACTAATATAGCGGACGCCATTATATGCATATAAAATTTTCGTCGCTCGATTGAATACCCCCCCCCCCCCCAGAGAAGTAGGAATCACACCTGTGGACGACAGTACGAAGAGACAAACCTAACAGCCTCTGTCTCCACATTTGCTTTATTTCATTGGAAAGATGAACACACTCATGATTTGGTCGTTGTAAGTTAACGATAAATTTTCACCATTAGGAATATGCAGTTTACTTTCTTTGTCTAATAGAACTATATCTGGCCTGTTATGTAGAACAGCACGGTCCTTAGCACATGTCCCAGAATGGTTCGCTTTAACTTTTACTTTCCAGTACGTTTGCTGGCCAATACTTATAATATGGCGTGCTTCTTCCATAATAATGTTTTCCCACCTAAGCATTCGGAGTAAAAAAAAAAAATAATAATAGTACTGGTATTTATTATTATTATCTTTCTTCTTTCATTTTATATTTTCTCAGACCCGCGGTTGACACAAAGGAGGGAAAAAGAAAAAAGAATCAGCTTGAATCATTATTGGCCAAGCCCAGAAGTAATCGGGTGATGCGACAAGTGCAGAGGATAACCGCTTTTTGCAATCGCATTATAAAACCTTTGCTCACCAAGTTCGCGGACAGTGACCACTCTGTCTACTTATCTCCAACAGTAGGTAGATTCATGTGCGAGTTCTCGGCAAACTCGGCGTTTCTCATTGCATGTACTTACATTAGAAGTGGTAGGCAACATCCGCCATACACTAATCTAGCTGCTTTGTTGTGTCATATGATGTACGACATATTGTGTGGTACTCTCCTGTCGGTTAAAGCGATGCGAGCCCAGTAAATTATTATTATTAATGGGTATTCGATGGCTCTGGGATCTAAGCCAAAATGGCCACCCCCATAAGAATAACTCATTCCCATCAACAGAGCAATAGAAATTTTCCAGAAATTATGAGATACACAAATGTTATTAATCATCGTCGAAATTACAGTTAACTCAATAAAATAAGGCTTACTTAGCTAGTACAGTCATTACTGGCGATGTAAATATATTCATATATTTACTAGCCGGTCTATAAGCACGATTCAGCCTTGTATTCAATTCATGGTCCAATTCGTTGAAGTGTCTCAAATAAAGTCTTCCATACAGCGACCAACATCTAACACCTAAACTTCCAGGTTCTCTTTTTAAAACCTAAAATAATATTTTACACAATTATAACAAATTATAAATAACAATGTTAATTTCTACGATTTTATCCGTCCGATCGGTTCCGATTCTCATCCATCGTCAGATTAAAACTTTTAATCAATTCGTGTAGATTAATCAATTCAATTGAATCAACCAGTATGTTGCATGATACAAACATTAATTTGAAGTCAGCTCTCTACACGAACTGATTGAAAGCCTTTCTCTCACGACGAAGGGGATGAGGAACCGAAACCGGTCAGAACCAAAATAATGATGATGGATAAAATCATAGATGTTATACAGTATTGAGGATCGAACTACTTATTTAACAATGTTAATGTTGACCAGACTTGACAATATATTGGGTATTTAGTTATTTAATCCTAAACGGAATAATTTGGTCTCTAATTTGGCCTTTTAGCCATTCTTCTATTAGCAGCCTGGAATAGTGAATTCTGATACCATTTAGGGCATAAGGACGCAATGACCACTCTATCTACTTATTCTCCTCTACTAAGTGGATATTTCCTGAGCAACTTCCCAGAACTTTCGGCGATTCTGATTATATATACTTACTAGATTAGAAATGGTAGACACTGCCCCACACGATATACACTAATCTAGCTGCCAATATGGAATTTAAATTATTAAAATCTGAGATAGTATAGACTTTATCCATCATATCATTTAACAGACTTCGGTCTTCAACTCACAAACTAGCACTAATGCTATAATTTTTACATCTAATTATTTACTCACTGAAAAGCAAAAGTTACGAATTCTCGCTATTTTAAAAGTGATATGGAAATGTCACTGAAGAAGAAGCCTAAAAGAAAAGCACGTTTCTTTCGGTCTTACATTAAGCCCAAAATTCCTTAAATAATCAATGTTTATTAATGAAAATTTAATTTGTGGGTAAGGGTCTCAGAACTAACTGCAAGTTATAAATAAATAATATATTTAATAAATTGAATCCTGTTATGTTTAATTGTTTACAAAGTTTATTGTTAATTAATGAAAACCTCTTTAATTATTATTTATTAATATTACTCATCTAAATTTAATGAAGGTTGGCATCCCTGTCACTTCCTAACTCTTAAACCTAGCGCCATTCGTAATTTGAATGTTTAATTATGTAGTATGGTTTTTACAAAGTATTTAGTGACTGCACTGAAGATAATGAAAGAAACTTTATGGGGACTATTTCCTAAGTATACATTAAAACTGTTAATAAATTAAAACGAAACATTGTGCTAAAAATCAATATATTTTTCTGGAACACCGTTAAAGTTTTAAATATCGCATTCGGCATTTAGAAGGGTCTTTTCTAATCACCTAAATAAATGATTTAATAAGTTCCTATCCATCTTTCTATTGGAAAAATTTAAAAAGTAAAAATAAGCCATTTTAAATGTATTAATACTTAAATTTATCCAAATTTCCATACTATAAAATAACCTTAGAAAGCAAACAGGATAAAATAAAATTTTACAAAACTTACTTCAGCATAATTGAAAAAGGAGTATAGAATCTGCCACAGTAAAATTAGCGGACATAATACTAAGTTAACAACAGCGACGTAAAGAATATGCTTAGAAAGTAGTGAAGCAAGTTCCTGGCGTTTTGAAACTTTTTTGTAATCCTCTTTTAGATGCCAATTATTTTCAAAAGGTGACCAAGGACCCCCTGTAAAAAAAAGTTAGCGAAATTTGTATTATAATTATTTATAAAATTTAAAATATATGATAATTCATTTACTGATTGTCCAATACTTACAAAAAAGTAGCAGTTCTATGTTGTACTTTAAGCCATGACTTAGATAAACGATTTCTCCTAGAAAGGGTACTTTAAACCTAGGTGGTAGCAGTGATTTATTCACCATTGCAACCATGTAATTCTTAAACCTGTCCGGAAAGAATAATTATAATGACATTATTTTCGTTTTGAAGAGTCCAGACATTTTAAAAAGGTAAGCCACAAATTTAGAAGATTCAATGAATAACCCGTCGGTCTTAAAAGATGTTAATTTTTAGAAAGTATAATTGTCCAAGCTAGATTGTTCTATTTTTTAATATTCATATTAGAAAAAAAAATGGTATTCAATTTACTGTCAAATATGTGAAGCTGTTATGCTTTGGTAAACTAAATATTAGTCTGACTTAGTAGCGTGATTCGCAATGTTTCATATCCGTTGCTTATGATTTCGATTCAGTTTTCTGGGTCCTTTACGATCCGCTTTTGGAAGCTCTGGTCAGCATTACAAGCACAAGTCGATAACTGCTTTACTACTGCAAGAATCCAGCTCTCTTGCTGAACGGTATTGAAGTACAAGGATAATTCAAAAAGTACGACGGCAGTGCATCATCCGTAGCAAAATACAAAGTGAAATTCTATGCATAAATTAAATTGTAGCGTAACAAAACACTTCAATTTAACTAAATTCTTAATCTGTACTAAAGAAATCCTAAATATGCAAAATTTAAAAGAACGATATCAAGGAACATAATTAGATATAGTACATAAAATAATTCAAAATTACGTCATAATTATGGAAATAAACACTTTTACCGTCTATTACTGACATCTAAAAGTTTCCTATTAAATAAATATAAATGGCATGGAACAAGCAAGGAATTTGTAACCTGAGTATCCTATGGTATATATCCAACTGTGAAAGTTCTCTTTTATGTATACACATTTGTTGCTCCAATTGCACTTCGCACAGCCTTTTTTGAACTTCATGCCACGTTACGTTGTCGAGATCACACTATAGGATAAAATAATTTGATAAATTTTTTAATATGCCAATTTTAACGTATGATGTACATAGCAAGAAACAAAAAACAAATTTTACATACTTGCCATAAAAGATTACTTACGTCATTTATTTTAAGAGCGGTGTTAAAGAATGCTTTGACATCCCAATATTGAAAAGCATGATACAGTACTTTGATGGCTCTTAAAAGCCAAAATACTATGGCCACAATAATCACAGACCAATGTAAACCGGTCATTCTATTTAGGCATACATCCGTCGGATAAACAACATCTGATATAGTCAGCTTGCCACTTGCATTTGAAGTTGAATTCAACGGTTGATCCCTTTAATCAGGCAGATGGATGACTTTTAGAACACTTAAGGATTGCATTCCAATCAAATTATGACAAATAAGTATATTTTATGAAATAGAAAACAAAAAGACAACAGAAACATTGAACTAAAATATTCAGAAACAATGAAAAATAACCGTTTTAGTTTCTATCCTGTCCATTTATAAGCTTTTCTTCACATTATCACAATGAGGTTCCAGAAAATAGTTCTACAGAGATTTCCCACAATTTAGAGAATTATCGAGAGCGAAAAATGAAGTAACTCATTTTCCTCCGCCAAAGAGATAAGAAGCAACTCAAAATAATAAAGCAAAATACGATGAAGCTGGAAATACATAACAACAAGCATCTCGATGAAAAGAAGTGAGTATAGGAAGAACTCAAAATAATAAAGCAAAATACGATGAAGCTGAAAATACGTAACAACAAGCATCTCGATTCTTCATATATTTAGATCAATGAGCAAAGTAATGAGTTATTTTGAAAAAAAATTGGAGATATATAAAAATACAAAAATTGCACACAAACTTAGTTTATATGAGAAATATCATTGGAAATTATATTCAAGGAAAAATATTTATTTTTTAATAGATTCTATTTGTCCACTACATAACTGCTATAACATCCATTAACTCAAAAATTCAGCGTTAAGTATAGCAAACAGAATTTTTTCCATTTCATAGAATTTTAAATGAATATATTAATGTTTGTTTAATATCAGTTCAACTCATGTTAGCATTTAATGGTGAGAGCTATAAAGTTAAATCCATTACGATCAAAAAATCTGTCGTCCCTCCATTATGTGTCAGTGTATGTACCAAGGATATAATCATATAAAGTATATAATGTTTAAATGTGAATGAGAAAGGGTTTGAAGAGCTAGAATTCTTTGCCTGTGGGGAATGCTAAGCGATGTAACTGCACACATCAGCAGGCTCTATGTGTACTGTGGGCTATCATAAAGTGTATGGGGGCTATCAGTGACAATTTTCGTGTTGTTAGACTGGGGATGCCATGTTTCCTAGAATACAGTTTCTATGATTTTCCAAATTTCTTACTACTACACATTTACTGGCTATTACTATTATTAGATATTTTTCCGGGAAAATAGAATTTAGGCTTCCCTAAATGTTCCGTTTCAATAGTAAGTACTTACAGTTCGACCGTCTACAATTATATTTTCAACAGCCTCAGTATCTACTACTATTGGTTATAATTTATTAAACATACTTCATGGAAAATAGCTGGTTCTGGGGAAAATAATTAAAATATTATCTTAATATGGCAGAATAAAGACTAAAGCCAAAAACGGACCAGTGGATGGTAATTTTCTGCCAGCATTTTATGGTAAAGAAGCATGAAAATGAACAAAAAGAATGATAATCAAGGAGAATGAACCTAACACTGTATGAATGAAATGTTTATTTTAGCAGTTCTTCTGCGATATTATGTTTAAAAAAGAAGCTAATAAAATATACAACGCTATTATTATATATAAAATGTTACTTTTTTAACAAAATTTAATATTGCTAAGATAAAATAAACCATACAGCGCTAGTTAACTACTACATAAATAAAGAAAATTATTTAAAAATAGAACATTAATAGTTACTTACTTAAACAATACTGGGTAATCAATACAATTCAAGAGAAACATGGAGAAAATCACAACGAAAATAAATTGAAATAGTTCTAAAACTTCTTGAAGCATCATACAAACAAAGCCATGGCGCTGATGGTATTTATAAACACGAGTAAAAAAACTGTCCAGATCCTCAATGTGATTCCATTTGGCAGCTGGAAAAAATGAACATTTTATATGATATCTTGGAAATAAAATATTCAATACAGAGACATGGAATTGTTAAGTATTGATGATTTATACTAGTAATAATTCAAATTGTACAAAAGAAGTTAAATTTGTTTAAAATAATGGTCTTTGTTTGGAAAAAAAAACAAAATTATTACATTGCTCAAATAAGATAAAACAGTAGAAAAAATTGCTTTAATGCTTTATAGATAGCCCCTGAAGAAGACAAACAATGTTTGTCGAAACGTCGGGCCATTAATAAAAAACACTTTAAAAATTTTTTTTAGTGTTTTTCTTATGATACCCCCGGCCGATCGATCAGCCAACTAAGAGATACATCAGATCATTTCTAACGGCCAACAACTTCTACAATTGGATATCAAAAATTTAAATTGAAGGAATTGATAATTTTGCCCATAATATGTTGAGTAATGGCAATATTGATAATAAAATAACTGTATTTGTAAAGGAGCAGGTATTTAATATGTATCAAAAAAATAAAAAAAGCTATTCAAGAAAAGGTTTTATTCCCTTGCATAATACCGTGTATGAGAAGGATATATATACGGATTAATTTTGCATTAAATAAAGCCACAATCCATTAAGTCCAAACAAGAAACGGGGAAGGAAATGTATGCTCGATACGGAAGGATCTAATCAATTAATATAGTCTTAAAGGAGAGGCCAGCATCAAGACAATGATGAACTAAAAGTAGTAGTGGAACAGCTGTTTGTGGATACCAAACATGAGGAGAACTTGGTCAATTGGGCAGAGAAGAGTTCTGCCTGGTATTTTGTTTATGACAAGCAAAAAATGGAGTATGTGCAGCTGATGGCTTGATAATAATAAAGGAGTGTATACGCTGTTTTTTGATTGCATTCCTCGAGGGAACGTAATTGGGAGCATAAATGATTTGCTAAGTTCTGAGTTCTTTTATAGAAGGTAATGGAAACTCTTATGAAGGAATATTTCAATGTCAAACTACTAAAGCAATGCCTAAAAAGAAAGAGAAAAACCTGCTAACGTTGTGATATGGTATTAAAATAATTTATAATTAAAAAAATAATAATAATAAATACAACTCGTGATTCAAAATCGTAAGTTATTAGAAATTTACTAAAGTTATCAAAACTTCATTGTTTCTCGGATTAAAGTTTGTGTTTATCTTTTTTTTTCTTTCTTTTATGATTCACACTCATGCCCTTTCCATTCTTCTGTTTTTGCTTCCATTGTACACAATACAATACTCAAATGAACAAAAATGTAGTATACGAAAGACAATGAAGCGAAGCTAACTGCGTTATTTCGAATTTATGTTTTTTGTTAAACCTATAAATGCCACCAAAAACAGCTGATGAATTGAATAAAAACCTTGAAACAAAAGTATTTAAATATAATCCAATGCGATTTAACATGAAACCCTAAAAAAAAACATCACTAATGATAATTATGATAATGTATTATCTAATTTATAAAATGACCTTACTATTTTCCTTGTAATGTTGGGTAACAGTTCTCTGGCCAAAGGAAACAATAATACATAATATTGGGATTAAAATAGAATATATTATTATTTTAAACTCTTGTAACTTTGCTAAAATTAAATCAGTTTAAAAACAAAAATATATATGTAGTTTTGCGTTTATTATGGATACAATATAATGCATAAATATTAAAAATATTTATTTCATTTGTGAACACTTTTTCATACTACTTCAATGATGAATGAGAATTCAAGTTTCTTCCATCACATTGCTTACCTAGCGACAGATGGTCAGGTCAATTTCACATTGTTATTTTTCTATATTTATGATAATTGCCATTTTTATTCTTTTCTAAGTTTTTTCTACCTGCGCGATTCCTTTATTACCTGGCCAAGTAACTTTGCTGCTCTTTAAAAGGGCCAACTTGAAATTTTATTCACTATAATAGCGCTTTAGGCAAATTTAGACATATTTCAGGCATCAGTCACTGTCAATTTCTTACTTTCTTTTTTTAATAAACTTCCTTACCTTTCCCGCAATCTGGGACGATGTGTATCATCCCCTGAGGAGTATCTTCACTATCATCCGTACCAAATTGTTGATAGCTAGCTTCGAATGTACCCATCATCTCCTACAAAGATGATGGTTAATCACTCGCGAATAAAAGAAGAAAAAAATCTGGCTAATAATTAAATAAAAATAAAAAAAATCTCAGACGGGAGAGACTAGTACAGAGTTCATTTTACACCTGATAAAATTCTCCACCCCTAGCCCCATCCTTGTAGAAATGAAAAACAATGACTACAGATTATTATTTATGGATTTAATAAAGACTGAATTGAAACTGCGGGAGAGAAATTTCACGACTGCAAAACGCACACTAAAACTGTATTGGTAGGGGTAGGGACATGACAAAAACACTTGTAAATAGTAAAGGATCAGCTGTGCTGAAGGCTATGTTGACAAGGGCAGCGCTCTTCAAAAATGGAATGACCTCATACTGTTAATTTACCGCGTTAAGTTCTACAACTTGTCTACAGATATCGCCACCTTTTGATATACATTGCAATGTATTTTCTGATTTTTTTTTACCGTTTAACCATACAGTTTACAGTTATTAATTTATACCAGACGCAATTTGCCCGTCACTGAAGACTATTATTTTAAATACTAATAACAAGAAAAAATATAGTTACGATTACAGCTTTATAATTAGAGAATCTAAAAATTTGGCAATAAATGTATGATTTCATTTAAATGAAATAAATCATTATGCATTCCCTCGGTCAGAATTGGTAATAAAACATTAACAGTAGCCGGTTGTCTAACAAAGGTAAATTAAAATATATTCATCGTATTTGTTATCAATATGGTATGACTTGTATTTATAAATATTCTATGAAGGGTTAACTGCCCATATAAATATAAATAAATAAGTTACTGCTTATTTCAATGTTGTTTTAGAAGTATTCATTCTTTTATTACTTAAAAGAATTGAAATGAATTCCGCGCTTAAGATTTCTGGTTTTTAAGAAAAACACCAGGAGCACTATTACGCTGCATTTTTTTTTCTTAGCTTAGAAGTGATCAACAAAATTGCTGTTAAACTAAAACAACGAATATAAAAAGTGCATACCTAAACGATTTTAATTTTTTGTGTCAAACTTTATACTATGATGCAATCATTTGTATAACTAGTGGCGCTTTTTACATTTCCCCTCCATTAAATTTTAGAGGGAAACATGGATTTGGAAGAAGTGCCCCTTTGTAAAACAAGATGATAATGTAAGCAAAGATTCATTGTATCACTAGCTTATTTATCAAATATTTTAGACAATTTTTTTTTTAAGTTATCTGGAAAAGTGCACTTTTCTAGTTAAGTGGGTACTCCTAATGTAACCTACTTATTAAATTTCTACTTTTTTTCCATTAAGTCTTAATTTTTATATCAGTAGAATGAGCGAAGAAGAAGATGATAATGAGGAAAGCTATAGCGATAAGTTCTTATCTGTTGGAGATATAAGTGCTGAAGATATGAAAGAACTCGGGGTAAAACCTTTAGAAAGAGATCGTCAAGAAAATCGACCAAGATTATTTAAAATGGTGAGTGTTAGAATTTAATCCTCCACTATACAGTTTTGATAATTTTAATTTATTATAAACACCTATTTCAGTTATTAGTGCTTATACTAATATATTTAAGATCGAATATTAAAAATAAATCTGTCATCATTTTGATACACAATATCCTAATTTAAGTTTGCTAAGTTTTAAAACTCTCTTCACATACTTTTTTTTATAAATATTAGTTGCTGACAGTTTCACTGAAACAATGTCCCATATCCAAAAACGTTCATCTGTTTTAACTACTGACCCTTGCGGAGAACTCTTGCATCCAATTCTCTGCTGTTGTTTCTTTGGAACTGAATAATTTTTCTTTGGTCAGTATTTCTTTTATATTTCCGCTTCGCTTTATGTACCCAAACCGTTTTCGAGTTCCCAAGAGAATATTTCGCAACCTAGTGCGTTATTTCTGAATAAGTGACTGCCTCGCCCTAGAAACTCGCTAGATTCCCTAGTAGAGTTTATACTTCTTACCTTTAAGTATATCTTACTTTACACGTCTTTGCGCGTAAAGTATGGTAGGTACTTCCCTTATAGAGCTTCGATAGTTATGGTGGTCCCTTCAGTGTATCGTAATGCACGTAGCGGTAACTGCTTAAAAATATTTTTTAATATCTTAGCAATCTCTCTTATTACTACCCCTCGTACCCCAAAAAACCCTTATCCGTTCAAACTCCAAAACAAGTGGATCACTGTTCTATTTTCGCACGCTTATTTCATAAGAGCCCACCCTAAGTAAAATTTAACCAAACTTCATACTGACAAAGTACCGCGTTTAGTAACAGTTGATATTGCTCGTATCTCGTATTCTCCCTTTCGTAGTGTCGAGGCCAGTATTGGACATCATGCTGCTATACATTTAAATGTACTATCTGATGTTGTTGGATCTCTAAGTCAAGATAGCTTAGATAAATATCTGTTTGCTGCCGTCACATATTTACATTATCAATCTAGAGAATTATGTTTGTTTTCGGAAAAAATTGTAATTTTTCTTCTAAACACTATATGGCAGATAGATTGTAGAAGGAGTGCCCAACAAAAAATTGCAGTTATCTGAAGGATATATTAAGTCTTATGATTTAAATAAAAAAAAAGAAGAAACATTGCATGATTGAGTAAGGGAGTTAACAGATATTATGTCAGTTTTCGGATTTACTCTGTCATCTCTTCCCGACGAATTACTTTTATCTATAGTGCAGTATTTACAGAATTTCTAATATGTGATGTGTGTGTTATTCATCTTGTGTCATTCATGGGTATTCATCTTGTTTTTACGAATTTTTCCTTTTCCTGGATACTAATACAACTATATTATAAAGAATTTAAATTTAAGTGAATTTCAGCTTCTTCCAACTTCAGACATGTTTTCATTTTTCAGGTGAATGTTGGTTCTAATTTTAAAATTTGCGATAACTTAGACGATAGTGATGTGTGTGAAGCAAAACGACCAAAATTGATTAGCCCGAACAGATTTCTTTTTAGACGCAAAATACATTGTATTAATTATAATGATACGGGTAATTTTTTTTTTTAATTTTCCAATAATCTGAATTAAATACTTAGATTTTTTTTTTAATCATTGCGTGACTGAGAAAGAGTTATCAGATATTACGTCAATTTTCAGATTTACATCTGTCAACTCTTCCTGACGAATTACTTTTATCTATAGTGCAATATTTACCGTATAAAAGTTTGTGCCATCTCTCTGAAGTTTGTAAGCGCTTATACACTGTAGCCACTGATGAAACACTCTGGTCAAGAATTGATTTGACTGGGAGGAAATTATGTACGAATTGGTTAATGTACATCTTACGTAGAGGAATTAGAATTGCAAGATTAAGAGGTGCTGAGGTAATTGATAGAATAATATTTAAAAATATTTATAGTGATTTAGTGATTACTAAATAAAGTGAAACTTTGGTTTATAATATGATGTATATGACTGCATTTGATAAAGAAAAGCATGTGATTGCAGGCAATGGTAGGAAGAAAATCTATTCTCATTTCTGGGGTTTTTGAGATCACTTTTGCAAGATAAAATGAAAGTATTCCTTGGTCATGCTTTCGAAATGAATTTTATAATCGTCCAGAACAAAAATTTCAGTGTACAAAAAAAAGATGTTTTAAATTGTAGAATTGCAAGTTTATGACAGTTGAACTCATTATGAATTGAGTGAACGCTAAATTTTTATTATCATTTTTTTAATGTATTCCCTTCTCCCAAAATATTCTGTTCTGATCTTGAAAAAAAAAATTCGAAATCTTGACTAAGAAATAATTTCTTTTCTCCATACCTTGATAACATCCAGCTATTGTAATTAATGAATACTAAACAAGTAAATTATTTTTTAAATTTCTTTTTTCTGTAGGCGCGTCAACATTTATGGTCATTCTTGCTCGGAGCCTTCTCAGAGCTTCTCGTTAGAGGCAATCACATTCACATCGCATATTGAGAGATTTAGGGGCTCCTAGGGAAAACATAATCTAAGGGCAGCATTTTTTAGACCTGAATCCGGTGTCTCCTTGTTTCAATCTAGCGGCTAACTCTGGGCTAAACTTATTTCTTGTTATTTTTATTTGATTTCAGGTTGCTTCTCCTTTAATGTCACCATCGCTAGCCATTGAACTTATGAATTTGCATTTAAAAGTTGAATATATGGATTTAAGCGAAGTTATAATTTCTGTTGAAGGTAATTTAACAATAATAAAACAATTTTTATTTAATAAAATTCGTCGGTAGAAAAGTTAATTTTATAAAAAGCATTTGTTTAATTTTAGATTTAGAAATGTTGCTTTCAAAATGTCGAATGTTGAAGAAATTATCGTTGGACTCTTGCGAACTAAGTGACGGCGTTTGTAGAGAAATAGGTGAAAATCATAATTTAGATACGCTTAATCTTTGTATGTGTTCAGGAATTACTCCTATTGGGATGTACAGTATAGTGGACAGTTGTCATTGGTAATAAACATTATCTATTAAAATATATTGGCTAATATAAAAATTATTTTTTGGAAGAATCACTTGTAATTTTTGTATAATTTTTATCAGCTTGGAATCATTGAATGTCTCTTGGACATCGTTAGATAAAACTACTGTGCATGAATTAGTTTCTAATATTACTCCAAAAATTCGAAGATTAAATCTAAGTGGTCAGAGGCAAACACTAAATGATAGAGGTAAGCATTCTTACAATTAATACAAAACACATTTGTTTTGTTAAATTTCAATATTTTTATTAAATATTTGACGATTGCCACAGTCCACAGCTTATACTTCCCTGGCATCGATATTGACTATATCTCTAGGATCAAAATTGGTAACATTGATTTACCTTATGTAGTTACTGCTAAATTCTTAGGCGTTACCCTCAATAGCACCCCAACTTGACACATTCATGTGGGTGATGTTGTCAGTAGAATGAACAGAGCTTTGTATCAACTGAAGTATCATAAAGAAATTCTACCTGTTTCATTAAAAAGCAGTTGGTTCAGACACTCGTCCTCCCACATATTGATTACTGCTGTCTTGTTTTTCGTACCTGATCTGAACTAAATACGAAGATACAAAGACCTCTAAATTCTAGTACTCGTTTCATTTTTGGTGGAGAGATGAACATATTACTCCTTATTACCATCGGCTGAACTGGCCGATTGAATACAGAAGGCAATATTTCTTAGGTACTTTTATTTATTTTCTGTTCAGAAATAAATTGCCAGACTATCTCTTTTCACTGTTTACTAACAAAGGACAGTTGCACATAAGATCTACTCGACAAGTAGATACAAAGTTATATACACCTACACCTAGAACTGCAACTTATGAAAATTCGTTGTAAGCTATGGAATTCTCTATCGATAGATTTGCATGCCAAATCTGCCAACTTTTAAATATTACTAGTAAGAGCATCTATTTGAATGTTATGTAAATTTGTAATTTACTATTATTATTATTATTATTATTATTCGCTTTATTTATTCTTCTTCTACTTATTATTATTATTATTGTTGAAAATGGATTTTGAGGTTCGGTCAAACAAAAGAACTCTTTTTCAAATTTCTACCGACGTTTCGGCAAATTTATTGCCTTCTTCAGGGTAAAAATTTTTAGTGAGAATTCCAGTAGTAATTAATAATCCAGTATAACCTGGGACATATCATCACCAAGTGTTGACATAACACTTGACACATGACACAACACTTGGTGATGATATGTCACAGGTTATACTAGATTATTAATTACTACTGGAATTCTCACTAAAAATTTTTACCCTGAAGAAGGCAATAAATTTGCCGAAACGTCGGTAGAAATTTAAAAAAGAGTTCTTTTGTTTGACCGAACCTCAAAATCCAGTTTCAACATTGAATACAACGGTCGTAACGAACACCAAAAACATTATTATTATTATTATAATCAAGTTATTGTTATTATATTATTGTCTAATTATTATTATTATTAATTACTATATTCTTATTTGGTATATGTATTTTATAAAAGCTGGTACAGAAATAGTGTTCAATTCTTTTCTTTTAATTTTTGCTAAAGATTTGTTTTACGTTTTAAAAGTAATTTGAATTCTTTTTCTTTTCTTTTATCTTTTGTTAATCTTTTATCAGCAACTCAGAGTAGAGTATTTTATTTATTTAAATTTATGTATATACTTTTTGTTGTTCTTAAGAGACTAATGTCGCAGGACATTAATAAACGTATCTTTCTTTCTTTCTGTCGAACATTGATCGTGTTAATCTGTTACAGTCCAGACTTCAGTTTTCTCCTCTTATAACCTGGAATATCTGTAACTTTATAATAATTTTGGTTGTGGGGTTGTTTCGGTCGAACAACCTGGTTTGTCCAATCTAATATAATTGCTCAATATTGAAAGATTTGGGTATTTTAGCCGGCATCAGAGTTACTGAGACTTCAACTAAACTTTTTTTTTTAGATATGGTAAAGTTGATCACAAGATGTCCTGAACTTGTTGAAGTTGATATATCAGATTGTTTAGAAGTATCCAGTACTACAATCAATTGTATGTCACAGAATTTATTTAAATTAAAATATCTTTCAATAAACAGATGTTATAAGATTAATCCTTCGGCACTTTCGTAAGTAATACCTTTGTGATTTATTGAAATTTTCTAACCAGCTTATCGCTTCTTATTCTTTTCTTTTCTCCAGAAATCTTTCATCGTTGCCACATTTCAGTCGACTAAACGCTTTTCGTTTAGTTACTACTAAGATGTTGAAAAGGGAACGGATATTACCGAATGTTAAAATTAATAAAGACCATTTATCGACGATTGCTCGGCCAACAGTTGGTGTACGAATGACTTCTATTTGGCAATTAAGGTGTAGAAAATGAGTTCCATTTTGTTTAAGACTGAAAAACAAGAAACGTATTCCTTTTAAGATAGTAAGAATATTCCTTTTATTCCAACGATATTTCATTGTTTTGTTTTTGTATTTATTACCTAGGAGTATTTATAATTTGTGATTTATTAATTTGCTAATATTAATATTGATCTCTTATATTTTTCTGTGTTTCAATGTATACACACACTTGAAGTGAACGTTATGGGATAAGATGTTTGTAAATATATGGAAAATTAGTTTAATTCTATTCATTCAAGGACAGCTATCCTTGAAAATGTTATAATCTGAAATTCTGCCATACAGTAGAAAATATATTAATGAAATTAATATTGTTAGGAGAAAACAATATACTTTACATTATTTGATTTGGGCTTGAATATTTTATATGATTAATTTATAAAATACCTAAATACATATATATATATATGTTTTTTTATTTATTTATTTTTTTACTTAAAATTCAGAATTTGAATATGTTCCGATAAATGTCGGAGAGTGCAAGTTGAATTGTTAAAATAAAATAAAACAAAAAGTAGTTGTTCATATAATAAATACACTCTATAGAATCATAATTGAAGTTTATTTTAAAACTACATTTGTTATCAGTTGGCGCTTCGCATACTTACAACTCTTATTTCTGTCATGGAAACGAGTCATTCGTTTTAATCTATCCAAAATTAATGGGGAAAAATTCTAATGTGAAACACTCGTAATTATTACTAGGTTGTTACAGTAGTTTTTGTGTAAGGAAACAATTGCTGACCTTTTAAGTCACTTAATAAATCCTATTTCTTTATATAATTTATATCAATGTATACTTTGACTAATCCTTTATCCATTCGAGTACTCCATTGTTTAACTCACATTTGCTTTTATAATCTACAATCAATGTCTGAAGAAAAAAATTGTGTTGTTGTTTTTTGGAGACATTATTGGAAAAAGAACTAAGGGAAAAGAAGGCAGCCAAAGAAAGTTGTGCATTGAAAAGAGGCGGTTGTGCACCGAAACACGGCAGCATTTTTGTTTAAACGTCTCAGAAGAGAGGATAACAGCTTTCCAGATGAACCAAATCCGTCATCCTCGGTTGTCGATGATGAGGAATTGCTTGAATGTGTGAAACAGGATTTGTAAGCGATCGAGACCACTCGAGGATTATCTACAGTGGTAGGGGTTCAAACACCAAGTGAGCCGCCGTTTCGTAAAGCCGGAATTTAAATCAGATCTTATGAATTGTAAGAAGCTAAATGTTTCGATCTGTTAAATATTTGTTCCAAAATCCAAAAGATGTCCACTTGTGGAAAAGAATAATAAGTAATGAAATAATTAAAAGTAGATATTTTGGAAATATTTTGAAAAATACATATTTCGGTTGGCATTTGGTACCATAAGGTCATGGTAGCACAACTAGAATTTAGCCAAGATCGGTTCGGGAAAATGTCATTCTTTACGTTTGGTGAAAGTTTGAAGGTATTTTGCATTTTGAGCTTATTCCAGACGACAGAGCTGTGTCTGCGATTTTTCTACTGAACAGCTCGTTAGAATTTATGAAGCTTAAAAGGAATCCCTTTTTAATTAACCGAAATAAAGCTATTCTGCAATAACGTTCTCGTCTATAGTTCGCGATTGACTGAGGTAAAATTAGCGAAGTTGGAGAGATGAACTGTTATCTCACCTGCTTATAGCCCCGAGGTTGCACCAACTGATTACAGTCCTTTAATTAGATAGATTTTCATTTAATTCTATAATTAATATTATTTATATGACAGAATTGTACAGTTATCTAAAATAGCACTTGAGAGGGAAACCTAATCCCACCGCTTCCCCGAAAGTGCCCTTACAAAATTTTCCCAGAGAAATGTTTTAAATAAAAGCTGTAGATCTTTGTATGTGTAGTTGATTGAGATTGAAGAAAATCGTCGGAGCTATTTATGAGAAAATCGCAAGAAAGTGAAAAAACCATTTAGTAAAGTGGTACTTCTGGTTGAGGAATTTTGACAGATGACTTACTGTCGGATCCCATGGTGATACCTAAATGGAATGAAAGTTCAAATTTGAACTTCCTACGATTTTTTGTTTTTGAGCTATGCTGTTCACATACACAGACCATTATCTAAAAACCACTTTTTTGGACTGGAAAAAAACTAGTAGATATTGTAAATATTATGTAATTCTATGAGTGAATGTGTGGCCCTGTAGTAGTTAAGTTAGCCGTAGCGCTAGATTTGATGTAAAGTATTAATTTTCTGTTCAATTGATTAAATAGTGCTTTAGTTGGATAAATAGATGAGTGATTAAATGTTCACCCCTATCCTGGCCGCCCCAAACTCTTCCTCGCCTAACCGCACCACCTCCGGTAACATCACAACTTTGGCGCCCAACGTGGGGCTACTCCAAATAATAAATAGATAATATATATTAAAGTAACAAGTGAGAACGCAAACAGAGTTAGTGTTTAGAGTGGTAGAATGCCCGTATGGTGGGTGCTGGCGTGGTATTGGGCGTTCTTTGACCGTTTATTATTGTTGCATGATGGTTAGATTGTAAATAAGAAGATCTCAACTGCAATATTTGTAATTTAATTTTGAGTATTATGTTCATACCATTATTCTCTTAAACTTCGACTTTATTCTGGGCCAAGTGCAATGTTACCTACTGATCCTCAGTAATAATAAATTTTCCTTCTAAATAATTCTCTTAAAAATACCTTGAAATCCTTTTTTTCCTGTTCCATTTCCCTTACTGGCATTCCTGTTTATCTTCGTAGATGTTAATAATGAATAAGAAAGAAAGAAAGAAACAATTTTTTTTAATTAAAAAAAAGAAAAAATAATTGTCGAGGACGCTTGAATAGTAATTGAATGATGTATTATTTAAATTGTTACTTACCATCGAGTATAAAAATTACCTCTATTAAAATTAGGGCACAAATTATTAGTTACGGAAAAGTGATTGTTGGAGTAATGGAACGAATTTAATCAAAGAGGGGGAAAACTTGGTACTTTAATAAACTATTGTTAAAGTAAGGAATACCATTAAGCGAAGTTCTCTGAATATTTTTCCACAGCCCCGAGCATTACGTCTGTGGAGAAATACTGAGCCAGAATTTCCGGATCCCGCTGGTAAATCGGAACTATCGCGTAAGAAAAGTTGTGTCACCGTGTGGATTTTCCGCGATCAACTACAGGAATGTTTGCCGGGGTTACCGGGAGGATACCCGTTGCAGTGGTATCGGCTCAACCGAGCCAACTGGCGTTCCTGGGATGCGTTCGTGCTTGATTTCAGGAGAATGTATGTTGCTGCGGACTAACAGGGCCGGATAGACCAGGAATTTAAATCTCGGACGCAAGGACTAAAGGAACCCATCAGCGATTTTGTAGTCGCTTTATGCACCCTTGTGAGTAAGCTCGAGCCTCGACCAAGTGAAGAAACGCAGATCAAATTTATCCTCAGAACATGCACCCAGATTACCTCCCATTTGTACGTAGAGCAGGAGCCACTACTATATCTAAACTTCTCGAATTAGGGCATGAGTTTGAACTCTAGCAGGAAAAGCGGCAGAGTCATCGCCCTCCGCCTCCGAGGCAACAAGCCCTAATACCGGAATTACCCTGCAGTGCCACAAGTTATGGACCTGAGACTGAGCCTGTACTTTCCTCTGTAGGACCTACGACATTGTTAAGGAATACGAACTCACGACCGGCAGGGAGCTTATACCTCTCGACGCTGTTGGAACTGCCGCGAGACCAGCCACTTTTTTGAACATTGTCAACTTCCGCGTCGAAGATTTTGCAGGAATTGCGGCAACCAAAGATTGTCAACAGATTCGTGTAATCACTGTGATGCGAGAAAGCACGAGGGAAGCGCATAATGGGATCCACCCGCTTCCCGACCAAGTACGTCCAGGGACCCCTAATTGCCCAGGTCGCTGATGGTGGTCAAAGATGGCACATAGCGGTACGGTCTGGAGACATCAGTTTATTGGCTCTAGTTGATACGGGTTCGAGTATGTCCTTTTTAGCGGCGGATTATCTACTAAGTTAAAACTTAAAGCAAGCCCTCAACATACTACTCCGATTCAGATTCGGCTCGCGAATGGGGTTCGAGAGGTGATCACGCAGTACGTTGACCTAACCGTTATGTTGGGAGACCAGCCTCGAAGATTAACGCTTTACCTACTAGCAGGACTCTCTAGTCCTATTATTTTTGGGCTCGATGTAATCCAAGAAATCGGATTACGAACGAATATTCATTTGCGAACAAGGCAGGACAAAAATTCTCCTTCTTATCCAATCGGACAGACCTTGGAGTGGACATGGCAGGTATTCAGGCAATGAACGAAACACAGGCGCTAGAATTAAAACGGGTGGTTCAAAGAACACTAGCAAAAGGAATACCTGATCGGCCAGTGAGAATCTCGCATAGATTGATATGGGGGAGACGCAACCGATCAGACAAAAGCCTTACCCGGTTTCACCAAAGATATTAATGGCTATAAATCAGGAGATGAACGGTCTTCTGGCTGAAGGGGTCATTGTTCGGTCTCGGAGCTATTGGAGCTCTCCCACGGTAAGGTCAAGAAGCCAGATGGTTCTTCCGTTTCTGTATCGGCTTCCGCAAAGTGAATGCCGTTACACGTAAAGATGCTTACCCCCTTCCCAACATGACCAGTTTGCTGGATGGGCTTCAGCAAGCCCAGTTCCTGTCAAAAATCGACTTGAAAGAGGCCTTCTGCAGATCCCCTTAGACCCGGGAAGTCGGGAGGTTACCGCTTTTAGTGTTCCAAGAAAGGGGCACTATCACTTCTTGCATATGGCCTTTGGGTTAACCAAAGGATCAGCCACCTTCCAGCGTCTCATGGATACCATCATCGATCCGAGTATGGCTCCTGACTGTTTTGCATACTTAGATGACATCCTCATTGCTATGCCCGACTTCGATTTACATGTCCATTATTTGGAGTTATTCTTGACGAGGTTGAGGCAGGCCGGCCTGAAGATCAATGAGGACAAATGTGAATTTGGCTGCCGAGAACCGCGATACTTGGGATTTATTGTGGATAACGAAGGTATGCGAACCGACCCTGAAAAGACGGCGTGTATCCGTGAATTCTCAACTCCTAAAAATATTCGGGCCCTAAGACGCTGTTTGGGCATATGTTCGTGGTATCGCCGGTTCGTTCCAGATTTAGCCACATTGTCCGAGCTGCTAATGCTCTTCTACGGAAGAAGCCTAAATGGGTATGGGGAGATGCTCAAGATAGTGCGTTCCAGTCCCTAAAAACCAAGCTGACATCAGCACCTTTGCTATCGAGGCCCCAATTCGATCATCCCTTCGTACTGCAGACCGACGCAAGTAGTACAGGATTGGGAGCGGTCCTAGCGCAAGTGATTGATGAACGTGAACATGTCATTGCGTACGGTACCAGGACCTGACTTCAGCTGAAAGGAAGTAGTCGGTCACTGAGCGAGATGCCTCGCTGTCATATGGGCTGTCCGGAAATTTCGCCCATACCTGGATGGTTATTCATTTACGATCATCACGATCACAGTAGCTTGCGTTGGTTTCAGAGCCTTAAGAACCCTACGAAAGGCTTGGCACGCAAGAATGGAATTCAGGCTGGAATACCGGCCTGGGGCTTCCCAACATATCTCGACGCTCTCTCTCGAGTGAGCGAAGACGACGATGATTGTCCCTCCGTCGACGGTCTGGGCCTGCAACGAGTCTTCAAGCCGATAATCAGGCCCGTGAGTTAGCAACGGTGGGTACTACGCGCAGGGAAGTTGCAGATCCATGGTACCTAAATAAGGTACAGAAAACGATCAACCACCCTGAGGACCACCCAGATTGGCGAGTATGACAAGGGGAGCTGTAGGTGCACAGGTTCAATCCCAACCTTGAAGTTTTGGATGAACCAGGCAGTAGCTGGAAGCTGGTAGTCCCTAAGGCCCGGCCATGGGGAGTTCAGTTCTAAGCTCCCATGAGCTGAGACTGAAAGATTCCCCGAATTGCGAAGGCGGTGAACGGGATACAGTGCATCACGTTCTCTTCCGATGTCCTCTTCTCGACGAGGCAAGAATCCACATGGAATTCAAGTAAGGAGGGGAGAGAACTGGCCGGGAGATTATAAAGAGTTGCTAGAAGTGCTAACAATTTTAAAGACTTTGTTGAGTTTGCTTGTGAAGTAGCGGTAATGCGCCGGACTAGATGGATATGTAGAGGTCCGCCTCCACGTGGCAGGGATGGAAACTTGCCTACTATGTAGGCAAGGCTAAGTGACCATAGGCACGCGCTAGGTACGGTGGCTAAGAGTGTGCTCTAATAAGTAATTATCTCCGGCCCGGAGGCAGGAGATAATTTCCGAGAATCATGATCGACCTGAGTGTGGCCATTTAGGAACCAATAAGATGCCAGGGATGTTTCGTGACGTGTATTATGTACTATGTGAAACGATGCCGGATTGCCAATGCCACAAATTTGAACAACAGCGACCTACCAGATTAATGAATCCTGGGTCGATCCGCGTAGTCGGTCCCTGGGAGGTCTAGCCACGGACTTACTGGGTCCTTATCCCCGATCTAGTTTGGGGCATAAATATACCTTAGCCTTTCAAGACCAGTTTTCAAAGTGGCTGGAGCTGATTCCTCTTCGGGCAGCAACAGGGAAAGTTATAGCGGACCAAATCCGAAAACTCATATACCGATGGGGTACTCCCCAAATCTTATTGTCCGACCGTGGGACCCCTTTTCTTAATAAGATTCTCACTGAGCTCGCGGAAACGTACCATTTCTATGCGAATATACTCCACCATACCATCCCCAAGCAAATTTCGTCGAAAGGGCTAATAGAACGGTCAAACCAATGCTAACTACATTCATTAGCGAAAACCAACGTGATTGGGACAGGTACTTACCGGAGTTTATGTTCGCTCTAAATTCGATTAGGCAGGAATCCACCGGGTATTCACCCGCTTTCCTTAATTTTGGCCGGGAATTGCCCCAACCTAATACTTGGAGGGAAAGAATATCCCAAAATTTACCTAGCAAGTCCGAGACTCTGCAACAGTGGGCGCGGCGATTCGATATCTTGCTGAATATTCGGACCCAAGCGGAGGAAAACTTAGATCAAACTAGTCATCGCCAGGCTTGCAATTAACCGTCACCGCCGAAAGTTGAAGTTCAATGTTGATGACTTAGTATTACGTAGGGTTTATACATTATCCTCAGCTGCAAAACATAGCGCACGATTAGGACCGCGCTATTAGGGGCCATTTAAAATCATTAAAGTCTTGTCTCCCACCACCTACCAGCTCGCCACCATGCGGGGAAAATACGCAGGCCAATAGCATGTGACAAAGTTGAAAACATATGCTCCAACTGAACACCCAACCTCTTGACTCCTCCTTCCCCCATACCATTCCAGTCAACCCATCCTATGGTCGAAAAGGCTCCACTATTCCGGCCTTGCGGGGGGGTATGAGGTTGCGTCAGTAATGTGAAGTAATTAGTAGGTAGCAGTAGATGCATACGAGTCAGTGAGTGAGGTGAACCAGGGAAGTGCTACTATCGGTGGTGAAGGAAAGCATTAGAGTGGAGGGGAGAGCGACCGCGCGAGAGGAGAGGGGCTGGAGAGAGATTCATTCTGTTTGTTGCGAGCGGTGAGGCGCCGTGAGGGAGCTACCTAAGAAAAAACGCTCATAATACATCTGTTACACATTACTACATTAAGCCAGAAGTAATACAACTGTACCCGTAATACAATTGGCCAGGCAATTTATTAGCATTACGAAGTGAGCTCGATCACTCGACCCCAGCACATCCTAGAGGGAGATCAGGTACACTATCTGTTGTCCGTCTGTGTCGACCCCTCCCGTAAACACCCCTTTATCAACCTCCTCAACGACACTGGTGTAACTGGTAGACTATATTAATTAGTGTAATTAACTGTGTAAGCCAAATTAACAACTGTAAAAAAAAATTGGAAAAAATCAGAGAAAGTAACAAAATATAACTATTATTAGATAACCACTTCTAGTAGATATTGTAAATATGATGTAATTCTATGTGTGAATGTGTGGCCCTGTAGTAGTTTAAGTTAGCCGTAGCCCTAGATTTGATGTAAAGTATTAATTTTCTGTTCTTTATATAATGCCAACTCTCTGCTATAAGTTTATAACTTTGTAAGCAGTAATAAATAAATAAATAAATAAAAAATTTCTGTGCTTTAGTTGGGTAAATAGATGAGTGATTAAATGTTCACCCCTATCCTGGCCGCCCCAAACCCTTCCTCGCCTAACCGCACCCTCTCCGGTAACATCACAGGCTATATTCTATAACAGGCTTTCATTGCCACAGTTTTCCCCTCTACAAAAAGCGGTGGAATTCCCAATAAAGTCTCCATTGCAGCTGTTGGCGTGGTCCGCATCGCACCGGTCACCGCCAGACAAGGCAAGCGTTGAATATCCTCAAACAGCAGTCTAGTGGATCTTACCTCAATGCGTCGCCACCACACCACAGCCGCATATAACAACCTAAGTTTAAGAAAAACCATACCATAAATCCAAAACATCATCTTGGGAGTAATCCCCCAATTTTTACCTACGATTCTTCAACATTGTCAAAAGGAAATAATTGCCTTTTGATGCTGTGCCTTAACATGTTCCGACCAATTTAATTTACTGTCAAGAACCACCCCAAGAAACTTCACCGATTTGCAAATCTGAACAGAAGTTCCTAATAACCTAGGAGGTTTTAATCCTACGATCTTCCTCCTATTAGTAAATAAAATCACCTGGGTCTTACTGGGATTAATTGAAAGACCCTTATCCTGAGTCCAATCGTATACCATGTTGAAGGCACTTTGCATTAAGTCTGAGATAGTAGTCAGACATCGCCCCATCAATAAAATAACACCATCATCGGCATATGCCTGTACATAGAATCCCGATGAATTCATCCTGGTTAACATTCATCCATGACAGCACACCATAGCTTTGGTGAGAGACAACCACCTTGAGGACATCCTCTCCCCGCTCCCACAACCACAGTGCGCATACCTATAGAAGCCTGTATAACTCTACTCCTTAAATAAATACCTATCCCGTTAATTAAAACTGGTTGTATACCTTTTCGACCTAGGGAATCTTCAAGAGCATCGAACCTAGGGCAGATTCTGTCCTACCGACCAGACAATGCAAAGCAGTCTCTCGATTTTCCTACTGTATAAGCATGTTGGTTTGAATGGAGTGGATGATCCTTCAAAAGACCATCAGTAACATACCTATCCACCAACCTTTCCAAAGTTTTTAGAAGGAATGACATAAGACTTGTAGGTCTAAATGCCTTAGGGTCAGAGTAGTCACTTCTTCCTGGTTTAGGAATAAAGACCACCATAACTTCCCTCCATAATGTTGGTACATAACCAAACATTAAACAACCTTTAAAAATCCTTAACACCTTAATCAGTACATCCCCACCATTTTGTAGCTGACAGAGGTAAACTCCATCAGGTCCAGGGGACTCAAATGGTGAGAAACTGTGCATTGCCCAAGCCACTCTGTCCATAGTAACCACCTCATCACGGTAGCCAGGCCACTAGGTTCTAGCTTCCTTCCACCAACCGCAGACGAAGCAGTGCTATTTATGTTTATGTTATCCGGGAGATCGGTATTAAGCAAGAGCTGCAATGTCTCCATTTCTCCTCCTGTAAAAGAACCGTCAGGATATCTTAAAGTACCCAACTGACAGTCCTTATCCTTGCCAAGAATCCGTACCAGCCTAGATGCCTCTTGAGTCGAATTTAGATCCTTGCAAAAGGATCTCCAAGAGTTTCTCCTAGCTTTCCTTAATGCATATTTATACGTTTTTTTAAGACTATTGTAACTATCCCATGATTCCGAAGAATCGGTTAGGACAGCGTTCTTGTAAGAGCCCCTAATTTGTCTTCTTAGTTTTCCCAACGAAGATGACTACCAGGGGTTCCTATTACCACTAACCAACTTGGGAGGACAGGTCTCGTCGAATGAAGACATGTGTTCATGTAGAATACCAGCCTCTCTTTCCAATTCAGTAATATCACCTGACTGGATAATCGTAGATATCTCGTGAAAGTCAAGAATAAAAATTCCAATCCGCACTTCTGGGGTTCCTATAGGCAGCCATGGTGATTGGATCAATCCCCAGACTAAACCTAATAATTCTGTGATCAGAAATAGAAGCTTCCGAACTTATCCTCCAATCTCTAAGCAGTTTACTAATATTCCTAGAAGCAAGAGTAATATCAATAACTTGTCTTCTAATCCTGGTTAACAAAGTGGGTTCAGAACTGCTATTTATAACGTCCATCTCAGTACCCATCAAAAAGTCCATGACAGCACGACCCCTAATATTGATGTCGCTGCTGCCCCAGATCCACAATTATAGGTGGGTTGCTGGACTCCGTAAACCGTACCAAATTTACCAATTCCTGAGGAGGAGGTGAGGGATAATCATAGGGGAAATAGGCCGAGGCCACCACCACATCAAGATATCGGCCACCAATCCCTAGAGCAACCCTCACCGCCACCCGATCCCTAGAGCAAAACTGTCTGAGCAGAACGGCGCCGACATCTCTACTAACGCAAATACATGATCTAGGAGTGCCCCTGCCATGCGCAGGATATCTAGTCAATGGCAGGATAGGTGGGTTGCTGGACTCCGTAAACCGTACCAAATTTACCAATTCCTGAGGAGGAGGTGAGGGATAATCATAGGGGAAATAGGCCGAGGCCACCACCACATCAAGATATCGGCCACCAATCCCTAGAGCAACCCTCACCGCCACCCGATCCCTAGAGCAAAACTGTCTGAGCAGAACGGCGCCGACATCTCTACTAACGCAAATACATGATCTAGGAGTGCCCCTGCCATCCGCAACAAACAGCCTGCCATTGACCGCACTCAAACCTCGAACCAATCCTTTATAATCCTTTATTATGGGTTCTTGAATAAGTGTAAAATATGTATGGAACCCAGCAATAGAGCGGCACAAATTAGCCGTTGCAGCTTTGCTATGCTGCAAGTTAACCTGAACCATTTCTATCCTGTCAATCATAGTGATAAGTCAAGTAATGGAAGAAATGGAACTTCTGACATACTTGATAGACAGCAGGCAGGAACAAAAATAAATACATAAAAATAAAAATAAATGTATAAATAAATAAAAAATAAAATACCTGCCTTACATATCTCTCCTTTTTCCTTTGACCACGTTTCAGAAATCACCGCAGGGGGACAAGTCCTCGCGGCTCCTCCTGACATGTTCTCCTCCAGAAGCAAGCCTTCCCTGCCTCTGGATATTTTTCCAGATTCCTATCCCTGGTCACCCGACTCTGGATGTACATAGGAATTACCTCCTCTAAGGGACCCCCGGTTGACGAATTTAAAATTAAAAACATATATTAATAAAATTAAAAATTCATCTCTGAATTTTTAGCTTAGCTTAGCTCTCCACCCTCCACGGAACCTCACAATATGGGACGCTTTGAAGAAGCTCCAGAGCTACCCTAGAGATATATCGCCCAGGGATTGTGAGCCAAGGCCCACAATACCCGGGAGCTCACCCATGCGTATTTTACGCTAGCCGGTTGACCAGAGCTGGGTTAGGCTCTGGCCGCCTGTTTATCGGAGTCCGGAACCAAAGTGGTGTGTTGGACTGCAAGGCACGCTGAGTTAACTCGTCTCTAGCGAAAACTTCGTCCTCAACCACCAGGACTTCCTTTCACCACGACACATGAATCCACACACGGCAAACATGTGGGTGGCATCAGTACGTGCCACTGGCGTACAGGAATGTAATTGGGTAGGTGTACGATGTTAAGGCGCTTAGATGTAAGTGATGCAGCATGAACCCCCACAGAGGCTCCGCAGCAAAAGAATTCGCTGCAAGAGATTCAAGTTGCACATAAATTACGGCAACCCAAACAGAGGGCAGAGAAGTTTCTACCAACTCACACTCCTGACGGGGCCCCGCTGCACTTGTTAGTCTGTAATTGTAGCTGAGGTACGTAAGAGTGCTAAGTAGATGTAATTGGGGCGTTCTAGGGCCATTTTTTTTTGAGCCCCAGGCACTTATGAATTTACGCCCGAAGGCAGGGGTCTGGCGCGCGGCTACAAAATTACGATGAGACCCCCATCTGATTTTTAACCAGGGAAAAATAATATTTTTGAGCCGGGAGATGGCATGCGAGACATGCGGCTACGTTTTGAAAAATCTAGCTTGAAAACAATCTAAGGTAAAAAGAATATTTGTTAGCCGCGAGATGGGCATGCCTGACCTGCGGCTATGTTTTATAATATTTAGCTTGAAAACAGTCTAAGGTAAAAAAAATATTTTTGAGCCGGGAGATGGCATGCGAGACATGCGGCTATGTTTTATAATATTTAGCTTGAAAACAGTCTAAGGTAAAAAAAATATTTTTGAGCCGGGAGATGGGCATGCCTGACCTGCGGCTATGTTTTATAATATTTAGCTAAACACTTTAATATTTTTTGTTCATGTTTACACTTATAATATTTTAGCTAAAATACATTTTAAGGACTTTAACATTGTTTTTGAGCCGCGAACTGTCATCCAAGTAGAGGGCTACTATTTTATAATATTTAGCTAAACACTTTATTATTTTTTGATATTTTGTTCATGTTTACACTTATAATATTTTAGCTAAAATACATTTTAAGGACTTTAACATTGTTTTTGAGCCGTGAACTGTCATCCAAGTCGAGGGCTACTATTTTATAATATTTAGCTAAACACTTTAATATTTTTTGATATTCAATACTTTGTGTATTTTTATGTATTTAATTCTGTTGTCAATAAGGTAGTCATAATAAAACAATTATTTCAAAAAGAAAACTTGTTTATTTTATGTTTATCTTACAAATCGGTTCTATATAAATTATTTATTATGTTTTGTTTTCATAATTACATCAAGAAAATTACAATGGTAAATTTCATCCAAGTCTCTAATAATATTATAATATGAGCCGCCGATAAAGCTACATATGCAAGTGTCAGGTCCTACTTTACACTTTGGGTTTGACCAAACACAACCTATATAATGGAAAGGTTTATGCTTGCTTTTTCTAATATATTCTTTAGAATAATTTTCCAATTCTTTTATACGATTGTATATTCTCATGAACTGAACTGCATCGTCTCCATCTTTTCCTAAGGTAATTTTGGAGAAATCTTGTAGAAATTGTTGGTAGAAAGGGTGTGATGTAATGTAAGTCCACTCCTCCATTTCTTTTATATTGTAACAGCTTGCTAATACAAACACGACTAATCTCTTGTTGGATGTGTTGCATTAGTTTTGTGTTAAAGTATATATTTAATATAATAACAGTATGGGCTTTCCTTTTTATGCATGTACAAGGACAATCGGTTACCATATTTAAATATAATACAAGATTACAATACACACATGCTATTGTATCTTTCTTAATATAAACAAATCCATTAAAAGCTAACACATCTCTACTAACACAGTTGTAATTATTACATCTAGTAAAAGTATTTAATCTAGCTTGAGAGTTGAAAAGATCTAATTTAAATTTGTTAATGTTTGCCCAAGAGGCCAATCTATACACATATTGAAGTGAACAAATATACTTAGTATTATTATGAAAATTACACTTAAAATGATTTACTGTGGGCAATGTTTTTATTGGGGGACACCCAAAATCTTGTAAATCATATACAGGTTTATTCAGTTTCTTTTCTAAAAATAAACACTTTTCCAATCCTTTAGAAAACAAATACGTACAACCTAAAGTGCACCTCTGTAAAATGGGGTCCAACTGTTCGTAATCTAAATCACCATCATCTTGTGCAATTCCATGATGATTGTTCATTAACCATCGGTTAGGAGCACTGGATAAGTTGTTAGCATTGTGGGGCAATTTAAACATCCAACATCCGAAGATGCTTAAGTTTGTGTCAGCAATGGCCATCTCGCGAACAATAAACGTATCATCATCATCAAAACTTTTCCTTTTTTGATATCCCTGCAAGTCAATTATTAGAGGATGCATGATGATGGTTGGGCACACATACAGTGTATGAATGTGAACTAAATCCTATTAGTTTGTTTCCTTGCATTTATATATACACCCCCTCTAGAAATATGGTTTAGTACGTGCATGCGCATGTGATGATGAAATTGAAGAAACAGCGTCTAGTTTTACCCGTTCTAAATAATGATTCAAACCTGGAAAAAAGAAGTTTATTTAGACATAGTGCACTTTTCCCCAACATCATTCGTTGTTTAATATGCGGACCAAGTAATTGTGGCAAAACCAATTTGTTATTAACCTTACTTATTCAAAAGAATGGCTTACGTTTTAAAAATTTATACATTTATAGTAAATCACTAAATCAACCAAAATATGAATATTTAAGTCAAGTGATGAAACATGTTCCCAAAATTGGTTATTATAGATATAGTGATATGGACGATATAATTAGTCCACAAGATGTTAAACCTAATTCTGTAATAGTGTTTGATGATTGTGGTTTAGATAGTCAAAATGTGATTAGTGAATTCTTCACCAGAGGTAGACATCAAAATGTGGATACATTCTACCTAATACAAACCTATGCATACGCCAAGAAACATATGCTGCGCGATAATGCAAATGTAATCATCGCCTTTAAAATGGATGATTTAAACTTGAAACACATTTATGATGATCATGTTAACGTGGATATGAGTTGGAACAAATTTAGAGAGCTATGCAGTCTGTGTTGGGATGATAAATATGGGTTTTTAGTGATTGATAAGGATAAACCGTTAAATAATGGAAGATATCGTAAAAGCTTTGACATGTATATTGTGGACATTTAGATTTCTCCGTAGTCTCAAGATGGAACGCGCAGTGAAAACAACAAGAAATATTGTAAAAGCTGTTAAATCGTTAAAACGCAAATATAAAGCTTTAAAACATCAAGAACAAGAACAAGAGAGTCTGATTAAAAAACAATTGAAGCCAGTTATAGAACCTTTAGAAGAAATAAGTAGACACGCTAGGAAAAAGCCTAAAATAGATGATGATGAGGATGGTAGCATAATTAAACAAGAAGAAGAAGAAGAGGAGGAAGATTATGAAATGGTAAAATCTTATATAAGCTTAAAGAAATCAGCACGCGATTTACAATATGGTATAAAATTTACTCATTCTGGAAAAATGACAATAGGTAATAAAGAAATTTCCATAAATAATAATAATGATTTCATTATAGATAAACATAGATTTAAGGGAACAAAGGGGTTATATGAATTACTGTTTAAAACAGACCCCAAACATTATAACGATGGTGATTTAAAATCATACAAAGAAATTCTGTTATTATCAAATGCTCATAGAAGACATTATAGTGAAGAGAAACCAATTAATGCTAATCGAGGGAAAAAATATACTTTAATCATATCAAAATTGTTCCCATTCTCAGTAACACCTAGCAAAAAAAGGCTATGGATTCATGAAAAATGATGATGTAGTCTACGAATACTACAACGATCCTAATGAATTGGTGGACAGATTAAAATTATGTCTAGCCTCGGAACAAAGTGGAAATAATAGTTTAGGAAATGAAATAATTTCAATTATAAGTGAGCTGAAGGAAGATGGTTACATCAGTTAAGTGGAACAGTGCAAATAGAGGACATGTCCATCGATAAATTTGGAAGATCTTCAGAAATACATCATCATCAAGATTTGTATGATATTTATAATATTGGCAATGATGATACATATGTAGACTTCAAACATAAAACAATAACAGGAGTTAATACGCCTAAAAAAGGATTGGACGTTGTGAATAAAGAATATTTGGAAAAGTTTATTCTTCAAGAAAATATCGTCACTAAATCATATCTTCAAGAATACATCAACGTTTATGACAGTAAAAGAGTGGAAAATGAAAGGAACCTTTTGCATCAAATATTTGCTACGATTAGAAATAGAATAAGTGAATGGCCTGAACATATAAATGTGACAACACAAATGCTTAGAGACCTTCTTCAGTATCCATGAAAACATGTCTACGATAAAAAAGGAAATAGTTGATGAGTTAATGGCACCTGCTAGAATTCGATTTAAAAGGAGAAAAACTGTACTAAAAGGAATTGATGACTTGTGGCAAATCGATTTACTACATGTTAAGCAGTATGCAAAGTATAATAAAAACAATACTTTCATTTTAACCGTAATTGATTGTTTTTCCAAATATGCTTGGACTGTGCCAGTGAAGACAAAAAACGCTAATGATGTTACCAATGCTATGAACAAGATATTCCAACAATCTGGAAGAGTGCCTAAAAATATTCAATCCGATAGGGGTTTAGAATTTTATAATTCCAAATTTCAACAGCTTATGAAAAAACATAACATAAATCATTATAGTACTTATTCATCGATTAAAGCATCAATAGTGGAACGATTCAATAGATCATTAATTGGTAGAATTTATAAACAGTTTCATTACAATGGTTCGTATAAATATTTAAATATATTACCATCAATTGTCGATGAATACAATAATACAATTCACTCTGCAATTAAAATGAAACCAGTTGAAGTTAATAAAGGAAATGAAAAAAGTATATTGAAAAATATTTTATTAAAACAAAAGAGCAGCAGCAGCAAGAAACCTCTAAATGTTGGCACAGCTGTTAGGATATCGAAGATTAAAAATGTATTTGCCAAAGGCTATACTGCTAACTGGTCTACGGAAATTTCTACATTTATACTGTGCATAATACAGAACCAACTACTTACACTTTACAAGATGAAAATAACCAAATTATTCAAGGTAAATGGTATCGTGAAGAATTATCTCCTGTCAAACATGATAAAGTCTATTTAATTGAAAAAATACTGCAAAGAAAACATGATAAATTGTTGGTAAAGTATTTAGGAATGAACAGTAAAGGATGGATCAAAAAACAAGACTTGGTATAGTGAAAAAAAACATTTATTGTTGTGTTTCATGTAATACATTATTGTGTTTGTTAATATCTATATTAACACAATTATCATTTTCAGTATTATGTACTTCATCTGTAAAATACATAGTATTTTCCAATGTTATTATTAACATTAAATTATGTAAATAATTGTTAATTATCCAAGCATTATGTATAATTGACATTATTTGGTTTTTATTTAAATATATTTCTTTAATTATCACATCTGGTGTTGTTGTTATTGTTTCCTTAAGTGTTAACACTTTTCCCTTTTTATGTGCAAGATACATGGAGAGGGTGCTGTCTTCCATAAGCATCGTCACATCTGCATTTATATTTTTCGTCCTCCAAAATATGAAACGATCTCACCAAATTTCTGCTGTAGATGATGCCAATGAACGAGTGTTAAATTGATTCCAACACGTCTCTTTACTATTTGCACCACAACGTTATAATTATCACCATTATGTTTTGTTAGCCCCACTAACAGTTTGAAACTTCTTTTAAACTGTAAAAGAGATGTGGAATAATGAAGAGCGTCACTCATGTTTATTGTATAATGTTTTCAATCAGACTGATTAAAAAAATGATTTGGTGATCAACTAGTTCAGTAAGATACCGCCAGTGGCGGAGTGAGGGATAGTTGGTCCAAATTCAATCTACAATTAGATGATGAAATGCTGACAAGTGTCAGTATGGCTAGAGTAGTTGGAAGAGGTGTTATCGACTCTGCAATCAATAAACTTCCTTTTGAATTACATCTCCCTGGTTATCGATTTTGCGGCCCTGGAACTAAATTACAACAAAGAATAAATCAAAGCGGTATAAATCCATTAGATGATGCTTGTAAAGCTCATGATATTGCATATTCACAACATAAAAATTTAGAAGCAAGACATAAAGCCGATCAAATATTGGAACAAGAAGCTTGGAAAAGACTCCTAGCTAAAGATTCTTCGCTCGCAGAGAAAACCAGTGCATTGTTGGTGGGAAATATAATGAAAGCTAAAGTTAAATATGGAGCTGGCAAACGGCGACATCGTCCTTCATTTAATCAATTATTAAAAGCAGCAGCAGTTGGAAAAAAGAATAATAGCGGTGATGTGTTGAAATCGGTTAAATATGCTTTGAAAAAAGCTAAAGATTACCTAAAAACAAAACCAAATAATATTAAAGCACCAAGAGTTATTCCATTGAGGAAGAAACCATGGGTAGGAGGCGTACTACCGCTAATTCCAATACTTGCAGGCCTGTCGGCGTTAGGTTCATTGGCTGGAGGTGCAGCAACCATAGTGAGAACAGTAAAAGACATAGATCAAGCGAAAAAAACTCTTCAAGAACAAAAAAGACACAATATGGTTATGGAAGGACAGAAGGTTGGGCAAGGACTCTACCTGAAACCGTATGGAAAAGGTTTAGGCCTTTATCTAAAACCTTACAACAGAAATTAAATCTACCAAATCGGGCACTTACAAATTATGATATAACTAAGGTTGCCAACAAATATTTACCACATTTCCGGGGCGTATTCATGAGAGATAATCTACCATCACGTCCTAGGACTCAAGAACAAGGTATAATCAATTTGGATTCTTCAAAGAATACTGGTACTCATTGGACAGCATATTCTAAAAAGGGAAATAAAGTGTTCTATTTTGATAGTTTTGGTAATTTAAAACCGCCTAAAGAATTGTTAAAGTATTTAAAACAGTGTGACATCTATTATAATAGAGAACGCTATCAAAAGCGAAACCCTTGGAACTGTGGCCATTTATCTTTACAGTTTCTGCTGAGAGAGCAAGCGGCAAACAATGTCTAGCTATTCTTTTCTTCTAACTGGTTTTGATTCTGTATTGCATGCATCCATATTTCCACCATTGGAATTGGATGCAAATAGAAATTATAGTGTTGGACTATTACGACTAGAAACGTACAATTCAATACCAAATGTGGAGGCTGGAGTGAACAATAAATTCCATTTCAATTTCGATAATAAATTATATGTTATAGAAATACCAACTGGTACGTATGAAATTGGTGCTATTGAAAGATATCTTAGAACGCTGTTGTTGAACAAAAATAAGTCGCTTGTGTTGCATTTAATGCCAAATCACAATACGTTAAAGACTTCGCTTAAAACAACATTTGAAGTGGATTTTACACAACCCCACAGTATTGGGCCACTATTGGGGTTCAATAAAGTGATTTTACCACCGAACAAAACACACATCTCCAACAATATTATAGATATAAATCCGGTGAATGCGATCAGTGTTGAGTGTAACATTGTAAGTGGATCATATAATAATGGAAACCCAAGTCACAGTTTACACACATTTTCACCATTAGTGGCAGCAGGTTATAAAATAGTGGAAACTCCATCACCAGTTATTTACCTACCCATTAATACAAATTATATCGACAATATCAGTGTAAGATTGGTAGATCAAGCCGGACGTTTGATATCCTTCAGAAAGGAAAGAATTACAATTTGTCTACATATAAAGGAAGGATAATGGGTATTGATTTTAACAACATTTTTTCTTCTTCTTCTTTGGGCAATAATTTTATACTTAAAGCAAAACAAGGAAAAAGTAACATCAGTGCTAAAGCAGAAAGTGAACAACAACGACGTCGACCTTTATCAATAAGCAACGTCAAGTTTTTAAAATCATAGGATACAAAGTGCACAGATATGGATCACATATTAAACATTAATCAAGAGGTTACTTTCAACGACA
This sequence comes from Triatoma infestans, assembly GCA_011037195.1. Taxonomy (NCBI): domain Eukaryota; kingdom Metazoa; phylum Arthropoda; class Insecta; order Hemiptera; family Reduviidae; genus Triatoma; species Triatoma infestans. The sequence goes on from JAAEAF010014037.1 coordinate 423,424, forward strand.
ATATTGAAAGCTATGAATATCATTCGTACACGCCATTTAACTCATCAGGCCTTTCAAGTAATGATGAAATTCGCATCACCATGTTCCAAACTGATGTGTACACATTACCAAGTGAAAGTTATCTGTTCATCGAAGGCAAGTTGGAGAAAGGCGAAGCTGAAAATGCTACTTATGCCAAACTAATAAACAATGCTTTTGCATTTCTATTTGATGAAATTAGATTTGAAATTAATTCAGTGGAAGTTGATAGTGTTAGAAATGTTGGTATTGCTAGCACATTGAAAATATATGCATGCTTTTTCCCCTCTCAAATTAGAGCTTTGGAAAATGCTGGAATTGTTGACCCAAATGAGGCTAACACATCAGCTATAGTTAATGCAGACCAGCGTTTCAACGTTTGTCTACCACTTAGATATCTATTAAATTTCTTTGAAGATTATAAGAAAATATTGGTAAATGTGAAACAAGAATTAATATTAAAAAGATCCAGAAGTGATTTGGATGCTCTTGTTGGTGATGCAGTGACGGCTAAAGATTGTACTATTACATTGGAGAAAGTTGTTTGGAATATTCCACATATTAAGCTATCAGACCAGGCGAAAGTACATATTTATAAGATTATCGAGAGTGGTAAGCCGATACCGCTAGCTTTTAGATCCTTAGAATTACATGAATATCCGAATTTACCTACAACTAATAAAATCACTTGGCATGTGAAAACATCAAATCAATTAAACAAACCAAGATATGTGATTTTAGCCTTTCAAACCGACAGAAAAGATAATATGGCACAGAACAAATCTATTTTTGATTCCTGCTGATCTACGAAACGTTAAGCTTTATTTAAACGATTACAAGTATCCGTACAACGATATGCATTTGAATTTCGAAGAGGGTAAAATTTCACCATTATTTGAAGAATATGTTAGATTTCGTCAAGAATACTATGGAATGACAAGAATCGAGTCGTTATTTGACAGAAAAGGATTTGCTCAAACACCCTTTGTGGTAATTAATTGTGCAAGACAGCCGGATAGGTTAAATACATCTGTAGTTGACATTCACATACACATTGAAACTAATAGACCAATTCCACAAAAAACAAATGCTTTTGTTTAATAATTCATGATACGCTTATGGAATATACACCATTGAATGGTTTAGTACGTAGATATTAGTAAAATGTATTTAAAATAGCTAGAACGTAATATTATTATAATTGGTTTTTTGCTATATTAAAATATTTTATAAATTATGAGAAATGTATAAATTATAATTGGGTTTTTTAAAATATTATTTTATCATAATATGTTATTTTTATAAGATATAATAAATTATCATTCTAAAATGAGTTGGTTTTTTATCGCCCCAAGACCTGCTATTCCTATTGCGTTAGTACGACTAACTCTATCTTTGTTAAGATTGACGTTATCTTATTATGTGTTAAAATTATGACAATAAATTTTTAAAATAAAAAATTATTATAGAAATGTACGTACTAGCCGGATATTCTTATTGCGAAAATTATTATTATTAAAGAAATGTGCGTACTACTAATGGTTTTAAAATTATTTCAAATAAATTCATATTATTATGATTAATTATTTTTTATCAGCCGACAAAGGCGGTAAACACATCTTATCGCGCCAGGATATGATTCACCGACTTTAATTTTATATTTTATCTACACACAGGATGTTCAGCTTCGCCGCCTTTTATCTTATTATGTGTCAATACAATTTTTATCTTTTTATATATATATATATATACATATATATATATATATATATATATATCAGATGTTTATTACTCAGCTTTGTATTTCTAACAAATGGTGGGGGCCTCATATAACAGTATAAATAGTGGAGTAATGTACATTACATCTTCAGCTTTGTTCGTCTTCACAACACTCAGGCTAAGTTTAATTTCTATTTTTTCAAATCCAATTAAGTCCTATGTCTAGGAGGAGACCCTCTGATTCTCTTCGGAGCCTAGAGGAACCGACTAGTTAGCTATTCTTCTCAAATCCAATTAAGTCCTCGCACCATGTCTATGTGTAAGTGGCTAGAAGGAGACCCTCTGATTCTCTTCGGAGCTCAGAGGAACCGACTAGTTCGCTATCCAGATGCGGATGTTCTGACGAACGTGTGTAAGCTAGGGCGCTCGGCAAAGTTCCAATAGGCCCCGATAAAACGCTGCACAAGTAGGCTAAGTTCATCCCGAATCCGCTTTGCGGTCGCTGGATGCGGTACAATCAGGCAGGTGCATAGGATGATGGATTTTTTTGTTTTTAGATGGGCATAGGATGATGGATTTTACATGTAAAAACTATAAGTATAACTATATTTCAGCTAAAATAATGTCTACAATTATTTTGAAGAAGCTGTTGGAACGATCACCATCCATTATTTATAAACGTATTGGAGATTTGGAAGAAAACAAATCATATCCAATTGCGGCGTTTAAGAAGGTGGAACATACCAAGTTCGGTCCTGGTCTGACAGCAGTGCTCCATGACCAAGAAATTCTAATAAGAGTGTTCCTTCCTAAACGATTTGTAGAAGCGTTGAGCGATGAAGATATTCTCACTTATGAAGGTATGTAGAGCAACACATATTTTATTCTATTTCCCCCTTAGCATGTAATATATTTTAGTTTTTATTTTAAGATGGTGATCTTGCGTTAATATATAAAGGAGCAAGGGGCAACTTTAACAATATAGAATTTACCCCATCACATAAACCAGGGGTTCCTTCCAGAAGCAAGAAGGCTAAAAAGACACAAACGGACCAAGATTAATTTTTTTCTGTGTAAGTTTTTACATTATGTCATCTCTATCTTGTGTTAAGTGTGGAAAGAGTTTTTCCAAACCATATAATTTAAGGAGGCATGCTTTAACATGCTTACAAAAAACATGTCCTTACTGTGGCAATATATTTCGCACATTGGTGAAATTCTTAATACACATCTCCTCGTTTTGTATTAAATGTGAGGATTGCAACATAGTATTTGACAAAAAATCTCTTTTCTTAAAACATGTTTGCCTAAACACGCCTCATTCACATAGTATGCCACAAAACACACCCCATTCATCTTCACACATTATGACAGACATTAACAAGAAAGTGTTGAATAAAAAGAAATATCGTATGTTATCGGTCCCTCTACAAGATGGTATAGTAGTTACGGCATTAAATAAATCAGCCCAAAATATTTGTATAAAAAATGTTGACAATATAAAAGACCCGTTGCTATTTTTACAAGAGAAACACAACACTTCTACAGTTGTTGAGTAAAGCTAGAGAAGAGTTATTAATTTTCAAATCATCCATTCTATTGGAATGTGTTTACAGTCGGTATAGGAATTCTGATCTTGAACAGTTTACCGATGCCAATTTTAAAACTTCCATAAAAGTTATTGACGCTAGTTGCAATTTAATTCACTACCTCCGAAGAGTTTTTGCAAAACTTGTGAGCGAGATTGAAGAATTTGAAACTAGCGGATCAAACTGGAAACTGGATTCTATTGATAGCATTGTCATTAGAATAACTAAATTTCGACCTTTAGGTGGAAGAGGTTACATCGCTTTACCAAAGGAAATAGCCGATAAACGGGCAATCATTAACATTTGTAATGCTGATGACTTTTGCTTTAAATATGCCATCTTAAGCCGTCAGTTAAAGAAGCCGCATAGATTATCGACGTATAAAAAACTAAATCATCCTTACAATTTCGACAATATTTCCTTTCCCACACCATTAAAAGATATACGTAAATTTGAAAAACATAATAATGTATCAATAAACGTTTATTCTTTAACCGACGAAAATCTAGTGTATCCTCTAATGATAAGTTCAAATGAAAAGTCTGTAGAACATTTTGATTTGTTATATTTAAGAAACGAAAATACTTCTCATTATTGTTTAATAAAAAATTTATCCAGACTTGTTTCTTCACAACTTAGGAAAAAGCATAGCAGCGCTGTTATATGTAAACGATGCTTTAAAACATTCAATTGCGACTATACATCGGTAGATGGGAAAACACCCGAGGAACGATTAACAACCCATCAATTATTTTGCAATAAACAAAAACCTTGTCGCATTCAAATGCCTTCAGACAACACATATTTACAGTTTACAAACTTTCAACATAAACAACACGTACCAATAGTTGTCTATGCTGATTTTGAATCTATACTTTTACCCGTACACAATGCACCCGGCAGTCCATCAACATCATGGTCTAGACAAACACACAAGCATGAAATTTGTAGTGTTGGGGCTAAAGTTGTCTCTTCACTATCAAATTATCAAAAAGACATTTTCATTTACACTGGGGACGATGCTCTTGAACAATTTATGCAGTATTTACATTCCATTGTTAAAGACGTGGAAACCTTATATAAGGAGATTATTCCAATGACAGATCTATCACCACAACAACGACAAGACTTTGACAATGCCACTCATTGTAGTATTTGCGACCAACCGTTTAACCATTTAGACAAAAAAGTTCATCATCATGATCATCTTAAAGGGGAATTTCAGTGTGCTGCACATAATGATTGTAATTTAAATTTTCAATTACCCAATTTCATACCCGTCTACATGCATAATCTTAGCGGGTATGATGCTCATCCTATTATCTTTGGGACAGGATCCAGGCGACATATGGGTAATACCAAATTCAACTGAGAAATATATAAGTTTTTCGAAAAAATTTAGCGATTGTACGCTATGGCTTAGATTTTTAGATTCTTATAGGTTTTTACCAGACAGTTTAGAACGACTAATAAATAACTTGACTGAATACCCACAAATGGAACAACAATTTCCAAATTATGATGAACGAAAATTACTACTTAGAAAGGGTATTTACCCATACGCCTACATGACAAGTATGGAAAAATTAGATGAACGTTCCTTACCAGCTAAAAAATATTTTTTTAATGATTTAACCGATGAGCACATATCCGATAATGATTATTTACACGCTCAACAAGTCTGGACCGCTTTCAATATACAAACACTTAGAGATTACACAGAATTGTATTTAACAACAGACATAATTCTTTTAAGTGACATATTTGAACAGTTTAGAAATGTGTGTGAATCCATTTACAGCATTGATCCGAGTTGGTATTTCACAACGCCTGGGTTGGCATTTGACGCCTGTTTAAAATATACGCAAGTAAAATTGGAACTATTGACTGATTATGATAAACATCTTATGATTGAATCCGGTATTCGTGGAGGTATCACTTCATGTGTTACAAGACATTCCAAAGCCAATAACCCATACATAAGTGGTTACGATCCCACACAACCATCTAGCTATATTTTATATATAGATGTAAATAATCTATATGGGTTTGCAATGAGTGAATATCTTCCTTATGGTGGTTTTGAATGGGTGGACAATAGTGTGGATGTTACCACAGTTCCTGATGATAGCGATGATGGTTTTATTCTAGAGGTTGATTTGCACATACCAACCAGCTTACACAATCATTTCAGTCAGTTTCCACCACTGCCACATCATCACAATAATAAACTCTATACCACGCTAGAGGATAAACAACATTATGTGATTCATTACAAAAATTTGAAACAAGCTCTGTCGATGGGTGCTGTTTTGAAAAAAGTACATAGAATATTAAAATTTAAACAATCCCCCTGGCTTAAACCTTACATAGAACTGAATACTAACTTACGCGAGACTGCTAAAAACGATTTTGAAAAGGACTTTTACAAATTAATGAACAACACTGTTTTTGGAAAGTGTATTGAAAATAAGAGGAAACGATTGACCATCAAACTTGTCACCACGGAAAAAGCATTATTAAAATTATCCAAAAGACCAAACTTTAAAGACAGGACAATTTTTAGTGAAAACGTTGTTGCAGTACACTTACAACAGGAAACAATTTATCTGGACAGACCTATTTACGTGGGATTTTCGATTTTGGAACTCAGCAAACGGTACATGTATCAATTTCACTACGAGGTTATGTTACCATTTTATAATCATACTTCCCTGAATTTGCTATACATGGACACTGACTCTTTTATATATAATATTCAAACAGACGATGTATACGATGACATGATTGAATTGAAAGACTATTTTGACACTTCCAACTACCCTGTTACGCACAAATGCTATTCAAACCACAATAAGAAAGTGTTGGGTAAATTTAGCGATGAAACTGCCGGAGTTCCTATTCAAGAATTGGTGGCATTAAGACCTAAAATGTATAGCTTCAACATTTTCAACAAACACATAGTTAAAAAGGCAAAAGGTGTTAAAAAAAGCGCTGTGAATAGAATTTCATTTTCTGATTATCTAAATGTGTTAAAAAGCCAAGACCTTGTATTACATGCACAATTCAAAACTATTCAATCTAAACGACACCAATTATACACATATGAATGTAGTAAAACAAGTTTGACATGTTTTGATCAAAAACGTTTCATTTTAGATGACGGAATTCACACTTTGCCATACGGACATTATAGACTCAACAAATAACTATGCACACTCTACAATACACTATTGACGAGAAGTATTTTCAACCATTCTCACTTTTGGACCTATGCATGATCAAAATATGTTTAAATTTACCTAGGAGATCTGATATTTTCCTACTTGATATACCGAAAACTGTTCAGCTTAAATTATTTCATTCATTCTCTGATTATTGTATAACTACTTATAAAAAATGTAATATAGATTTGTATTGTTTTGAAAATATTGAATTTATTGCTGGTCAACCAATGCCTCTATCAGATTACATTGCCATATTGTATTGCAACCCAGATAACAGATCCTTATTATTCCAACACTTTAAAACATTCGCAATAACTATTGAACTGTATTACTTTAAAAAAATAAACATTCTTTCCCATAATAACATTGACTAACTATACAATGATACCAATTCTTATTACAATTTTTGTGCCAAATGTTGCAATTTGCTCCAGCCAAGCACTCCTAAAGGATTAATTTTGACATATCAACGAACTACTGTTCACACTAACAACACTAATCTTCTTTCCGATTTGATATATGATCCTTTTTTCTGGTGTTTCAATTGTATTACATGCCCATTATTTGGTGTGGAAAAATGCTTATGTGATGAGATAATGTAAATATTAGATTATGTCTTTTGTAAATAGATTACTAAAACTGTACTAGAGAAAAATAATTTCTAAGATCATTGTACTAAAAAGAATTATGTCTTGTAAAATAGAATAGTGAAAAATGTATTAAATAATCATAGAAAATAAAAACTTATAATATGTCATTCTGCCTACTTTTTTTTCACCTATAATGTTATAAACATTAAAAAATAAGAACTACATACTAGTTATACTAGTACTGAACATAAGTAGTTATACTAGTTCTGAACATAAAAAAGTGAAATACATAAATCATAGTAGTACTGAATATAAAAAAAAGTGAAATACATAAAAAATAGTAGTACTGAATATAAAAAAAAGTGAAACAATACATAAAAATACACAAAGTATTGAATATCAAAAAATATTAAAGTCTAGCTAGATATTATAAAATGTTTGCCCACGACTTGGAAGCCATTTCGCGGCTCAAAAACATTATTAAAGTCCCTAAAATGTATTTTAGCTAAAATATTATAAGTGTAAACATGAACAAAAAATATTAAAGTGTTTAGCTAAATATTATAAAATAGTAGCCCTCTACTTGGATGACAGTTCACGGCTCAAAAACAATGTTAAAGTCCTTAAAATGTATTTTAGCTAAAATATTATAAGTGTAAACATGAACAAAATATCAAAAAATAATAAAGTGTTTAGCTAAATATTATAAAATAGTAGCCCTCTACTTGGATGACAGTTCGCGGCTCAAAAACAATGTTAAGTCCTTAAATGTATTTTAGCTAAAATATTATAAGTGTAAACATGAACAAAAAATATTAAGGTGTTTAGCTAAATATTATAAAACATAGCCGCAGGTCAGGCATGCCCATCTCGCGGCTAACAAATATTCTTTTTACCTTAGATTGTTTTCAAGCTAGATTTTTCAAAACGTAGCCGCATGTCTCGCATGCCATCTCCCGGCTCAAAAATATTTTTTTTCCCCTGGTTAAAAATCAGATGGGGGTCTCATCGTAATTTTGTAGCCGCGCGCCAGACCCCTGCCTTCGGGCGTAAATTCATAAGTGCCTGGGGCTCAAAAAAAAATGGCCCTAGAACGCCCCAATTACATCTACTGTGCTAAGTTCTCAAATAGCCCGAAGGCTACGCTCTGCGTTCACTCGCCAGCTTAGCTATACAAAAGTGGAGCGAAGATGTTTCCAGAGCCGCGACGAGGACGCGCTGGTTGGGCTTGAATGAGGTTCCGTGACAGAATATCCGTCTCTAGAAACATACACCCTCAAACTATTTGGCTCTAAACTAGTGGGATCGTAGACATTGTATTTGAGAAACTAATATAACAATATATGTTTCGATAGAAATTACAAATCTCAGTGAGTTCTCAAGGTGTTCTACAGATATTTTGTTCTACTTTTACTCTTCGCTTACTTTCTTTGAAAATAGTTGCTCAGAAATGTTGCCAAAAAGCGAAGGCATGAATAAAATCTCAATAAGGACTGTGAAGCAAGGGTTGTTTCTCTGGGAAGATAGGGAAGACTTTATAAAGTCCACTCTTTAAATTGAAAGTCAGATTGCAGCTCTATATGTTCTATTTGAAACTTGGCAGGTACCAGATACATAACGTAAATTGAAGAGCGTGTTTCCTATTGTTGAAAACTTAAATAAAACCAACCTTGAGTCGGAATATTTCTTCTCACTCCTTGTAGACAAAAGACACCTCTATATCTAAATACTATTGAGAAGCTTTAGTAAATTATTTATTTATATTACTTAAAATAGCTTGTTGAGCCGCAGGTCGGACTCCCCTGATTTAGATAAAAGAATTATATAATAAACTAAAATAACACTTTAGACGAAAACATAAATCCAGGACTCCCCCAAAAGCTGCCTTAAATGAATTTTCCGTGAGAAATGTTTCAAATAAAAGATGTAGCTCTTAAAATGTGTAATTGATATACCAAGTTTAAAAAAAATTGAGAGGGAGTCGTTTCGAAAAAGTGTAAAAACTGAAATATCCATTCTGCAAAATGCCCTCAAAACGGTCGAAAATTTGACTCGCAATACTTCATCTTACAGCTGTAAGAAAAAATAACAATATAAAGAATAAAAAGGAAAAAATAAGATGGATGATTAATAAAATAAATAATACATTATAATACAATTTTTTATAATAATCGATATCACCAATTATAATACTCGATAAGTGCAATTATAATATCGTTTCCTTTTTTTCTTCTTTTAATCAAATACTCATTTGCTTTTTTTTTATGATCCATAAAACAGTAAGGCTCACTTGTATTCATTTATTCAATACTCCAACAGATCACTGTGCTAGAAATAATAAAAACAAATTGTACAAAGTAACATTTAAAAAATAAAAACACTGTTTGAAAGCACACGAGTTTTTTTTCCATTGTGTATTCAATATTTATCAACAAGCGCTCTATGATTAACAACACTAAGCTCTATTTTTCAAAATACAATTAAAATGGGATTCATATATAGATTATATATATTTAGATATTCGTCCTTACATTTTAATTTATTTATTATTTACTTTAAACGAAATAACAATACTTACAATTAATTTTTTATTGCGTTAAGGAAGAGGGTAGAGGATTATCTTATTTTAATAAATAATTCCCGGATTTTAATTCTCTTTTTTAAACGTTTCATATTCAATAAATCCAACAAATAACTACAACTCGTAAATATTATTTTCGGCGTCATTTAGAAAAAAGAAACATTTCAAAAAAGAATTTGAAGTCCAGAAACCATATCATGAATAAATTCATTCATTTGGCATGGGGGAGATGGATTATTTGTATTTTATGATTTATATCCTCATTTAATTTACAACATCAAGATTATTTTGATAATAGAGTTTTAAAAATTGAGTATATAACAGTTTTCTTTATTCATTTTCAAAATTTGCATGAAAAATTTTTTGTCCACTTACTGACTAGATTAACATTTTCAGATAAAAGCTAACAAAAAAAAAGTTTTTTTTTTTTATACCTTACTTTCGCTTTTAAACACTAGAAATATCTTAATACTAATCTTTGGTATGTTTAGCCGATGTATCTCTTTTATTTATATACAAAGAGATATAATAATGGTAACAAAAAAGGTTTTATTAATAATATTATAAATTGATGTAAACCAGAAAACATAGGTCTAAGAGCGCTTATTTTACACTTACTTAGGGTGCTATTGTGCAAAAAATTCTTTTTTCCATTTTATTTGCAAATAATTGTTTTTGTTTATTATTGAGCTGTGCTGTAAACTACCTATACATTGTTCGTAATTATTATACTATTAATTACTAAGAAAAAATATTAACAAATTTTGAGATCAGTTACCTCAAGAGCGTTTTTTTTTTCTTTTGTGTTTGTTTAATTTAAATATATATAGTTTCTAATGGCTCAAAAAAAAATTAATAATACTATTTTCAAGTTTTAAATTGGGAAGCAAATTGTATTGAAGGTTCATAATTTCTGAAATTAACTGCATGTTTGGCGATGTCTTCAATAGTGCATTTTCTTTCTTTACTCAATTCTCTACAGCAGCAAGAAGATGAAAACACGAATTTTTTATTCTAGTGGACCATGACATTAAATCTGAAACTGATAAGATTAAGAATACTATTTAGGTTGGAATCCTTATTCCAAAATTGTGAATGCAGATGTACTTGATATTTTAGGCACCTGCTTGAGTTTAGTATATTCGTAATAGGACAACTTATGCTTCATTACACGCATACTAACGTCCTAACATATTGCTATAAGAATACAGACCATTTTATATATATATATAACACTGGAAGATGCTACTAATAATGACGACGGAGATCCGTTTATAACCACTCACACTAAACGTCTAAAACCTAATCTAGTGGCCCACCAAATCTCATAATCGTGTAATATCTTGGAATCATGGGAAAAACGTTTACATATTTATATACAAAGAAATTGTTGCTTATGATAATCAGGCTGAACGTTACAATACTTCCAAAAAGATATTCTACCAGATATTTAGTAATGTGCGAAAAAATTATAATTTTATTACGAAGCATTTCGTTCTGGCTACTGTGGTAATTTCGTCTCCTGACTCTAACAAATGTGATATCAGAAGGCGAAATCCTGCTATGCAAAAGAACTTTAAGTTTATGAATGTTTTGAACGATATGTTTCAGGGATCTTGGTGTTCCTGCGGATATATCAGCTCAAAAACACCAACATACTATAAACAAACAGGGCTTGCATTTGTATGCTGATTTATGGAGGTTTTGGATTTAATTTAACTGATAAACATTACCAGCACACTTGTGGACAATAAATTACAAAAATAAAATATGTACAAACAGAGGCAAGTAAAAACAGCACATACAAACAATACGCTAGAAATTTACCATAATCGATCTTTTGAGTTTGGATTAGAGTTTGCAAGAACTTTCAACAATTTTCACAGAACCAAAAAAGTTGAATGTAAAGAAATATTTGTTACTGTATTATGTAAAGTATTTGAGTGATTGCTAAAAATTTCGTATTATGCATATGGGATGCACGGGATAAACTGTGTCTATCCCTTCCAGAACGTTCATAGATTCTAAAATTCATTTATTCTTGTATTTATGATTATTTTAAAAGAAAAAAAAAACGCTCCGCTATACAATTAAGTTCATTATATATAATGAACTAAAATATTCTTCATTGACAAATAAAAATAGAATTATCCCAACCAATTTTATAATTATCTTTTCTTTTTGGCAAAGAGAAAAAACTAGGAATAAATCCTTAATATTATCTTTAATAATACTCTATAAAGACTGCCTCATATGCTTTAGGCATTTAAAAAAAAATCTTAACAATATACACTTTATTACCTGGATTTCCTTTAGGCTTTATTTATTTTTTCTTAATTTTCATTCATTAAAAAAATGAAGAATTATATAAATGAAAGAAATGCGTAGAATTAACAAAAATAAAACAATACAATGGAGATCGTAATGGAAAACAAAAACGAGATAAACATCACATTCATTCGATGTAATAAAGCTTTATTTTTTTATTTGCTGCTACGTTTTCCTAAAATTACAATTAAATATTGTATGACGTGCAAGCTTGTACTTTTTGACCTTTAAAGAGAAGTGAATAAACAATTTTTGTAAATATTTTATTATTATAAACGTTTTAAATGAGATTTATTATTAAATTTATAATATTGTATTGTCTTTTTTTTATTTTAATTTTTGTAACAGGACAGTATTTTTTTTAGTTTTATTTTGGAGAAAAGGGTACTGGGCTGTTCTCTTTTTTTGCATTTTTTCGAACATCAAAAAATAAGCTTAAAATTATTAGTGGATAAAAACATTTTCACAAAAATACCTTTTCATAAATCTTTAAAAGAAAATGACTTCATCAGCCTCCAACTTGAAGTATGTTAATTGATGGACACCTTATATAATAAGGCCTTATGAGAGTAAACTTTTACACAAATTTACACATTACTTTTGCACTTCGAACTCTTACGGTATAACTCCTGGTTGAAATCGCTACATTAAAGGATAGAATGGATTCCCTTAGGCAAGTTTTCTAATTTAAGAAGTAGACAAATTTACATAGTGACATCTAGTCAAATTCTATTTAATCTAGTTTTGTTTCTCTACAAAATTAATTAATTGAAATTATAAAAGTGCGCTTGCACTGCAAAATCTTTCTACATCACATTTTCTATAAATTGTTAAGTTTCGTAGCTTTCATTTTGACAAATAAATATCAGAAACAATAATGTTGTATATTGTGGACGAACTAGCCAATTTTTTGGTTTATTTACATTTTAATTGAATTACTTGTGACCTCTTTACTAGACGAAAACACATACAGAGGTTAAATAACTAATTTGGAGAAACTAATTTTACTGAATTATGCAAAATTCGGGTACTTGCAAAAATACATGTTCTTGAATATTTAAACAATCATTATATCTCGATAATAATGAGACCTCAGAATGCCGGCGTTGCTCCGCCTATTAACAAAAAAAAAAAAAAATCTTTCCTATACCTGTTATAACTGCGTTTGTTTTTACCACTCTGCTTTTTTTTAAAAAAATGAAAGAAAAAACATTTAATTTGGCATAATCAAAAATTTACAGAAAAGTGTGGTAGCTCGATTATATTGAGTTGCTATAAACCACAAACATTTTTTTGAATTAGAAAATAAAAATTTAAAATGTAAGTTTAAACTACGCAAAAAAATAGAAAACGCAAAAAAAAAGAAAATCTTTTGTCAAGGAGAAGAAAGCTATCTTGTCCTTCGCCATAGCAATATTAACAAGTGAGAGGAACTACACTTATATTATATATATATGTATATATATATATATAACAAAGGGAGAAATATCATTGGGACCAGATTGTGATATTCAAATTATTAGTAAGTCTTTGTAGCGCAACTTACATAAACTCAACAGGAGTTGACTCAACAAGAGAAGTCATTATGTTCGCAAAAAAGTCTCCTTACTAGTTGAGCTACCAACAAAGTGATCGATCAGTCAAAAAACATCACAGTGCTTTGTTTTAATTAATACAATATACTTTGGTCACCATTTAATTTGCAGAGCATTGCTTAAATTGTGATGGGGTACATTCATCCATCAAGATTTTAATACATCAATTATAAACATAAATTAAACCATATACATCAATACAGTTAATCTGAACTTCTAAATTAATACTAAACTTCAATGTTAAAATTAAACTGTAGTTTGTTTTCAATTAGAATGAAACTACAAAACTTTTATTGAATTAAAAAAAATTTAAAAGATAACAAAAAATTAACAACTGCTCAGAACCCTTCTTTCCAATCCCTTCTTTCCAATGTAAAAATTACATGTCTCCAAAAATACCCGCAAATGTCTTTCTTAAATTTTTCATTGTATCTTCCGAATCTTCACCAGGAGCACCTGTCGACTGTGCCGATGCAGAACTCTGCCGTCCGAATGTAGGACGTGCAGTTGCTGCAGGTACAGCCGCCGTCTGTCCAGCTACCCCAGATACTGAGCTCACCGTGCTTGATTGGGAAGCTGTAGACAAGCATTTATAGATTTTCAACTTTACCGCAGGCGATATTATTGAGAGGATATTCAAATGTTAAAATTATTTCTAGTTTTTTTTTTTTTTTAAATGATATCATTTATAACTAGCAAATTAAAAATAGAGAAGTATTTCATTTCGAGTTAATGGAAATGAAATACTTAAGAAAAAGTAGAGGTGAAAACGAATAGAAACAGGATGATAAGTTTGCATCAATGGTCCTTGAGGGTAATGGACTTAAAAGTTCGAGCATTTGTCAAGAAAGAACTGACAGCCTGACGGGACAGTGGCTGGGAAATGAATATGGGAAGGAAGGATAAGAATTAATCAGGGGTAAGGGCTATGTAAACACTTAACTACATCAAAAAGAAAAGAAAAGAGGGCTAATCCGGAGATCGATAACTGAAAAGCTCTACATAAATGACATGAGAACTTTTGTTTGTGATGTTGATTATCATTCATAGATTGCTAGCTGCTGCAAAGGTAACGAAAAACATAGCTATTTCTAATCATGCTTTAGTCAAATATATTTACAAAAACTCTGTTAGAAACCAATCAGGAAGCGGCACTGCTAGCTTTCAAATTTGGCCTTCAGTTTCTTGTTGATCTTATTGTGATACCTAAATGGAATATCAAATTTCAGCTGCTAGTTTTCATTTTTAAGAAATTTTGTCTTACTCAAACACACACCCTGCTTTCTTTTTAGTGGTAAAAGAAAGTAACAATATTCAACTTTCCCTTTAATTTGCTTACCCTGAGAATCTCTCCTAGGTTGGGGACTAGGTCCAGAAGGAAGATCTCTAGAAACATCATCCTCGTCAACTGTACTAGATACGGAAGATCTAGAGGTAGCCTTCGTCATGCCGGAGACAGGTGGCCGGAGTACGTTCTGGAAATATTCATATTTTAGTAAGTTAGAACATGATAACATAATTCAAATAGAAGCTAGCAGCAGCTAATATTATACGTTAAAATTAGGACATTTTTGGACCAAGAAAGCCTTCCTCTTACCTGCATCTTCTGACAAACAAGGTCGGCGATTAATCTTCTATCTTCTTCTTGTGAATCACCCATTAGACTTAATGCACAATCATTCACCTCTATAATAGCTTCTCTTCCATCACGTCCTACTATAACTTCTAACGCGCACATATCCAGTCCTCCAAAGAGCTCTGACACTGCATCTATCCAATCTATAATAATAGAAACTTTTAGAAATAGTACTTCGACAGATTTCAAGCATTGCGGATACTTCATGATAAGATAGCTACTGAAAGTTCATAGATGATCAGAATATCGTCTCGATGATCTTCAGAACATCCTAGATTATATTTTAAGAAAATGCAAAAGCTTCCATTCGCATAGAAGATAACTTCCATACAACGCAGGTAAAACATTAGGAAGCTCAGGTAAATTCAAAGAGCGAATTCCCAAAGATTTGTTCAGACAATTTCTTGCTCTCTTCAGGATGTAGAGAGGTACTTTATAGGGGTTCTCTCTACGAGGGTCATTCAATAAGTAACGAGACAAATCGCTGAGCTCAAAAACGATTTATTTAATCAATACATGAGTTGGCTACTCTTCAACATAGTCCCCAGCAACATGTATACACTTGTCCCATCGTTCTTCTAGTTGATGTATGCCTCTGGTATAAAATTCTTTGGGTTGATCTCGAAGCCACTTTTGCACCTTATTTTTAATTTCTTCATTGGATTGAAAATGTTTCCCACGTAGAGCCTCTTTCAGGGGTTCAAACAAATGGGGCGAGGGGCTGTAGGGGGGATGTGGAAAGATCTCCCACCCCACTTTCTTTTTTGAAGTGTTTCTTGAGTTAACTATGCCGTGTGTGGACGCGCGTTATCATGAAACAAAATCACGCCTTTAGTCAAGAGTCCACGACGTTTCGTTCAAATGGCAGGCCTTACTTTGTTTGTGAGCATGTACTTCTTCAACTAACAGTAATAAGACTGTTGTCCTGGATTAACGCGTTAATGCGAGATTCAGGGAGGAAGTTGGAACTTCAACCGGTCGACCGGTCAACGTCGTTGCTCGTCACAGACACTTACACGGCCACTTTTAAACTGTTCTACCCATTTGTAAACGTTCGAACGGTTCAAAAATTATTCTCTTACACTTCCAACATTCTTT
The DNA here is from genome assembly GCA_011037195.1 of Triatoma infestans. Taxonomy (NCBI): domain Eukaryota; kingdom Metazoa; phylum Arthropoda; class Insecta; order Hemiptera; family Reduviidae; genus Triatoma; species Triatoma infestans. The sequence continues at coordinate 439,805 of JAAEAF010014037.1, forward strand.
CGTGGATTTCACTACCTTCGAAACCATTTCACTACCCTCTGCAACTAAAAATCTAATCACTGAGCGTTTTTCTTCCGATGTGCAATGCTCGAGCGAGAACTCGCCATTGTTAACTGAATACATTTGAGGTTATGCTTACCAAGCACTCTCGAACAGCTGATGAGAAACTAAGTACAAGGATGCCAATTTGACGCACTGAAACTATTGTGTGGATTAAACAAACTGTCCTGAGTTACAGCGATTTGTCTCGTTACTTGATGAATGACTCTCATATAACCGGAATCTGTATTTTAGAAAGTGGTTAACAATACTTTGCATTAAAGGCTTTGATGAGTATCATCTTGATGTAGTCCCGCAATTTCGGACAGGCAGATTTTATTGGATTGTTAGGTCTTAACAATCCAATAAAGGATCTTAACAATCTTGAGGTCTTCAAGGCGGCGGAAGTCTGGGTAATCCCGTATCGAAGGGAATGAAAAAATAGCCTGAAATTAGCGAATTTTTCTTTATGAATATATAATCTGATTAGTATTACATTCTATTATCTAACAATAATAAATACATGAAATATTGAAAATCCAAATATTACCCAATTAAATTTATTTATATTAAATAAATATATTTTTTAGCAATTTTGCTGACGGATTTAAATCCAAAGCAAGAAATGTTTTCCGTTTTCTTTTTCTGATTTATTCGTGAATGTTATATATTCTTTTTGTCAAATAAAATATTATTATTATCCAGAAAGTTTAATAATAAATTTTTATATAGCAAAATATGTTATTGTGACCTCGTAGAATGCAGGAAGACAGTCTTCGCCTTTGGTGCGAGAAAGTCGAGGGTTTTGATTCTCGTGAAGGGTAAAACAGAATTATATTAACCTAGCATTGTGGGAGAAAATGGAGAGATATCCTTAGCAACGAAGAGCAAAATTAAAAGACGAAGGGCTGTTGTTCCAAAGTTTAGTTTACAGGCAGGACGGAATCCGCAAATGTCTAAATTCAATGAAACTATCAAATATTAATTCTGTGAATAAGAGTCATAGGTAACTTAAAAACCTTTGTTGTTGCCCAACAAACAGCTGGTTTTTAAAGTAAAGATATAATTTCATAAATTTCTCTTGTATGATGATCAACACTTACTCTTATATCTATCCAACATTTGTATTTGTTCCAGCATAGCTGATCCAGTATTAGTTTTCCAGTTTCCTGATATTGATTTCCTCCTAAATAAAATAAGTGAGAGTTATATATTTTATAATCATAATTTTCTCAGTTATGTATATTAACAAATAGAATATAATTGTATAATATGAAAAGTTTACAGTAACAGAATGATAAATAATGCCACATAATAAGCGATTTGTATGAGTGTTTTTTTGTCTGTTGGAATTGTGATATTTATGTTTTTTTGCTCAATGAACAATGTCTCCCAACTTGGAGGACTAGAAGATTTGATTTTGGAGTCCACTTTTTTAGATAGGTTGCTTTCATTTCGCTCAGAGTTCTCCACTCTCCAAGCCATCCAATATAAATCACGAAGATGGATTTTTGTTGTCAACCTGCTAGAAAGTTCCTGGGAATAGAGTTAATAAGGAAATCATGGAAAGTATAAGGAGACCATTATTAAAGATCAATCGTGAAAAGAGGTTACAATGTAGTGACCATGTCTGAAAGAAATACTTTAAGATTGGAAAACTGAAAGGAGAGGAAACAGGAGTAGGTTAATTCTGAAATGTCAAAACACTTCCGACGAGGGCATAATTACTTGGCAACGAATGAAGAACAATTGGACCATGAACATCTTGAGGTCCAGAATAAAGAACCGGATATTACTGTAGTTTTTAATAGATTTCTCTATTAAGGAAGATCACTTTTGGGAGTTTTTTTAAAAAAAAAAGAAACAAAAAGTAAAATAAAATACAAAAAGTGTTTATTATCAGATTATGGGGTCAAGACTGAGATTATCAAACCGAGGTAAAGTCACAGTGAATTAGAAGTTAAGAATCTTTAGGTAGTGTTTCCGATTAGAGTTATATTCACATGTTATTTTGTATGGGTTCATTATAGAAATACCAAGTCTGACTTGATCTTTACATTAGCGCTAGCCTGTTGGGGAGAATGTAGATTTTATGACCCAACACCATTCAGTTAAATTTTGTAGCTGAAACCAATCCTTCCAAAACTAAAAAAAGAGTTTTATGTTACTATACGATTCGTTTCACAACTTACATGAATGCCTTATAATTCTGTCCTATCTTCTGTATATGTATGTCATATTTTGAATCTACATATGGCTCGCATGTGCAATATGTATTCGCTACAGCTACGATAGATGCTACATCCTGAAAATCCGAATTTGTCTCCACTTTCATCTTACCTAAACCGGAATGCGCATGTCCTATCTTTACTACTGCAGGAAGTTTGCTGGATGTCATCTACAAAATAAACAAAACTGGGTGAAATTATTTATTGTTCAAATGATGTATCTTTCTTTCGGCATGAAACAGTTTGAAAATTAAGATAATAATTGCTTAAAGAAATAAATACATTAATAAAATTGGCGTGAAACTTTCTTACTGTAATTATTTCAATTTTAATTGACAAATTTTTTCAAATTTGGAATTTTTACCAAGAGTTTAGTTGGCCAAAAATATATGGAAACCTTGTTGGGAGGATTCAGAGATCTAAGCCTCCCTGCCGATGGTATTTCTGCCTAACAGCACGAACAACACTTACACATTGATACCACCATACTCATAACATATACGCAGAAACTAGTTAATTATCAGAGATATTATCCGTGATAGCCTGCTACATTTTGTGGTCATCGACCGGTTTCAGGCGTTCGCCCATCACAGGTTATCTTGATAAAAGAGTGATAACACAGACTTGCATAGAGCAAAATCTGCAGTAATATTTTTAAATTATAACATAAATATATACATTTTAGAGTGTATAAATTGCACTTACTCTGTGCAAGTCTGTGTTATCACACTCTTTTATAAGACATCCTGATGACAGGCGACGCCCGAAACCGATCGATGACTACAAAATGAGACTGGCTATCACGGATAATATCTCTGATGCTTTTCAGCTCTGCGGACCCGAAGCTAACTAGTTAGTTAGTTGATATCTGCAACTATCTGTATTTATCTGGCCTAGAAATAACTATCACACTTTCACATTGTATCACTTTACAGACGACCAAGTTCTTTATAAAACACTGATCCGAAATAGTCAGTCACAAGTGATTTTCTAGGCTGCAGTGGCTGGCCACTCCCTTTACATATCTAACAGGTGGTGAGAAATTGTAATTATACATGTAGGTTGTTAGAACATGGAGCTAACAGAATTTATTGCAGATTTACAGTCCAACAGCACCTCTTCCAATTCCAACATAACTAACTAACTGAGAGGTAAGCCTAACTGATACGAAATCTCCTGGATATCAATTTTTCCAGGAAAAATGTTTCAAATAGGAGTTACAGTTTATACACATGCAGTTGGTTTATGCAATTTAAAGAAAATAGTTAGAGCCATTTTTGAGAAAATTGCAAAAACTGAAGAAGAAACAAATCATGCAATAAATTTACACTTCCGGTCAACGGTTTTAACCAAAACGTTCTTGTCGGAACCCTTCATTTTAAATGGAATATTAAATCTGAAATCCTTTAATTTTCTCAGATAGAACACACATTCACACAGATCATACAGTAAAACCATTTTTTTCTTAACTGAGGGTACCCCAAACATGTATTTCCAGTGATTCAAATCAGATTCCCTAAATTTGAAAAGATCGCAAGAAAACTCCTCTTAAAGCAGTAAGAGAAAGCAAAAAGTTGCTGAGTTTGGAAGAACCAAGTTATTTTTGGAATCTACAGCAACAACTTCTGCAATTCTAACTTCACCAGCACTAGTAACAGTCATATTATAATTTTATTATCAATGCTAGTCAAATTATAATAATTGTTGCAGTTGGTTCCGTATTGCTAGAAAGCATGACAGATATTTTCCTTGATAGCCTGCTTTTTTGGTGGTCATCACCGGTTTCGGGCTCCGCCCAACCGGATGTTTTTGGCAAAACCGTGTAATAACATAGACTTGCTCAGAGCAATTCAGTCAGTCACAAAAAATATCTCTGATAACTTATAAAAACAATAACAAGGTTTATTAGAATGAAGTTATGAAACTAATTACATACCATTTCCTTAAAATTTGGATAAAATGATTGATCGATCAAAGGAAAATTCTCTTTTCCCATTTTCTTTTGTAGTGAAATCAAATGACCAAATACCCAAGGTTTATCCTATAAAATTTAATGAAAAAATGTTAGATTATAATTTATATAATTCTAAAAGCAATATATTGGTATAAGTAATAAGTTGGTATATTAAACAATAATTATATTATAAATTATTAAGAAGAGTTTACCTGAAAATTATATATCGCTGAAAGAGTATTGATACTAGGTACTCCTCCATACTTGAGACCAAGTAGTATTGATTTGTAATCTTCACCAGCATCTTTAAGATTCTGACGGACAAGTACGAAGTCAGGACGAAATGATCTGGAAATTTTTAAAATGATAAAACTGTAGCAATGGTTATTTATATCTGAAATGAAAAACCAGGTATTTGAGAATGTTCTTTAATAACAAAAATAACATCCAACCTTGCAACCCTAGTTCCGTTTCTAATGACAGCCATGTTCACTAATGTTCCTTGGTCAGAGTTAGCAATAAGAGAAAGCTCTCGAAATTCAGCCTGTTCCACTCGAATATCATAATCTCCATGTATACGTCGCACTCTGAAATATTTGGACCTACAACAAAAAAAAACTTGTGTGAAACAATCACACGACTTTCTCTTGCTGAGGTTTACAAAAATTTAATAGATGATTTTTTTCAAACTTATAATTTTTACTAAATATTTGTTTTCAATTTTATATCTATGGAGAATCTAAACTTAATAAAATTACTTTTTTAAGAAAAGAACTCCCCCTCCTCCAAAACTTCTTTAAAAGAGCTTTCTCGAAAAAAGTTATCATAAAAGTGATAGGTCTCTGTATTCATAGTTAATGCAACAAATTTAATGAAACCATCGGTTTTTCGAAACAAAAGGATTTATACACATATATACTTGAACCCATTAAAAGTTGATCAACAGGAATTACTTAGAAGAAATTTAATTTACATTACTGATAAGTATTGCGATATAAACAATGCATTCAACTCACCAATCAGTATTCTGGTCATCAATTACTAACAGTGTAAAACATCGATCTTTATTATATGCTGGCCTGGCAGTTGATACTGCAGCACCTATTATCAGAGGACGTAAACTGTTTTTAAATGGTACATGTCAGCTAAAGCAAATCTGAATTTTCTATAGAAAAGTCTATAAAATTGACAATATCTGAAAAATCGGAGATAATGTACTGTGATAAATTTCAGAGCAGGTTGCTGCACTGAAGAGTAGCAGAGTACTAAGTTTATTAGTCTTCAAATGGATTATTATAGTTATTTGCTAAAATATAGCTATGTATTACTTAAGTTTGCCTTTTTCAATTTAGGCTTCTGAACCTATTATTACGAGAATTGTAGATTACTAATCATGTTCAAAGTTAGAATTGATGTTAATCTGATAATACAATGTTTTTATACCAATCAAACTTGCTCCCTGTTCCTTTGCAGCACCAGTGAGAGATTGCACCCTTTGCAGTAAACTCTCCCTAGTTTTAGCAGGACTAGATGGGGCAGAGGTAGTTTTGGGCCCTCCACCAGGTCGGGAAAACGATAGTGAACTTGGCGGCGGTGGTTGTTGTGCGGCCACAGATCCACTAGTGTCCGGCATCGCGCCAGTAGTAGTTCCAGGTGGAGGCTGTTGGGAACTAGGAGGTCGATCACCTTCTGCTGGTCCGTCGTCTAGCTCGGAAGAAAGATCTCCCGAGCTAAACCTATGCGAGGTTAAACTGATAAAAGTTGTTTCGACCAATAACACAAATTACCATGCAGATTTTCATATATTTATCTACTTAGAGAGATAAATCAGCACTAATTTTTTATAGCGTGCAATCTTGAAACATTACTTTCACCCAACATTTACATAAAAAAAAATAATAATATGCTCTATTTATACTTACAATTCACTACATGTCATATACTTTTTTTTTCTTGCAACAAACTACATGCAAAAAAGATTTGAGAGATTAATAATGAAGCTAATTAAAAATAAATGGTTAAAATTCGCTTTGTTGATCAAATTTTTATAAACTTAAATTTAAAAAAAAGTCCATAAATTTCGATAAAAATTATCATACTTTTCGATAATTAATTGTAATCTAAGAGTTACATTAGGGCGAATCAACTCAATATTTCTGAAATGAAGTCTTCTAAAATGTTGAAGTAAGAAATATGAAAACAAATGGATTTTAGAAAAAAATTAAAAATTTTGTCTATTAAAATGTTTCTGCTTCAATTTTAAAAATTAGCGTTTAATCTGATTCATTGTCATCCTAAAGTCTCCTATTTTAATCGCTTAAATTGATCAGTGAGTGTGTGTGTGTGTCACATATAGACCATTTTCTAAAAACCACTTTTTTGGACTTTCTTGGAAACTTGTATTTCCGGTGAAAACTCAATTTCGATAATCTGGCACGATCGCAATACTTCCTCTTACTATTATTAGTAAGAGAAAGTAAAAAGTTGACTCTACTTTCAACCGTATTAATTTTAAAGTCATATGTAAATTTGTAAAGTAATCTGTTATTCTCTGATCTTTTACTTTATTTTTATTTAATCTTATGTCGCCCTTCAACAGACCGAATATTAATATTTATATTTATCTCATACTGAGATGGTTTTTAAACTTTCAGCTTTATATTACAACTCTTAACAAATTAAATTCCTTATGCAAATTTTTAACACACAATTGATTATTGCATAAATTTTCATAATATTGTTATCAATATTTTTAGAGAGAAATGAGAAGGAAAATTTTATATTCATTAATCATCGTCCAATTTAAACTTTTAATAAAAGATAAAATAAAAAATAACCCTTGGCCAAGATTAGAACAGTAACTTTTGTTTAGATTGATCACCACTCGGTATCCAAATCGATCGGATACTTTTAGCTTATCCAGAGTAATTTACTCTTTGGGATCATCTCTACTGAAGATAATGTTTGAAGGTTTAAGAAGTTTTGGATGAATAATTGTGAGATACCAAAATATTTTAAGAAAATTAGGAAAAGGTAATTTAAAATGGAATTAAACGCCTTTATATAAGTACAAATTCGTGTTCACATACAAATATCGGCTGTTTTTTTTTTGCAAGCAGATTAAGTTTTGAAATTTATTAAATCTAAATACTCGGATGAGTCCGAGAGGATATCTCACGCAAGTAAATTTTCCAATGATGAATGATAACATATCATTCAACAATCTCAAAAAGGAGGGACTAGATTAGCAAATTTTTCAGATATCTTGCAATAGCTTGGATATCCTATCCTAGCAGCTAAAAAACTACACATGGGATCTGCAGAGATGTGTAAGTATTTTGGTTTAACATTTAACTCTAGTCCTCCAAAAATCAATCTTCCACCTGCTTTCATTTTATAGTTTTAAAGAAGGCTAGAGAAAAATACTTTATTGTAAATAATAAATTACAAACATGGGTTGCTTAAATAATTTGGGTTTCTATGACACAAGGCACCATACCAATTAGCCTTTAGATAATGTTAAGACAAATCAGACAATATAAAATATAATAGCTTGAGGGAACTTATCAAGAGCAACAAAATAAAAAATAATGTTTAAACATAAAGAGAATTTGTATTATCAGTACCGTTAGTAATTGCTCTCTTTATTTTGTACAAAGGAAGGTACCAAGTTCAATAAATTCATTGACACCGTTTAACTGGAATAAGAGGTGTGTAACTACATACTTGGCAAGCCGAAATTGCCATAATTTTTTTTCATATATACTAATAAAATAATAATAATTGAATCGCATAATTAAATTATTAATTATTTATGATTACAATTTATTTATAAGTAGAAAAAAATATTGGTTGGCTGAGGCCAAAGAAAAAAACTTTTTTACTGTAAAAGTTTATTTATCGATATTTCGGACATCTTTGGTGTCCTTCTCTCAGGATCTGATAAGGAGTAGTAAAGAGTTAGATTTTGTTAGGTGTCCGAAACGTCGACAAATATACTTTTAAAGTAAAAATGATTTTTTTTTTTCTTTGGCCCCAGCAAACCAACGTTTTGTTTGTCTTATTAACAACGGCCAAACATAACTGTTGTTTATATTTATAATTACTTATTATTTATTTATAGTTAATTCTCCCTATATATGATGATTTATCATTCCTTTAATATAAAACGGATTCATAAGGAAGCCATAAAAGATGTTCTAGATCGCAGTAGATTTGACACAGGCCCACACCCTTGGATATCTATCATTTATCTTAGAAAAAAAAGACGAAATTTATAATAATTTAGTGATTCTCATGACGAATCCCTTTTGTAGAGTCTGTGAGATAGAGGAAGGAGGAAATACCAATCTGCTTGCGCTGTGAGGAAATTAGGTTCAGGACCTTTGGTCGGAACAGGATAGGATGTCTGTGGAAGAGCTTAGGCAATTTCCTCTTAAGGTTACGGTCCGATTTGTTCGGACTGCGGTGAATCTTAGATGGTTTAGACCCGGCTGTGGATAATTGTTCTAGACCCGGTTTGTTGTCGTTTTTCTTGGGCTGGCTATATGGGCCCATTGGGGATTTGGATAGCGTAGGGTTTGATCCTTCCCCACCGACAAATAATAATAAATAATGGTACTATTATACAAGTAATAAGTATATGTTCTTTTACTTTAAAAACTAGAAAGAAACTAATTTAAACTCATAATATACATAAATAATTTTGTATTATATATGCCTCTCCAGATGTTTTTTACAAAGTAAATGGCAAGCCAAGAACACACATGCAGCCCTTGCTAGAAACCCTTGTCGCGTTGTTGCCAACTTGTTCATGCCCTTTCGCTTTTTTTTAAATATTTATATAATGTTGGCAAGGGATTTACCTCACATGTCACCCAATAGAATCCTTTTCTTTTGCCACACTTTTCATAAAATTTTTATAAGGAACTTATCATATTATTTAGTTTATCATATTTGCTAAAACAAGTCGTTATCAACTTTAAAAAACTGGTTAAAACCTTTACCATTCATACCACTTAATTTTAATTTATAAATTAAGAACATTTTTAAATTATAAAGCGACTTAATTAGCGCTTTTATTAAGGCATCTAAAAATAAGGAATTGAAAAGTCAAGTGTAAAATATTCCCAGATTTTCTCTAACCCAAATTTTCACAGCTTTAATTGACAAATTTTCTTCAAGTTTAGTGGCCTTATTATGCGTGTGGGTCCGGACAGTATACCGTTACTGATGACATTTCTTCAATTAGGGTCTAACTTTTCAAAGAAACCTCTTAAAAATCCACTTTTCCAGAAAACTATTTTAAATCAAAATAATAATAGGGCTGTATGTTGTTTTATAATGAAAAGAGAAAGTTTAAAGTAACTCGTTTGGAGCCGAAAATTGAAAACCAGGGGGGAAAAAACCAGGAAAGTCGTATTTTATATTTGCCAAAGCTATTGAATTGCCAAATCAAAGAATTTCAACTGTTAAATTATTTTGTCCACATATCCAAACACCCAAACACAGACTATAAAGAAACTACATTTCAAAATTTGGCATTATTATCATCTCACTTATTTAAATCAATAAGGGAAAGTAAAATTTAAAATCTTTTTAAGAAAAAAATTTGCTACATTTATCCGTTTATATTTGTTATTCTGTTCATATGCAAAAAAAAAACTCTTCAGACCGAAAAATGGCTAGATCAATATTTATTTTACCGTTCGGGTCTATATAGAAAACATCCAGTAGAATGAGTGGAACTTGGTCCCGTTGTCCTTTGGGAAATATTATTGCAAATATTAAGTCATTCAAAAGTAAAATATATTTTCCAAATTAAAATTTCATTGAATTTCTAAAAAACACTAATATGAAAAAGAGAGAATTTCGCTCTACCAATAAATAATAGAAAAAACTAATTAATATTAAAAGCAGATTTATAAATGTCTAGCAAAAATCTAAGTAAAATTGTAAAATTTTCTAATATTAATACTACATTTAGAATAAATAATAATAATCATTAAATAAAATATATAATAATAATCTATAATATTTACCTCCTTTTCAGGTAGTTGACATTTGAAGTGAAGGATGCTTTAAAAGTTGAAAAAGCAATTTTGACGGCTTATGAAAAAAAATTTGTTGAAAGGAAGACTTCGGCGGCTTCTTTTTTTATTTAAAAAACCCTTAAAGAGCTCTTGAATTGCTACTCACTCCTCCAGTAATCCTGAAAGAAATGATTTGAAAACTGTAACATCAGATTCTTTTTTTGTAGTGAATCTGTAGTATAAAGGGAAGACTGCTTTCTCTGATGGGCTTCATGTCCAATAGATCTTTGCTTAATAAAATTTACATTAGAAATCATTCTTTATACTTCATATACTATTTACACACACCTATCGCTTTCATTTGAAACCTTTGAAAGCGTTACGCTTTCCTCTAAAGTACCATTTCATTATATACATGATCTTACCAAAGAGCATAAGAATTATACACATTATAAGCATTGATGGAATTCCAAATTTGAATAAAATCCGGAAGTGCGATTTTACACATTAGGCTTATAAGTTTTTTGGATTTTTCTCGAAAACGATTAATACTATTTTCTTTAAACTTGGTATACTTTCTACATAGATAGATAGAATGATTATCTAGAAAGAGGTGACTGAGTCTCATTCCACCGCAACCTACACTAGAAGATCTAGTGTAATAGCACCCATCCACAGCAAAGAGAATGCAATCACAGCAGAGAGAAGACAGGCCCTCTCTATTTAACAGACTACTCTCTGACTTAGGCAGGCTAGAGTGGGAGAACGATGTAATAGCACCCATCCACAACAAAGAGAATGCAACCACAGCAGAGAGAAGAGAGGCCCTCTCTGGTTAACAGAGACTACTCTCTGACTTAGGCAGGCTAGAGTGGGAGAACGATGTAATAGCACCCATCCACAGCAAAGAGAATGCAACCACAGCAGAGAGAAGAGAGGCCCTCTCTGGTTAACAGAGACTACTCTATGACTGAGACAGGCTAGAGTGGGAGAACCTGTGTACATAAGCCAGTGGGAATCTATCTAGGAGGATCTATCATATACAACCATACAACTGTACACCAGTCGTCGCATCATGTCATATCTCTACTCTCACCATTCATTCTATCATTTTCATTATAAAGTCCAGTGCAGTTAGTGTAAACTTAGCTACATTATATTAGAGTCAGCATATCTCGTTCATTTAATCAAACCTAATTTCTCTCCTCAACAACCATTATACTGGTGGCAGCGTTTGAGAATCTCGCTTCAGCTTCAACATTTTAGAAGATAAAGGTAAGTCATTTCTTTCAGTTTTACATATTTACATATATTTATTTCATTACTTATTTATATTTCATTTTTACACTCAATTCTTTTTTTACATTTAAAATCTTATCGACTTTTTTCCTTATATGAAAAGAGCCGATATCATCAAAGAACTCAAAAAACATAATCTCCCAACAGGCGGTAATTTATTAGTATTGAAAAAACGCATAGCGAAAATTAATAATATGGCTACCTATACAATTGACGGTCAGCAAAAATCTGCCGATGAGGCAATCGCTTATCTTTTGAACAAATACAACATGCAAAATCCCGTGAACATAAGGAATCTTCAAATGATCAACAACCTACCGGTATTTGATGGGTCGCATTATAGTGATGTTACCAGCTTCATCGACCAACTCAATAATTATAGTGTCCTGTCAGGATGGTCTGATGCGGACAAATTAGAAATTTTGATTCTTAAATTGACTGGTCCCGCAAAGATTTATTTTGATACTTTTAAAAATCAATGCGCGAATAATAATGTCTCTTTAACCTATCAGACGGCAATAGAAAATCTGATTAACAGATTCAAGAAAGAAAAACGCCCATTGTTCTTTTACAACAAATAACCAGCCTACATCAGAATCCGAATGAAACTCTTGAAGCGTTCTCTGATCGCATTAAACATATTTCTACCTCGTTGCTTTTTAAAGCACACTAACCTTACAAAACCTTGTAGATAAATTAACAACAAACGCCTTCATGAATCTTTACCTAATTCAATTAAGGCTCAGGTTCAGATAAAACTTCCTAAAACCCTGGATGAGGCACAAGCTTATGCCACAGCCTTTTGAGATATTCAAAACGCAGAACCGCAAGGTTCAATATTTGCAATAAAAAAGACGGATACGCCTGTAGAATCCATACAAAAACCGCCATCGCCTTGCAAACATTGTGCTGGTATGCACTGGCACAATGAATGCAAGCAAAAATTCCATAGCACCCATCCACAGCAAAGAGAATGCAACCACAGCAGAGAGAAGAGAGGCCCTCTCTGGTTAACAGAGGCTACTCTCTCACTTAGGCAGGCTAGAGTGGGAGAACCTGTGTATATAAACCAGTGGGAATCTGTCTAGAGGGATCTATCACATACAACCATACAACTGTACACCAGTCGTCGCATCGTGTCATATCTTTGCTCTCACCATTCATTCTATCATTTTCATTATAAAGTCCAGTGCAGTTAGTGTAAACTTAGCTACATTATATTAGTGGCAGCATATCTCGTTCATTTAATCAAACCTAATTTCTCTCCTCAACAACCCCATTATAACTAGTGAGAATCCTCAATGGATATAGCGCGCGCTCCAAACAGATCTAACAAAGCTGAAAGCGGCTCCGTCATGAAGCTCATGCCTTCGGCATTACCCACTTCCAATTGAAGAAACCTTGTCCTCATTAGGCCCCCACACTCACAAAGAATGTGACGGGGCTTCTTCCTCGATCTTACAGAATCGCCCATCGCATTGTCTGCAAGTAGCAACTAGTGCCTGTGCCTATTCAGCGAACAATGCCCCTTAGTAGTCCCACTATTATCCTTATAACCTTCCGGCTATGTTCAGTAGATCCCTGGTGAATTTAGGCGAATGTTTCTTAATCCAGATTTTTTCCTGCCTCTGCCCTAGTGTTCTCTCCCACCATTGCGCAGACGCTGTTCTTCTATTCAAACATTGATAGAAGTTTGGGTCAGGCTTTTGAACAAACTGCAGAAGGGTTGGCACCTATGAAAATGCCCTCGAGCCCTAACTCGCTAGGGCTTTTCCCGGCACCCAAACGAGTGTTAGCTTATTCCAAGCACCCTTCTCGGTTAGGGTGGTTAGGCAATCCCACACCAGCTGTAAGACTGTTTGGTGAGACGAAAGTGCCTTCAAGATAGCCCGGCTATCGGAGTATATAGCCATTCTCCTCCCCATAAATCCTTGTCTTAAAATCTCTTCAGCCCAGTTCTGTAACGCCACCACTTCAGCCTGGAATGCCGTGGCCTATTTTCCCAAACTGCCTTCATTTAACCTTAGGCCCCATTTTAACCACTAAGACTTCATCTCTGGCCCCAGTCTGAGTCTTGGAGTCGTCCGTGTACATCGCTGCATAGATAGAAACGTATCATTTTTATTTGAAAAATTGACTTTAGAGGGACTGTCAGTTAGTTTAAATTTAAATTCATACAAGATTTCTTGGTTTTGACTGAGAGCATTCCACATAGGCAACTATACAAGTAAAATCCTCACCACCATTATAATGACCAGCCCAACTAAACATTGCTACGTTGCAATTTTAAGGAAAATTTCTTGATTAGATTTATTAAATAGAGTATGAGAGTGAGTGTTTCCCAACAGAGTTCAGCAGTGGATCTGCCTTTTATCCTCTCCAGTTACACATCTGATACACAACCAATGACTTAACCATATTATTTTGTTCGGTAGGGCTAACTATGTTCTGCAAAAGTAGTCTCATCTGAAGCCGGTCTCACATTCCAGTACAAATATATCGGACCTATCTATAGTAAAGGCTGCAATATGAGAATTGATAGTTCATAACAGAGGTGAAAATCTAAGACTTCTTACTCTTGATTCTGATCCAGTTTCGGATTGTCTTTCTCTCATCACAGTTTATCAAGAGCCGTTACTTTAAGTTTGTGGAATTAAACGACTCTATATAAAATTAATAAAACAGATCCTAACGATGAAGAAACACTGAAACCTAGCCTGGGAAAGTAGCATCTTATGACTCACAATCTCAGATACTCCATTAGCACTATATTTTTGGGTACAAAATATTCTTTTGTTTTAAAAGAACAACATAATATGCAACATTATATCCTCTTCATTTCTTAGTGCTGTCAATCATTATGTGTTTTTCTCAAAATTTTTCATAAATTCTGGATTTTTATAATTAATTGATTAATTTTTCATAAAGCTAGCAAGGAAATAGAACCTTTCAATACAATGTAATGTACTTTACCAGACAGCTTAAATCCCAGCATCCCAAAAATCCCTAGCATCAATTTTTTTGGAAGAAATCTGTCTTATAAAAACGTTAAAAGCTCTATTAAATGTAAGCGCTCAAATTACATGTCTGGAGTAGCAAGCACATAAGTCTAGACCTTTATATAAGTATTTGCAAACAATCAACACCTAGCAAAAAAGTCTTTTTTTTTTATTATTTTTATTATCGAAAACATCATTGTATGCAAAAAACATAGTTACTAGTTCCATTTTTTGCCAGCTTACGATATTTTTAACAATGCCGAAAAAAAGATAATTTTGGTAGACTGTACCGGTACATTGTGCTGATACCGCTTCCTGAGATTTTTTTTTACTTTTGCCAACCTGTTACACCAATAAACCTGGATTTCTAAAAACTCAATATTTAAATCTTTCTGCCACGAATGGTCTTACTCTTGCAGCAGTGAAGAACGAAAAATCTAATCATTTGCACTAAATTTTGTAGAGTTTAAAGAGCAGTAATAAACTAAAATTGTTTATTCCTTCTTCACTCTTCAAAAAACATAATTTTCACCGCCAATAAATTTATTCATTGTGTTGTTAATAACAACTTCGTTCCTTACTTACAGATTTCATACATTTCTTGGGAACAATTCGCGTTTTTTTTGTGTGCTTCTTCCACTTTTATTACGCTTTATCCACTTCTATTTACATATTCTATGATATCTATTATCAACTAATAAATTAGATAATATATTTAAATTATTTTGAAACAATTGAATCGTACATTCAATTCATCTGATAACAAATTCAAGTAATCAAAAAGATACTTTGAAAGATTAACCTCTTTTATTATTAGATAAATCAATTAATGTAATAGAAATGTTTCGTAATTGGAAGCTAACTTTCTACACAAACTTGATGAACTCTGTCGATGGAGGAAAACCCGAAACCGGTCCCGGAGTTAACAAATGTGGCATGCTATAACGTACAAAAACCCAGATATTTATATTCTCTATCATGTGGCAGGGGTATTTCCTCCAATAACGAAATAAGCACTGATATTTTCATTTAACAAATAATAACAATAAATGAAAACAGTTAATAGAATAGAATAATTTTCGGCTAATAGAATTGAATAATTAATTTATATTAAATTTAAATTCCTTCAAAGTTGGGTATTAACCAAGATGAATTTCAACTTCTGGAGATCTACTTTCCTCTATAAATTTACACTAATTTGTAAACTGAATTTACTTAATTTTTGACCATTACGTTCAACCGGTGATCTATGATTTCTGGACATGTAAAGACTATTTTAAATGAGCTAAGTATTAAAATCTTATGCAGAATACAGCTATTTATAAGAAAATGAACATGTTATCTTACCTGAAACCTTTTTTCCCGATTATAATTATTGGTTGGAAATTTCCTTTAATTTTGAACTTTAAGATGCACTTTCTTCCTGGAAAGTGGAACTTAGAAGTTGTTGAATATCTACAGTGTGACGCTATAAGGAAAAGGAGCTAGAATCCTAAGGACTTCTGTAGTGTCCGGGAAGTTAGGGCTGTAAAGTAAAAGAGAAGAGAAGAGAAAGATAGAAAAAAAAAAACAAAAAAAAATTGAAAATAATTTTAACTGATCTAAAGAAATTATCGTGGAACTGTGCGAGAAGGCGTACCTCTCTGTTCTATCACAAGTCTAAAACTCTCTGAAAAGTGGGCGTGACCATCAAATCGATAGGCCTTCAACAGTAATAAATCATTTAATGAGAGGGACAAACTTTTAGCATCTTTTATTATTTTATATTTAATTTAACTACAACTACATTCAGTCGTAGTTTAATGATTAACAAATATACCAAGAAAAATATTTTTTTACTTACAGTATACAAGATGATGATTCTCCTAGGATTAATGAAAACTCTTTAAAGTAGAAACACCCCCAGATCGATCACACCCCCATTATATGACGTCACATTCGTCCCTGATCGTTTCGTTCCGGCCGATCGTAGCTTGGGGTTGTTGATCTCATCTCTTCATAATTTGCAATTTTTTTTTTATTTTTTTACCGTCGCCACTGTCTTGTTGCATTTTTCTGTTGCATTAATAGACTGCACTTTAATTAGTGAGAAAAAACAATATTTTTCTTCATTAAACTGATTTCATTATTAGCAAATACTTATTTACATTCTTTTTACACTATACTTTATGGTTTATTTATATGCATTATACTTTTTTCTCAATAAAAAATACCATGTCAATCCAAATGACATATATATTTGGTTCATCTCTTTAATCTAAAAAAACAGTTTTTACTATATTTATATAAATGTGTTTTATTTAATTCATTTTGTATTTATATTCTACAATAGAGTAGAATTTCTTGTAGCCTTTTGGTAATCGAAGGACACACGTGGCCAGAAAAGGAACTATTGCGACATTGATTAGACAGTTAATACATTAGAATGCGAAGAACAACTCCATTGCGAGTGTGTGCGTGGTTCTAATAGAGGTGCTCTTTGTGAGCAACTTTTTTTAAAAATAATAATAATAAATTAGGTGCCATTTTTTTCATTGATTTTTCCATTTGTTCAACTTCGACGACTTTTGAATGACGTACATTTTCAAATAACAATACCCTTTGAATTTATAGTTTCTAAGGATTCCTTTTTATGAAGCCTTTTGATCTTTTTCTCTTTATCATTTTTTATTATGTCTACCTGGGCAAGTAAAACTTAGTCCTTGTAAATATTAAAACACAACTTTTCAAAATATTATGTAATTTGTTTTTATTAGGTTTCTATGTTACTTATTGCGGATTCTCTATGGAAAAAGTGAAATGAAATTTGTAAAGGTACCTTAGACCGTAAAGATAAGTAGAATAGCCACCGCTTCAGGGCTAACAATTAGAACAACTTACAATTTCACGCCAACACAATACATTAGGATGTTTAGTGGTAGTTCTTGTGTGCAACTACTTGGATTTAGTGTATCATAGACAATATCTAGCTCATTACCTATATACTCATTTACACATAGCAAACTTTACAACACGATAAAATTCTATGAACAAACACAGAAATGGAGCCAAAATAGGTCGCAGAGATTTGGGCTTTATATTCATTCTCTCCAAAATCGAATGTCTACAGCAAATATTCACCAACTTATATGTCTAGAGAGCGTTAGAACCAAATCGTCTGCGATCTTTCGTGACTTCGTTCGGCATCAGTAAACGCACACAGAATCTAATCGTCTGTAAAGTGCATAGTGTGTATGCATGAGTGTGGCGCCTGTTTATATGCACACATCAACTACCTCTGCTAGCCTTGTGTATATTGTACTAGCTAACCCGGCCACGCTTCGCTGAGGTTCAGTCTGATTTTTAGGAAAATAAATAGAAGTATTATAGTTAACGTGGATTCAGCAAGAAAACACATGATTCAATTTAATACCCTACTTTGCGTTGCTGTGCCTGAAAGGAAAGAAGAAAAAATGTTTTTAACTGAAAGTCTTTTTTATTGTAAAGCTAGTGAATGGAATACATTTTTTGTTTGTCCGTTTTCTGCATAAACATAAAGATCAGATGGT
This sequence comes from Triatoma infestans, assembly GCA_011037195.1. Taxonomy (NCBI): domain Eukaryota; kingdom Metazoa; phylum Arthropoda; class Insecta; order Hemiptera; family Reduviidae; genus Triatoma; species Triatoma infestans. The sequence goes on from JAAEAF010014037.1 coordinate 457,904, forward strand.
TTACCGACTCTGGAGCATGCGACATATAATTACCCATGAGAGAAGCAAGCATTCGTCTTCTAAATTCCAACCGGACACTTGCAAAGTTTGTCCTTGCGCTATTGATATTCATAGCGAACGCAAGGCATATTGGAAATTGAAGTCGTTTGAACTCAGACGCCATATCTGCCGGAATGAGTGGTATTCGTGGAAGTAGTACGTCTTCACCTTCATCAGGTACAATGAGAATTGTTGCTTCAATTAGATTATTCAACGATTTTTTAACTCCTACGTGTACCATTGCATAACTGTGGCTGATTGATGTTTCGGAGTAATATAATTGGCACTCCAATTTTCAAATTTAGAATGTGTGGCGGTAATACGGGAACATCGAGTAAATTAAGAAATTCCGTTGGAAAATTCACTACTTCACTTTGGTCCATCACGGAGTCGATGGATTTGTATGTCACTCTTTTACCTGCGATTCTGTTTAGAATGATGTTGTTCATATCGAGTACGTCGACATTTTTAGCCGCTAGAATGGCTCTTCCGCTTAACCATGCATGATTTTGATAATTTGTTTCGATGCTTTGGAATACCTTGTCTACTAATTCTTCTTTTGAATGTACAATGTTGCAGAAATTAGATGGGAAAGTGATTTTTCCTGTTGCTGGATTGCAATCAATTAATTAATTTGTTGTGGTGGTTGGTTCCGCAGAGCTGGAAAGCATCAGAGACATTTTCCGTGGAAGCCTGCTTCATTTTGTGGTCATCGACGGTTCGGGCGTTCGCCCATCTTCAGGATGCGTTTTTCAGACAGTGTGCCAACACAGACTCGTACAGAGACTAGTTTCACACTAACTGATGTGTATGTTTAAAATCCCTCATTAGTTAAATCCTCAGTTAGTGTGAAACTAAGTCTCTGTACGAGTCTGTGTTGGCACACTGTCTGAAGAGCGCATCCTGAAGATGGGCGAACGCCCGAAACCGGTCGATGACCACAAAATGAAGCAGGCTTCCACGGAAAATGTCTCTGAATTAATTAATTGCAGTGCCGTTACCGACTTCGAGTAATTCTCTTGAAAATGTGGCAGCTGTTGGATCGTTTTGAAGTTAAACTCTCATATTCGTTGTTAAATGATTTTTTTTTTTACTGTGCTCCAAAGAGTTGATATTTCAAGCAGGCATACAATTCATCAGCTGGTGTTGAGCAAGGTACCACTGGAAGCGTTTGCCTGAAGTCACTGGATAGTAACACCAATCTCTACCAACTGGAGCCTGATTATTTCGCAAGTCTTTCAATGTATGGTCTACTGCTTCCAATGACTTCTTGTGAGCCATTGTACACTCATGCCATACAATGATTTTGCATGCCCGGAAACCTTTCCCATTCCTGATGTTTTAGAAATGTTGCATGTTTGGTTTTCTGAGAAGTGCATGTTCAGTAACAGTTTAAGAGCTGAATGCGCTGTTCTACCTCCATCCATCAAGTAGCACCATTACCTGAAGAAGCAAATGCTAACGCAATATGGCCATTTGAACGAATTTTGGCCAGGATTATGGAAATTAAGAACGTTTTTCCAGTTCCACCTGGAGCCTCCAAAAAGTAAATCCACCGGATTGGTTAGTCACAGCTTGTATGATGGTATCAAATGCTATCCTTTGTTCTTGAAGGATTTTCAGTGTATTTTCTTGGATGAATAGCTGTAAGTCTTTTCTGGTGCATGATTGCTTTCTGAGCAGTTCTCTCTCGAATGATGCATTGATCGACCTATTCGGTACTGTTACTCTCAATTGTGCCAACAACTTGCCACACATTGCAAGACAAAGATTCCCAATGAAGATTAGCGCTTCATTGTATATTTCATTGTATTTCACAAGCCATGGATTGTGTTTCTTGACGTATTCTATGTAGAATTCTTCGGCAGAGAGCGCGCCACGATCGCAACGCGTCTGCGTCTGTGTATTTTTGCCAACCTCGCAAAACGCTCGGAAGTTCCCGTTTCCGTGGTAACTTCGGAGTAAAAATTATCTCTCTTATACAGAAATGCAACGTTGTGTAAAAATTTCAAGTCAATCCTTCGACTACTTTTCGAGTTTTGCGGCCACAAACATACGGATGCTGAATTTTTATATATATAGATGAGTTTGAATACTGTAAGATCAGGCTGCTAGGCTTAAGAACACGCAACGAAGATAAGATTCTTTGAGATGTGATTAGTACAACGGGGCTATGGTAGTTTGTAGTGATATAAATCTAAAGATACAATCTAAATGATAGAAAATTCGTAATAACTTAAATCGCTATATCGGTTATATTCTCCTTTGGTACCCCGTGAACATAATGTTAGATATTTATTTTAAGGCGTCGCTTTATTTAAATTTTCAAGGCACAGTATTTCAAGAGCTCTATGTCTTAATTCACAAAAACGCAAGAGTTATGTTACACATTAGGTTTTTAGAGGGAGTGGCAACTGAGTCAAGATTTATTGTGGACTCCTTTCTTTGTCTTTATGCAGATAGTTTGCCTCTAAATACGGAGGTGCAAGTGTAATGAGTTTCTTATCTCATACTGGTCACTTCATAGTAACTACTCAATTACAAAATTTTCTTTATGCTATTCAATAGTGGTGCAGAAAATGGCGACTTAAATTTAACCCGAATAATTTTGTATGTTGAGACGGATATAGAAGGTTACCTCTTGACGAGTTGGTCAAGGGATCCTTATTATCGTTTTGTAGTCCCGATCCGGTTGCAGCCGTCACCAAACAATTTTGCGAGGGAGAAGTCAAACATTCGGAATCGGGAATTGGAAAAGCATTGGAGGGACATGGTCCTGGTAGTGTAGGGATTAGGTAACCAGTCATTTACTCAAAACAGCCAAGATATCTAACTCTTTGAATCAATATTTTGACGATGGTGTTAGGGAAACAACCAGAGTCTCCGCTTCGCCAACATTAGGTTCCGCATACTTGGGAAGACAATCCTAAGGGAATGCTTCGGGGAGTTGGAGATTAAAAATATCTCAAGATATTTTAGTCAGATCGGCAGATTGCTGGGGGGGGGGGAGGACTGGAAGGTTTTCTTTGTGGGAGCGTAAAAGCCGTATTTATTAGCTTAGGTCTCACCCTTTCAGGTACTCCTTGATAATTAATATGCTGTCCAGATAGTATGTCCAGTATACAACACAGAAAAACACTCAAGGCCAAGTCTCAAAAGAGGTATTCCCGGTGAAAAACCAGTTCGAAAAACTGATATGATCGCAATTGTTCCTCTTGCAAAGCAATGCAAGAATCTAGGTCATTAGAAACCTAAGACTTTCTCTATTGAAATTACTCGCAGTTCTAATTGACTTCAAGCTTGCAACTTTTACTAAATAGATGGTTGCCCTAATTTTTCTTGTAGGGGAATAATAGACTATAATGAAATCACACTTGCCAGACCTCACAATTCCTCGGTATCCCACATAATGACAGACACATATTTTTTCCCACAGAATGACAACAAAGTTGTAGATTTATTACACGCAAGGTTTGTATTACAGAAACCTGTCAGTTATTTAGAAAAGAGCATGAAACAAAAACAATAAAGCTGTCCTTCCGATTTTTTTTTAAACCTTCCCCCGGGCCCCTCTAAAATCAATTTGTCTAATAAGAGGTTTGGAGTGATAAAACCTATGTATGTGTACGTGCAGGCTTGTAAGGTTTAAAAAACATCATTGGAGGAGCCAATTTCGAAAAAATAGCAAAAACTCAGTAAAGAGGTACTACTACATTAAGCGGTTTTAGCCGAAAACTTCCTGTCGTATCTCCTGATGATAGCCACCCCAACGGAATTACAAGTTTGAGCATCCTGCAATTCTTCGTTATTGAGTACGCATGCACATGCACCCATATACCCACAATTTCAAAAATATACACCTATCCCACCATTTCAGCGGATTTTTCGCTCCAAGGCATATTTTTTTTATGCGGATGAAAAACGCGTTAAGAAGTGCTTTACTGCTAGTAAAATGAAATTCCTTTTTATCAGTTGCTAAAGCTTGCTTTTTATCTTATTCTTGGTAAGACTTGCCAAATTTTCGAAATTTTACATATTTGAGGTCCTCTGAGTAAGAAAAAAATATGTACAGAATGGTCTGCTTGTATTATATACGAAGATATCGGGCAAAATCCATCAACTAGAAGTGCAACATTATTGAGTTTGCTTTTTTTTATTTAGTAAATTTGCAACATTTGAAAGAAGAAGAAGGAAAAGAGAAATTGTTATCGATTATGGATCAATTTTTAAAAATTTTCAGCGCAAAATTCATAAAGGTAAGCAATTAGTACGTTAGTAAAAATTTGCGCCTCTCTGATATATAATAAATTAAATGTAAGATTACAAAAAAAGAAAAATTCCGGGCCACATAAAAGGAGATCATGTACAAGTTATACCCTTAAAAATAAGTCGCGCAAATAGATAGATAATTTGCTGCGATAAGAAACTCACCTAAATAAAGTATCATTGAACTGGAGAGATGGGCTTACCAAAATTTTAAAGTGGTTTATATAAATGCAAAATGTAAAACGATAAATGTAATAACGATAAAAATGAAAATGGGTGTAGACGAAAATGAATAGTAGTTTGAGGTGTAAGCGATTAAAATATCTCATAATTTATAAGTTCCTCGATGGGTTTTTAATATTGGAATAAAGAAAATCAATGCGGAGAATATATGTATATGATTAGAAAAACTAATATTATAAATAATATTTTAATGTTCTAACCAGCTGGAATATAATCAATTTTTCTAATACTCAAAAGAAATTTTTTTACCATCAGAATATGTTTTCTTAAAATTCTAGACTTCAATAAATAATTCACTAATGGGGTTTATATTTGAAGAAAAAGTGCGAACGGCCAAACAAAGGGGGTGGTCAGTGCTAACCACATGGTAGGAGGTGGATATAGGGCCGCGTCAATATTGGCCCATTGGAGCTCTACATTCATGTAAGGTTATGTTGAGTGACCGCAATACACACAACACACACACATTTACCCATAACGCGGTCTGTGCCAAGTCAAGCCAGACATGTACTATGTGCCACATTCTGCCATCCCAATCCAACAGAGATCCTCCTTCTACTACTTTATTCATTTGAAGCTGGAATTTCCTCTTGTTCGTTCGCTCGCCCAGATATTGTTTACTGTTATGTTATTGGTTCAATCAAAATTCTTTACGCCTTTTGTACCAAATTGCTACTGTAAGAATTGTTTAAATAATTTTTTTTTCTCCTCTCCAATCTCACATTTTTGTTAACTCTTGTAAGCATTACTGTTTTTAATGTTAAATATTCGCCCAAATGATAACTATGCGTGCAGATGATCAAACTCCAATTTTTTTCTAGAAACAAGTGTGAGACTTGTTGAGAAAATTGCGAAAAACTGAAAAAAAAAATCAGTAAATTTGCACTGCCGGTTGATGGATTTTGCGCGAAACCTTCGTGTCAAATGGTTGGTAAACGGAAATTTTTATACCCAGGATTAATATTAACTCACTCACAGACCATTTGCTAAAAACATTTTTTTTTAGTTTTTAGTAGCCATATCATATGAGTATCTAAATCAAATAATGGTGCGCGCATATGAACCAGCGGCCCTTTGTGCGTTATTGAGTTAGAGGTGACGGAGTGGTTTAGGCTGCGAACTTTAGATCAAAATACACAACGCACTAACATACATACACATGCACTAACACATTGCCACCTTCTCCATAGATTGTATTCTATGTATAGCCAAGCGACCCACAATAGTTCTTTTAGGACGCAGTAGATTCGGCTTTAGAGCCACTCCCTTTGTACCATCTAATTTCTAAATAGGTTTTCGGAGTTCTTACCCCCCTCCCATAAAAATGTCACTGTTTTTATATGTGTTCATTTTTATTCATAATAATCAAAAAAAGAAGCATGTATTAACTGCTGTTGTTTTTATAGTTGTTTACTAATCGGTCACCCACAGATTTTGACAAACACAAAACAATGGAATTGGATAACAACACTTTATTAAACCAGATAAATCCAACCTGACAACGGACAATTCTATTCGCAATACATACAAACTGCACACCTCACGTTCCCAACTCTACTGCACTCACACGGGTTCCATCTTATCCCCTCTCAATCACTCCTTCAGGTACTCCAACACTTCAAACATACATTTTCTTGACATAACATAGTATATTGTTAATCAAAATTCTGGGCGATAACATTCGGCCATCCTGCTGTTCGGACGTTCTCGCCCTCTATTACATCTCAAGAATCTTGATCTCATTAAGATAAAAATATCGCAACTCTAAAACATTAAGTTTCAATGAGACATTGCATTAAAAAGAACAATATATAGCACAACAAAATAATAGTAATCAAAACTCAACATCAAAGTTTAAAAACTACTTGTTTTCTGGAAACTCTAAATATCAGTCTTGCAGGTGGAACGCGCTGCCTCGGATGATAGCTTTGTTCCCTGTGGGACTCGCTGTTGATTCTTCCATCTTGTTCAGCATTGCTTTTTACATCCTTCATGGCATATTCCTTCTTCTTCTCTAGGAATGGCTAATCTATACGATTCCCAGGCACAACTTTCGTGACCACTAGAGGTCCCCGGAATTTTGGTGGCCATTTCATAGGCTAGCCAGTTTTTACAGTCCCTCTTCTAAGAAAGACAATCTCCCCATGCCTTCTATCATATCTTTCCTTCCACTCCTTCTTTCTCTAACTTCCTGTTGCACTCCAAGGACATCACTTCTCACTCCTTCTTCTTGATTTACCACCATTGCCAATACATCATTTTCTGAAAATCCAAAGACTGTTTCGAATGTATGCCCAGTTGTTTTATTGCGGCTATTGCTCAGGCAACTTTCTACATAATTTAACTTCCTGTCCCAGGTATTTTCCGGTTCCATATAGCTCTGTATGACGGGTAACAGAGTTGCGTTTATTCGTTCAATCTGTGCATTTGATTGAGGGTGTCTAATCGATATGAGGCTATATATTTTCCTCGGTAAGCACAAAACTCTTCAAAGACCTTAGATGTGAAGGCAGTTACAAGATCCGTTATGACTCTGTTTCTCAAGGATGTAATTTTCTAAATTGGTAACATCTGCACTAATCCTGAAGCAGATGTATTTTCAACTGTCTAAAGTTTCGAAAATTTTGTGATGTCAACGATAACCAGCGCAAAATTGTTCCCTTTAGTCGACTAAAGGGACTGATCACAAAAAGACCTATGTTATCCATGGACGACTTGAAACAGCGATATCCAGGAGCTACAGGTGTCAGCAACCCAGGCCCTTTTCCCCGAGGAACCTTACGAAGCATGTCCTCAGACAAAGTATTATGTGTGCTTTAACATATCTTTTCATTTTTAGAAGGTAATAGCTTTCCTTTATTTTGTCTACTTTACCTCTACAGATGAATGCCCTCCTAAGTCTTGATACTTCACTATTATGCTGTTCCTCATACCCTTCAGCACCATCCAGAGTAATTTAAACCCTTCATAGGTCTTCACTTTTCAGTAAAAGAGATCTTTCTTAACTTCATAATCCCTTAATAACTTTCTAGTCCTTTGACCCTCCCTTTTGTTATTTTATTTATTTTCATTGTCTCTCTTCTGTAGTAACAATCCGACAAGTCCAACTGAATTCGCGTCTGCATGAAGCTCAGTATACCTCTTAGGATCGCAAAGCTGTAATACCGGCTCACAAAGCAATTCTCCCCTCAATTTCTCATATGCTGCCTGCTGACTATATCAGCCCAGGTAAAAACGATCCCCTTTCTTGTCAAATCGGAACTCGGTTTCGTAATCCGGAAAAAGTTTTTAATAAATGGCTCCTAAAAAATCCAACCAGGCCAATGAATCTCCTCACTTCGTGTACACTGTTAGGAGTCGCAAAATTCTTTATGACTTCAATGTTCATCATCCCATCTTTAGAAATTAAAAATCCCAAATATTCTACCTCTTCCGCTCCGAAAACACATTACTCAATTTTAGGGTGACCTTGCCAGCGTGCAAGGCTGTCAACACTGTCTTCAGTCGTTCTAAGGCTGTGCCCAATCGGAAGCGCCAATAATGAGATCGTCTAGGAAATAGTGGATTCCTTTTCTCTTAATGGGCCAGAAGTGTGTTCATTATTTTCTGAAATTCCACAGGCCCATTTGCCAACCCAAATACCATTCTGGTAAATACTTCACTTTCATCAGGTGTTATGAACGCTGTTTTGGCCCTTGGTTCCTTACTTAACGGAATCTGTAAATAACCATGAGCGAGGTCTTAAAGAATTTACTTCCACTAAGTTGTTCGAGCTGATCGTCAACAAGAGGCAAGGGAAAGTGTTTCCTTATTGTTCGTTTATTCAATCACCTGTAATCCACGACAAGCCTCTTCTCTCCAATCTTTTTCCTCACCAGTAACACAGGGCTGGCGTTTGGTGAACTAGTATCTGTGATGATACCGCAATTTCTCCATTCCCCATTTTCTGTCTATCTGTTAATGAACATCGGTAGGGTTCGGCAGTTATAGGAATACTTCCTGGTATTTCTTCAATATCGGTGCATCCTAATTCCTTTAAATTAAATGCAAAACAGTCTCGAAAATCATTGCGCGTACTATTTCTAAATGTTGTGTGCATAATCACTTCTCCAACCTGAACTTCAGACAACAAAAGTGGGTCTTATGGAATCCTCGACTTCAGGCAGCTTCCGAACAGGTATGCTCAATAGGTCTCTAGCAACATGCTTCCTCCCTTTAGTGTTACAGCCTTATCCTCCATATTCTCCACTGGTGCTTAAATTTCTTCGTTATTTACACTAGACTGTACTAGACGAACCTCATTTGGTCTCAACTGAACTGTTTTTTGTTATTTAGACGTTTGGTGGGATCTTCCGCCACTACATCTAAATATTTAAGAATAAAATTTTCCTTCTCGGCCAATTGGAAATTATTTCGAACTTGTAACAAACAGCATAGCCCAGGCGCATCTACAACAATTCGACCTATTATCAAATTATATGGGATACAGGAACCCGGCACTACGACAATTGGTACACTGTTAATAGTGATCCCAATTATTTCCGCATCATATTATTGATTGCTAAATTCATCTCGACAGCTATTGAATGCCTTAAAATACTCTGACTACTTCCGGTATCAACCAGTCCTTCCAGCTTATGGTCGTTCCCTTTTACTTCCAAAAGATATCCAGTATGTCTTCTTCACTCCTAGAAGTAGTTAATAGGGTTTCAGTGGCCAATTTATTTGCACTTTTCAGTTTGCCAATTTGTTGTGTTTCAGGACATCTTGACTTAATGTGCCCCGGTTTTCCACATTTGAAAAATTTAAATGAATTATTGTTTGTTGGACAATCTCTAGAGATGCTTTGCCAACAAACCTCGGATCAAACCTCGCCGGGGAGTCCCGCCTTTTAGATCACCTAAACCAACCTTCGGAGACTCGGAAAATCTTGCAGGTTTTAACCAGCGTCTCTCTGGACTGCACTTGTAGCAGGTCTCAATTTTCCCTCTGCGCTCTATCGCTCCTCCCTGTTGACCTCCATTCTGGCTAACCCTCGAATGCTAGGGACTCATCCTTATTATTATGTGTTTTTAAAAATAATAAGTTACTCAATTCCTTACTCCATAACCCCTCCAATAACTGTTCCTTTATAACCTTAAATTTTAAGTTTAAAACCTTGCATAATCTTATGTGAGAATAATCTTCGAGATCTTTCCCTCTTTTCTGAACTCTGCTATGCATTAAACGCCACCGGTCACAGACACGCTCACCTCAGAGGCAAAAGTTCCCTTGAATTGAGATTCAAAGTCTGTCCAATCCTAAAACGCCTACTTAAATACCAATTTCTAGCAGACCAACTAAATGGGTTCTTACTATTTCAAGCTTAATTTTTTTAGTCTGGCAATAGAGTTAATTGAATCCAGTCAATCTTCTGCAATACAAACAGCCTCCTTACCACAAAAATCCTGCACGCTTTTAGTAAAATATGGCATTACTTGAAATTCCCCAATCTGGTTATTTTGCAAATCTGCCAAGAGCAACCTGTTTTGCTCCAGTAACTGTAAAACAATTTCTTCACTAACTGCTTTTGATGGAGGTTCAATTTTAAATTTGTGATTTCCCTCCTGGTTTCGATATATTGTTTCTTCATCCGCTCCCTGTATTGAGGGTTCGACTTTAACTTTGTTTCCACTCATATTCGTAAAAGAAAATACAAAATATAAGAGAAAACGAAATATATAACTACATTTTTTTTGTTTAAAACGAAATGAATTAAATGAACTTAATCAAACGAAATTAAATGAAATTTATCAAAAAAGTATATCAAAACTTGAATGCATGTTGATTAAGGATACAAAAACCATATGCAATAAAATAAAAAGAATGTTTGCAAATATTTACACATCAGCTTCCAAGTTATGTCGGAGGTTATTTATCGATTTGCAGTATTGAATTTGTGTCCTTCTTCGATTGCAACCTCTTCACTTTACAAGATGGCAACTGCAGCTTCAGCCAAACATTCTACGAGAATAGGTTAATTTACAATCCCACTTTTGAATTTAATATAAACGACTGTTGTTTTTATAGTTGTTTACTAATCGGTGGCACACAGTTCACAGGTTTTACAAAGACAAAACAAGTGGATTTTGATACCAGATAAATCCAGCCTGACATACAGAAATTCTGTACGCAATACAAATTTAGCGAACATCCTCAAGTTCCCAACTCAATACTCAACTACTCTCACATGGGTTTCATCTTACCCACTCTTAATCTCTCCTTCAGGTTCTCCAACCCTTCAAACATAAATTTCCTTACTAATCAAAATTCTGGTAACACATGAAATTTTTATATGGGATACTTTCGGAGATGAATGATATAAATTACAGATTGAATCTCGATAAATGGAGGACTTGTTTTGCTAAATTTCCTAGATTCTTTCATTGGATCTAACGTGTAGCTAGTTATGGATAGATCATAATAAAATAATGTAATCCTTTTATTCGGCAATCGTTAAATTAAAACAGATTATCCGAAACCATTGTAAAGTTAACTTATTTATGAATAACCATGATATTGATTTATGCAAAATAATCTCTCAGTGTGTTTTATTTTTTGTAATGGATAAACTTATTTCTCTCGTTGTGCAAAACACAACAAAAAAGCTAGCCTGATAAATACTTGCTGGTATGGAAATGCAATTAACCATCTGTTGATGTGTCCACAACTGGTTGTTGAATCTTGGAGCAGGGAGGTAGTTGCAATAAAAACAATACATCTGTTAAATATTCCGAGTGAATTATGTCAGACCAATTAACTCCCATTAATGCAGTTTAAAGGAGGCCTAAATTTCAATTAAACCTTCTAAAATCGATATATCCATCCTTTTTTTTTTTCTTTCTTTTTAATAGCTGCAAAATCATTTCAAATTCTGGAAATTGAATTTTCACCGGAAGTAATGTGTTGGCACTGAAAAAATAATGCTTTTATTAGAAATTAGTTGGCGGATGTACTCGTGTGCAAGCATCTAATCTAGGAAGTACTGCACTCAGGCCATACTAACGGGACCATTTGCTACGTATGTCATGGTAGAATGCAAAAACGAAAAATTGCAGAATGTTATATTCGTGATGTGCCACGTCAATACTTATTATATTAAATTTTCATTTGTTACAATGAGTAGCATTTTTTTTTTATAAAATCAGTTTTAGTAATGTACATAATTTTAAAGCAATTGATACAAGTAGTATTCTCATGGCACTTGCATCCTTATTCAACCATATATTGTATTCCTTCATTTTATAATTATTATTATTCCTTTCTTGTTCTTTGAGTTACCCTTTCCCAGAATCAGCATTCCAATAGACACATACAACCCAAACGTCTATCTAAATCATAATATTTAACCATTAAGGTCAACCATTTTGTTTCATTTTATCAATGAGCAGCCCTTAGTTTCTGTAAGCCACAAGTAAAGTGTAAATGTTGTTTACATTACGTCACTGTGGTCACTCAACAAATCGCATCATATCGGAAGTGCCTTTCCCATAAATCATCATAGATGGGACATCTTAAAAATAAATGTAGAAAATAAAGCAAGCAAAAATTTAGTTGGCTAGAGCCAGAGAAGAAACTTTTTTTTTTTAAATTTCTTCTTGGCCCCAGCCAACTAATTTTTTGTTTGTTTAATTAGCAACGCCAAACATAACTATTGTTTACATTAAATGAAGAATAGTTCCTCGCTCTTCATGCTCACATGTTTCATCCGCCTTTATCAAGTAGGTAATACGTTTAAAGGTAAAATGTACTGTATATTCTAGCTACTTTATACTGAAAGAATATCTTTACAAATGGCACAGAAATATTAGTCGTTAAATATTACAATGTTCCCGCTTGTATCATGGAAGACCGAAAAAAAAGACTGAAAGTGAAGGAACGTAGAACATCCAAATCTCTTTACATCTAAAATAGTTGCGAGCAATTCCCGCTAGATAGCTCAATCTGGCACCCATATTTTCAGGTCATTCAAATTTAATGTGTCTGCTATCCTAGAATCACAGCAACCGATGAAGTTGGCCGATCTATCTGTCTCGTACCCTCCATGGTCAGTATTTAAAAAACAATATTTGTATTCTTATAAAACTCATAGCATGTAATATTAACCACCAGAGTACAGACCAAAATGTCAGGATGGGACTCTAATCCATCCACTTTCTCAAAAACGACTTCAACGTATTAACTATGTACATACTACATACGTAGGTACCACTTTTATCTCAACATTTTTCTGAGAAAAATTATTAGATAGTTCTGGCGGAAAGGTGCGTTAGGCTTCCCTCTAAAGTTCCATTTTTCGATTATATCACCTACATTTTACCCGGTTATATATATATATTGTGCAGGGGGATTTATATTGTATATTGCAAAATTTGAAATTGGAAGAAAATAGGTTGATTAGCTTGGGCGAGTTTACTAATGGTTTTTCAGTTTTCCTTCTAAAACAGCAGGTTTCTTTAATTAACTTCACTTAGTATATATATAAAATGGTTATAATACTTAACGTGTATATTTACAATCTTATTATTTAATTGTTTTATACATAATAAAGAACTATAGACAATTGTAAAGAATGTTTCAAATTCTTCCTATTACAAATAAATAAATAGTTACAATTAGTTGATTAAATCGGTAGTATTAGAGCAGGGTCTTAATTCTCGTTCTTTTTTAATTTCTTCTTTGACAGGACACAAAGTTATTCTGAAACAGTTATTAATAAATATTAATTTATAAATAAAATAATGATGCACATTATGATGCAAAGCTATCGCTATTATTAAATAATTAACTTTCTATGTCACGGCAATCTCAGCCATACGGCATTTTGCGCCCATTTTAAATTTATTTTTGTATGCTTGTTTTTCGTATGTCCCGCAAGGCGGGGGCATTAATTCTCTTTGTCCGCAAAGCGAACATATGGGTTAGTCAACTATTCCAATTATGGTAAAGCTGCCATAATACATTCACTTCCGCTGCCATAATGCAGTCACTTCCGCATAACTCAAAGTGAGTACATTATCCAAACTTCATTCTATTTGTGAGTGGCTGGCTATAATGTCAAATTCCTGCGATCTAAAAAAAATCTAGTGTGGTTCCTCGTATTAGGTTTGCTTTTAAGAGCAAGGAATGTAATTATCTGTAAACTGAACAGGGATAAGTGGGAGTGTGAGGATTTGGAAGTTTGCCTGTATATGCTAAACCCAAGAAGTTGCACACCCAACTACCTTTGCAGTGTATTGTTGAGTGTTGAAGGTGTCAGTGTAAGTTTTAAGCTGGGATATCCGCGGTACGCCAATATCTCTAAAAAGTAGTCCACGTCCCTCGCCGCTTTGTAAGTTTCCTTGCAATGGGAAAGGAATTCTGTTTGTCGGATTGTGTTTTTTTTTTGTTGAGATACCTACTTTTGCGAATAATCTGCCCGCTAATTTCCTTAATGTGTCCATAATGTAGCGTTTTTCATTGGAAAGCGGTAGCCGAGCCTCCGGCAGGCAAGACATTCAAGCATTTGTCGGCATTTCATTACTCCACTGAAGACAATATCAGCGTTTAGCACATGCAGCTTCGGAAGCTATGAGCAGAACAACCTTCCGTCTTTTCTGGAGATCAATGATGTAATAATAAAGAATGATAATAAAGATCAAAGAAATGATGTATTCGGTTCAGTTACCCAAGGATCTTTAATAACATCTATTAAAGAAGCGCTAACCCATTTACCCATATAAGGCTAGTATCTTGTCATAAAAATCCTATTAAAATGTTAAACGTCGGGGTAGAGAAGTGGATGTAGGTATGAATTACCCACCAGAGAAGGTTTTATTTCCGGTTTATTCATAGTTCCAGGGAGTATAAATGCGAATAATATTTGATAAAGCACTCTCCACAATATCTGTTCATAGTAATACGGAAAGCTATACATCAGGCATTATGGAACAGAAAATAGGCATTACTTTAATATTATAAAATGGTAGCTAAAAACAAAAAAGAGAGAAAAATTTGGCACTTTGGAATGTAATATAAGCGAATAATCAGAAACCGTCTGAAAAATATTAGAGAATAGACCATTACTATTAACTTAGGAGAACTGTTTAATATGGTAAAAAACAGCAAGTTATTTAAAAAGTTGCTTACGAAGATGCTTCCTCCAAACTATCAATCGTAATGTTGGCAACGTGTATGACAGGCAGATGCCATCTCCATGTAAGAATGTTTAAACTAATTTGATGACTCCAATGTAGGACACCTGTCCTCACACGACCGACTGTTTTACTGGCAATAACTTCGGTGTGTATAGTTCCTGGTTGATAGGCTTTTTCTCTGTAACCAAATAGATATTTTTTCTTTTAATTAGATTAAGATCGCTTCGCATGAACTTAAATAGAAATAATTACTAAGTTCAGTTGTCACTAAAGTGACTGCAAAGACCCACACAAATAATAAACAAAAA
This sequence comes from Triatoma infestans, assembly GCA_011037195.1. Taxonomy (NCBI): domain Eukaryota; kingdom Metazoa; phylum Arthropoda; class Insecta; order Hemiptera; family Reduviidae; genus Triatoma; species Triatoma infestans. Next base: position 472,935 of record JAAEAF010014037.1, read on the forward strand.
GATTTAAGATGAAGGAATTTACTTGAAAAGACGAATCACTTCGGTTTTGCCTTTGACACCAATAATCTGTAAAGAGAAAGTTCCAACTTCACCTCCATGTGTTAAACTTTCATTTGAGGAAGATATCCTAAGAGTTATTCTGTAAAGATATCCTGTAAGAGATCAAATTGAACTCATAATACTGAAGAGAATACGACAAGCTATGCTATTCTATAAAGAAGAACGTATATGAGAAATCTTAATAAGTGATTCAAATAATCGAAAGGAATTCCGTGCTGGCTGCAAGACCAGGATACCATATACATATTTCTGAATACCTCACTTTAGAAGTAGGCTCAAACTACACAAATAATTCTACACTTTTTTCTTCAATTTTTAAACATTTCCTTTTTCTTTTTTTTTTTTTTACATAAATTTCTGACAAATGATTTTGAGAAATTTTCCAAACGCATTCGCCTTTGATGCGAGAAACCAGGTTTCAACACTTTCGAAGACTCAAACTGTGTTGACTCAGCATCGTGAAAAAAAAAAGTGAGGAGCTACAAATAGTAGCGCAGGCTAGAGAACTAAACGGCGAAAGGAACCGTTTTCAATTTCAAATTCCTATCAACAAAGTTTCTTCGCGCACCATATTTTTACAGGCAGTGTGTAACGGTGCACAATCTGGATCTCAGCTTCTCAGAAGTATCTGAAACATATTCCCCGCTAAAATGTTTCAAGTAAATATATAATTATCTGATATTTATATACTTAAAAAAAAAATCTTTGGAGCATTTCTAACAAACGTGAAAAGCTGATAAAAAAACACTCAGTGGATTAATACTGGCAGTAAACCGATTTGGTTGAAATCCTCATATATTCCGGTTACCTATAATCCGGTTACCTAAATAAAATGTTCAATCCCGAACTGAACCCACACAGGAAATACAGAGAGGAGAGTGAGAGCAGCTCTAGGGACGGGGCAACCCGGACATTTGTCCGGGGCGCCATTTTGGCTATAAGTGTGAGAAAAATATTAAATACTCACTTAATAGAAAATTTCACATACCGATTTTTTCGTTCGCTAAAAATTTACAGTGCGTTGCGTATTTATATTGTTTATGTCTAAAAGCGAAAAATTTATACTATTATTGAAAAATAGTATAAATAGTATATCAGAATTTGTAAAGGACGATGCTTGAACTTGTTTGAACATGCATATACTTCTCTGAACAGAATAGCATTAGCAAGCGAGCAGAGCGCTGCTTCATCTTGTGTTTGAAAATGCATAGATTGGCTTAAAAATCTATATATACATTCTTAAGAAGCGACACTTTGTCTTTTTGTCCGGAGCGACGAAACCGCTAAAGCGGGTGCTGATGAGAGAGAAAAATCAATTTCTAAAATAACTTTTCTAATTGTGGCGACCTTGAAACAAGTCTTCGAAGAAAAATCATTTTAGAAAAATATTGCATAAATGCTGTATACTTCCTCCATATTTTAATTGTATATTATTATTTTCAAGATTGATTATTTATCTAATCATTTCGTTCATATTCATTAAGGGTAACATAAAAATAACAAATTAATTTGTAAATAATTACGTAATAGGAGTTTGTCTTTATCATGAAACATGATGCAATATTAAGTCGAATATCGCAAATTCTTGTGGGATTGTCTGATAAACTCGAAATCAAAATATCGTCAGAGGTCGCAAGAGGAGCAGATTGCGGTGATTTCGACTGAAAGTGGTAACGATGAAAAGACTATTTGTGTCCAACAATTCAGAGTAAATACGCAATGACATTTGATAGTTCACATTGTGACTTTATATCATTTTGATATTCATCAGTTTTAATAATAAATTTATTGCAATGTTAATATAACTATTAACAAATCTCAAATTTATATTATATATATAATAATAATTACATATAATAATAATAATAATAATAATAATAATAATAATAATAATAATAATAATAATAAAATTATAATTACTTACTGCAATAAGGATGTTTACTGCCTGTAATGGTGAACAGTTTTATCATACTCATCGGTAGATTGGGATGTATGTTCCCCTTTTCAGCTCCTAATTTTTGAATTGCTCTCACCGATCTAAGTCCTAGTTTCGCACAAACTCGACCGTTTGGATTCTATTAGCATTAAAATATATATCATATCCACCGAAATGTGACACATCTTAACTTGAAGACAATATGCAATTTTCAAAGTTTTTTTTTGTAACACCCTAATTTCGTGTGAAATTTTGAATTTATTCTCGAAATTTTGTTCAAGTGTTCCTGAATTGTGGATTCTGGAACTAACTTTTTTATTTCAAACGAAACATAGTACTTTTTTGGTGTTCGTTACGACCGCTGTATTCAATGTTGAAAATTATATTTTGAGGTTCGGTCATACAAAAGAACTCTTTTTAAATTTCTACCGACGTTTCGGCAAATTTATTGCCTTTTTCAGGGTCTGTACAAAGGTTTAAATACATAGAAACAACAGAAAATATGAACTTAAACTAAATATTTCCAGAATAAAATTTTTTTAAAATAAACTATATAAATAAACAAAATACAGAGTATGATGTACATGATGTAAATTTGTTTTAAATTATTGTTGTAGAACAGATCAATATTAAACTAAATCACAACTATTGAATAATCTAAATCACAACTATTAAAAAATATGCATGTGGCATATATGAGTAAGTATGAAAATAACTTAGGAAATGTACTATTTTTCGGATAGACCTTCTATGTATGGGATAGATATATAGGATATTGGAAGTTGCTGTGATGGCGTAGAGGGAGCAGGTTGAACACATTATCTGTGGATCGTTGACATATTTTTTGTATAATATGGAGGCGATAGCTATTATTTTTAAAAATCTTAGATAATTTTAACTTATTCTCATCATGGAAACAAGGATGGCTAAGATGAAGTACACGTTTGGTAAAGGATTTAACAAAATTGATTTTCTGGTTATATGGATGATTGGAAAGGAAATGGAGGAATCTGTCAGAACGTATGGATTTCATTAACCAATTGGTAATAAGAGAACCATTTTCTTCACGGTCATGTCTAAAAAATTAATTTTATTATCTATTTCTACTTCGTTGGTAAATTGTAAACCGGGATGGTATGTATTAAAGGTATTCAGGATGGTATGGATATGTTCTTTAGGGGCAGCGGTTAAACAATCATCAACATGTTTGAAGAAAAAAGGAATTGTAAAGGGTAGTTTTTGAATAGAATTTTGAATTAATTCAGACATGATGATATCCGCAAGAATAGGTCCTAGGCTACTTCCCATGGCTGTGCCAAAGATTTGTTGGTAAAAGTGTTCATTGTATTGAAAATATCCTGATTTACAGCAATGGGATAACAGAGATATGAATTTTTGAAGAGGGATATTAGTTTTATTCTCTAAAAGATAAAAATTCGTTTTTATAATTTCTATCGTTTCTTCAATGGGAACATTCGTAAAAGGGAAGCAACTTCTAATGAAATAAGGATATAGTTGGTGAGGATTTTATATGCCACACATATATTTTTTAATAGTTGTGATTTAATTTAATATTGATCTGTTCTACAACAATAATTTGAAATAAATTTAATTGTACTCTATATACATCATACTCTGTATTTTGTTTATTTATATAGTTTATTTTAAAAAAATTTTATTCTGGAAATATTTAGTTTAACTTCATATTTTCTATTGTTTCTATTTTTTATTGATTTGTATTTAAACCTTTGTACAGACCCTGAAGAAGGCAATAAATTTGCCGAAACGTCGGTAGAAATTTAAAAAGAGTTCTTTTGTATGACCGAACCTCAAAATCCAATTTTCAACATAGTACTTTTTGCAAATTTGGAAACTAGATTTTTTTTCTCTGGCTATTTAATGAAATATTTTGGTTTAATGAAATTTTCTATCTCTCTCTTCCAAAACATGTTTTGTTTTCTTTATTTGTAAACAAACTTACTGTTGGAACTGAAATAATAAGAAATGAAATAAAACGAAACCCTCAAGTAACCAGCGCATTCGCCTTTAGTGAGAAAATTCAGGTTAGATTCCCGTGAGGGCCCTTCATAGGCTGTGGCGCTAAAGGATGAAATTAAATGTATCTATAATTGTACAAATACCACCAATAAATACTCAAATTCAGATAATAGTCCTTATTTACCTCACATTTTGTACTTATGCTTTGACATACTTTGTTTTATTTAGTAGTAATTTGATTTTTTAATGCTTAGGTTGCTGTGAGATATTTCTGCTTTTGAATTTTTCTTTGAATGGTGTTTTTAAAAAACAGTTTTATTGACATTAGAAACAGATTATTTCTTATAGAGAATTAATATGCCTAGATTTAGTGAATAGAAAAAATCGACATGTATGCACCTTTAAAGAAAGCAGTAGAGTGGGGCGCGTTCAAACGCTGAGAAATTCCCAAATCGAGTAAATCCACATTTCTTAATGTTCAAAACCTTGGAACGTAAATTTGATTCCACTGTTTTTCAAATATTGTTCATAATACAAGAAGGGTGAGAACATTAGGATTTTCAAAAGATCCAATTTCACATGTATTACAAAATTAAATTTTAAAAATTAGAGACTGCATCACACACAACGCTTAAGAAGAGAAGGTGATTAAGTCCGTCGTGTAGTTTATTCAGCAAATATGGATATTATGTGTGCCGAAATCGCAGATATTTTATCGAGTATTCAATGGACTGACCAATCTAAATTCACCGGTTCAATTTGAATTTTAGAAAATAGGCGCCGGAGAATCCACGATTGACGCACCCATTGGACTTCTCGTGTGTATATATATATATATATACAATGAAGTCCAATGGGTGATCAATCGTGGATTCTCCGGCGCCTATTTTCTAAAATTATAATATATGTGTGTGTGGGGGGGGCACACATTTGGCCGCATTTTCGAGCAAGTGAGGTTATTTCATATTAACTGCACAAAGACACTGGTGATAAAAGTGGGACCGACCTTCAGCTGGTCTGTTGATCTAGTGGGCGCTGATACCCTGGTTTAGCCGGCCTTGGGGACTATTAGGTTTGTTATAGGACAGTAAAGGTTTTGTCCAATATCTTCAGCCCAAGTCCACAGTCATCGACCGTGAGAAGGGAAAATTATAATGTCTCTTCCCTTTGAAATAAATTATATATTATATGTTTAAATTTTAGATGCATTTTTATTATGAACAGGATGAGATTAATTCACACTGGTTTCACAGATATATCAATATGTTAATGAAATATTTATATAAGTTGAATACTTTTCTTTCCAGGAAATATAGCCCTAATCAGCCAAGAAGAATGGCGCCAAAGAATGAATAATGAAAAAACAATAATATTGTGAGAGCAAGGCAATCTATAATTAATTATATAAATAAAGCGTCAGAAATATTGAATAATAAATAAAAAGATTAAAAGAAAATAAATAAAAATAATCATATAGGACAACAGCTAAGACAGGAAGAGGTACAGAAAGACAGAAAGGTTTGTAAAACTGACAAAACGCTGATTCAGAGGAAATAAAAAATGGTAATCTCAATCGTGGCGCAAATAATTGAAACAGGGCGAGGGAAAAGATAAATGTCAAAGCTAACGACGCAGGATCAAATTAGAGCAAGGACCGCAAAAGAGAAAGCGTAAGCAGAGAGCAAAGAAGCCTAATAAATAGTTCTCATTAGCCACACATATCAAATGAAAGTTTGAATTGTCGATTATGAGTCAATGAATTGTGTAGTATAAACTATGAGCCGCTTATTTATGTGATTATTGTATGTATTACACTCACAAACATAATTTTAAATCGTGGCAAGAAAAAAAAATGTGCGCATCAGGTAGGTGTAATTTTTATAATGGACAAATATTAGTAAAAAATCTTGTGCATTATATTCACAGAGGTCAGTATTCATATAGAGTCATTTTAAAAACCTATTTTACTAATCTTTAAATAATTTAAATTCTTATAATAACTAGATATGGCTAAATGATCTTAAACTTACGATTTCACTTTTACAACCAAAACATTTGCCAGCTAAAAAGTTTTCCCAAGTGTCACATTCTACTGCCATGAATTCACAACGGTCTGGAATACTCTCGAGGTAATATTCATAACTACGAACATGATGGCATCCAACGAAACGTCTTAGAGCTATGAACATTATGAAAATAAATTTTACTAATTTGTTTACTGTTTATTCATTAGCCCAAGTTTCTAGAGCTGTTTTTATGCAGAGAATGCATAGAATTAGAAAATAACATACATTTCTCTATGAAATTTGTTGCATTGCTACTGAATTTACTAGATAAATCAATTATTAAATATAATTCTAAAAAGGCAAGACAATCAATTCATTGGCAACAACCTTTTATGATACTCTCTTCAGCATCCAATGTATTTTGAAACGAGTCAGAACAACCTGGTTGCGATTCACCACCATTTGGATAAAAATCGAGATGCCCAACAGGTTCATCCATTCCCAGACCTAATAAAAACAAATGAGTTCTCAATTTTAAAATCCATTTAAATAATATACATAAGATACTGTAGATTCACAAACCTCCTTGGAGGAATAGTTCGGCGTTAGTATGGATAACATCTACAAACAGCGCATCTGTAGGATCCAGCCTTACAATTGGATCTGTTTTTGAAAAGTGAGGTTTTGCTGGATCCAATGCTACAAAAATTGTTGAAATTTGTTTAATAAAAAGAAAATATATACAAATTTACTTACTTAATATTTGTAGTGTATATTGAAATAATTTACCTGAAATACGTCCCAATGACAAATTGTAATGAGTACTTAGAGTGTGGCCAATATAACCGGCAAGATGTGCTCCTAATGAGTGACCTATCACATGACAAAATTCTGTCTTCAAACCTAACAATCTCTATAGAAAGGGGAAAAAAGTTTGAATTAAAATAAAACTGTTAAATAACTTTGTTATAAATACCTATTACAATTAACTAGAAAATTAACGAAATAGTTCAACAACAAACTAAAAGTATATGTAGCTGTAACAAAGCTAAAAAGCCAAATTTAATACTATCTATGTGACCTAATAACTCCCAAGGCGTGACTGTGTTACTACTATATAACATAGTTTATAATAAAGTAAAGAAATGTGTAGATGGAAGTGGAAGGTTGTGTGACAGCGAGCTAAGATTGAACTACCTTTACAGGCATCATTTTGGAGTGTGTGAGAATTAAGAATTAACAGTGATATTCGTCTCACTAGGCTGGAATCTTCCACAGGAACAGCCCCACAGAAAGTGGGTAGTACACTTTCTTACATAGGATGGATTGCTTTGAAAGACTAAATTTAAATTTAGGAATACGCTACCAAATCAGATACAAAGGTTGTTCAGAAATAAAAGAAGGTAAAATTATTTAGCAATTAATATTTGAAGTGCTAATATTCCCAGACAAAAATCTCTCTTTGGTAGAATTTTTGTTTTTAATTTTTTTTACCGATATAAGAGAATGTATTGCAATCGTGAAAAAATTTTGAAACTGAGTTTTTTTCTAGAATAAACGTTTTGAAACCCAGTAAGTGATTTCTAGAAAATGGTGTGTTTGTATGAGCGCATGTATTGAACCCGATAACTCGAAAAAAGAAAACTCGCAGCAAGCTCAAATTGATATTTCGTTTGGACATCATCACAGCATCCTTTCCAAAGAAATTTCCAACAAATCACAACAAACAAATCTCATGATTTAGGGTAGAAATTAATCAAGCCATAGAGGGAGTTAAAAAAGCGGAAGCTATTATTAAGATTCTTAATGATTTGGAACTTGTGAATTAAAACTTGAATAGCTATCATTATTAATATATATTATATATATGAATATTTGAACAAGCTGCTTCAATTTATAGAAGATCAGCAGCAGCATCACCAGGTCGCGATTCCTGTCATTGTGTAGTTTTAGAGCACCTAAGTTAGGTCCGCTACTTACTGTAGCTCTCCAATTTCCTAACGATGCTAAGTTAATATCTTCAAGGGAAGTATTTCTGATCCTCAAAGGAGTCGAATCGGCGATAACTAGCACTAAAGGTGAGATGATTATCATTGATTATGATTAAGCGGGAGCTCGAAGTATCTGAGTAAAATATTTGTATACAAGACTGATAATATACGTTTACGCCCTCAATGAAATATATACAATAAAGTTTAAGATGATTCAATAAAAGCAAATATTAAAACAATTACGTTTAATGTGCCAAGAAGATGTCCTCCCATTCTTCCAACTAATCTAATGTTAGCGACTGCCTGAGTGTATGGCGGACTAGAACCACCTTGCCAACCAATTACTATCACGTTACAGTCAGTCCTGTTCAAAAATCTGTCTTTCAACACCTGTGACAAAAGCAAGAAAACCCTACTAAATATATAGCAATATATGATAATAATGATTCTCGAACGTTCGATTACAGTTGCAGGAGATCACTTGGAGCGGTCAATAAAAATACACGTTTTTATTTACCGTTCATCGTGATCTCCTGCAACTATAGCAGTATATTTCGTAATAAAGTTTAATGCAATAAAACAATTACATTCAAAATAAATTTACCTTCAACCATCGTTTATCACCATTTTCTAAGAATCCATGTGCTAAAATATATGTCCGGTGTGTTGGTACAATCTTAGATTCAAATATGGTTGAAGAGACATTATGTCTTAATCTGTGACATATGTTTCGATGTTCTCTTGTATACAAACAGAATATTGGATCTATTTTGTCCGGATGTTCTGGATAATGAGTCACTGGACGAGTTTCATCTGTCCATGGGTAACTCACAGGATAACAGCCAAGCCCATCGTAGCACACAGCTCCAGGATCTAAATTGTCAATAATTGTTTCATTTAAAATCTGCTAAATTAAAAAGTTACTGTTTGTTAAGGCCTTGAAGTATTTGTTAATTTGACAATACTACTAATCAGTAAAGGAAGCTTGTTACTTTTCTGTGAAGAATTTCTTGATACAATAATAAAATAAAAAGTGCTATTATATTGTAACAATTCAAATTTTCGATACAGAGTTTTCATCGGAAGTATCCGTTTTGAGGTCTCCTGAGTCCAAAAAAATGGTTTTTGGCAATTGATCTGTGTGTCTGCCTGTCTATGTGTGTGTTTGTGGGACAGCATATCTCAAAAACGAAAAATCGCAGAATGTTCAAACTTAATATTTTGTTAAAGTGCTACCAAAAAGACCTGAGAATAAGTTTTTCGTAAAAATCGTCCAAGCTAAAGTGCCACTTTATTGAATGGTTTTTCGGTTTTTTACGATTTTCTTTAAACATCTGCACATACAAAAGCTACAACTTTTATTCTAAACATTTCACCGGGAAAATTCATTTTACGATACTTGGGTGAGGGGTGGGGTTAGGTTTTCTTCTAGTGTTATTTTTAGTTCAGTGTTCATTTCTATTATCTAAATAATATTAATTAGAAATAATGGATTGCCATAATACCGAGTGTCAAGAAAGTTAGTTAACTGGAAGTGAGTTTTTACTGAAGTTTTTTCAGTTTTTGAGATTTCTCCGTAAAAACACCGACGAATTTCATTAAATGCAGTGTACTTTCATCAGTGTACTGCAGTGTACTTAAATGCAGTATAACATTCATCTGTTACAATTTTGTAAACTGCAGTAAGAGAAAGTTGTGTGATGTTTCATACCAAATTTTTTATGAATGTAGATTGGCTGTTTTAATTATTTAAACTTCTGTTTTGTTTATTTCGCAATATCTATGATTTATGAGTGCTAGTTTGATTTATTATGTGATGTGTTTTGTTCGTGTTGTATGAGCTGCCTTTCATCACTTACCAATCCTGCTTTTAATATTAAGTTTATATTCATCGTTTAAAATATACTGATAGCTTGAAAATAACACTCAATCTGAAAATATGTTTCAGCATGGAAAATACATAATGCTTAAATTAAAAATTCGTTTAACCTGTTTGTTGAATGAATTTTTAAACCGCAAGGCCAATAATGTTTAATAACGCAGGAGGAAGCAAGTGAACAGGAATATTTGTACCTGACGCTAGTTTCATTTCTAACCGAGTTTGTAGAAGTAAACTTTAGTCATTCATATGTCTACCATATGCTCCTATTCAGCATCGACGTCCGACATCGATATCGCCGTCTCTTCAACAAGAATTTCTTGCTGGAAATATCCTGTATAGATCGACTCCTATGACACTCATACCACATTTATTGTGTATAACCTCAATGAATTTTCCTTCTTGCGATTCTTTTAGTGTAAGTGATATAACTTGCAATTGATTTTTCTTAGCTACTATTACAGAAAGTATTGTAATCGTGTCAGATTTTTGAAATTGATTTTTCACTGAAAATATATGTTTTGAGGTCCCCTGACTCGAAAAATGTGTAGATGTGAGAACAAGGCATCTCATATACGAAAAATTGCAGGGACCTTAACTTGGTATTCATTTAGGTTCGACCATCGAATCCGACACAGAGGTTTCAGTTAAAATCCGAATCCGAAAGTGTGACTGTAGAGGATGGCTTTTTACTTAATTTTCGCGTCATTTTGGCGAAAATGACTTCATTGATTTTTCCTTAAATTTCGCAAACCACACCATAACGGCAAATTATTCTGTTAAAAACACTTTTTGCAGGAAAATTAGATTAAGGTGTATTAAATGCGTAGTTAGAATCGAATTTGAAGAAAATCGATTTACCCAAGGTGCATATTTATGAAAAATGTTTGTTTTTTTAGATTTCTCGAAAATGGCTTGTTAGGGACTCAGTGAATTAAACGTAAGATTAAATTGAAGTTACAAGTTTTGGAAGAGGACTGACAGAGAGTGGTGCCACACGATTTAGTCATACTCAAATAAATCTTAAGCAATAAAAGCTAACAATTACATTCCCTACGATTACAATTATATGTAATGCTAAGGCCAGTTGATAGTAAAATTGCTAAGTTTAAGAAATTTGTCAATTATAATGATAGCATTACTGTAAGAATAAATAATGTTGACTCTAACATTTTAATTTTTGAAAAACATTTGATTTTTGCAACAAATTATTTATTTAGGTAATGGATATCTCGTTTTTTATTCAGAAAGAGTTTCAGCAAGGACTTTCAACAAGAGCCTCTTCGTTTGTAGCGCCCCCACATGGATCCAGTTAGTGCTGTATTCATTTAAGATTAGCATGAGTAACTAACTATACAGAGACTGCAAATACAATTACATAAATGTAAATGAACTAAATAAATTTTGATATTAACATCTTTCAAACATCTAGCGTGGAACACTCATATTAATTTCTCTAGTGTTTTGATTAAATTATTTATACGGTTATTATCTAAATACAAATTTCCATATAACCGAAAATACACTTGTACATATGCGTGTATCTGAAAGAATATTTATTGAGTTATTTTCTTCAAACTCGGAATCTCGGTTACATTAGATTCGTTTTAACATTATATGGACGATAGAATCGTCTAATAAACTGAAATGACAATTTAGAGGAAAGCAAAACGTCACATCTTCCCCAAAACACCAGCTTTTTTTTTAGTTTAGTCGATGTATCAATTTTAAAGAAAATCGTGGAACCAATAATCGAAAAAATCGCAAAAGAAATCTGATCAGCAAAGCAAATTCCGATTTTGACAAAAACCTTATCGTGTGTCCCCTGGTAACATAAACGAAATATCAAGTTTCAGCTTTCATTTTGTTTTACCAAAAGAGCTGAAATAATTAGGTACAAATATTTTTTTCATATGCCTATGGTCTGTTTAGAAGCAAATTATTGAATGCGGTTTTCCAAAGATCAATTATTTTACAAAACAGTAATTTTGTTAACGTTGAAACAATTGTTATACTAACCTTCTCCCTTTTTTATTTGTTCCCAGGTAAAATTAGTAGGCATTACATCGGGTAATGGCGGTATGTCATAGTTCATAACCACTAAGAAGGCTGTCTGCATCAGTAATGCTCCCGTATGATTGTACATCTTCTACTGTAATAAACACTAAATTTAACTACTTAATCATATAAAATTCTACGATTCTTTTTATTTTTGTAACTAAATTCAATTTTTTGACAAATATTGTAGTTGACAAGAAAAACCAAAAAAATAGGTAAATAATTAAATAGAACGATCAATGAACTAAATATTTTGAAGGCTCGCCAGCTATAGTTCAGTACGAAACTGAAATAGTTATTTATCTAAAAAGAAAACTACTCCCCCCCGGCCTCGTTGATGTCAAGGAATATTAGATAAATTTGTTTATCTGTTATCATATATTTTAATAATACTAATCTTCTCTTCTGAGGATAAGAAATCCTTTCAGACATTATTTTGACGAAACTGATTGCATTTCTTTGGACTATGAACAGTTATTTTTATAAATTACATTTATGTCTAATGACCTTGATTACACTATATTTTTATTCATTTTTTATTATTTTTAATTTGATGATTAGTTTGTAATAGAATACAGACACGTGTATTTCAAATTCAGTATAAAAACACATTACAAATCCCTTTCATGTTAATTTACATAAAAACTGTGAATATTCATTAAATACGCTTCTCTTTAGAGCTATCGAATACCATTGTCTTAAAAATTTGAGCTGGCCATTTTTATTTTCAGTTACTGCTGTAAGATTGCGATCGTGTCAAATTTACATAAAATATCCAGCAAATGTTATTATTAAAATATTATGATGTTTATTTATTTATTGCCTAAAGAAACTATACGTTTCTATAGCAAGAGATTGACCTCTGCTGAAGGCTTAACAAAAAATACAAACATTACAGCTTAATGTCAAAGTAATTAAATAATATTAAATACTTGATTAATAAAGTAGATAGTAACAATAATTTAAATAGACTTTATTCATTTATACAAATTAATTTAGGGAAAGATTTTAATGGGATTTCCTCGAAGGTATTAAAATACCTTTACAAACCTATATTTTTCCTCCAAAGCCACAGACATAAAATAAAGTAAATGGTTTAACTTTTCTTTATTTTCTACATTAGTAAATTAGCAAAATAATAAGAACTGTGTGAAGGCAAATACCTATTTAATAACCTCCTTCTCAAACATTTATAATAAGGGCATTCCAAAATAACGTGCTTAATAATATTATCATTTTTGCCCTCCCCACAAGTAACGCATAATCTTTTAGGATCAAATAAATGGGCTATTCCATTATAAAAAATTCTAGGGTGACGATCACTAGCTACTCTAATTTGAGCTATCAATCTGGTTTTAATGATATTGCACCTAATAATACATATGAATTATCATTAGCCAAGGGACATATCAATCTATACTGGATGTTATATGAAGAGTTGAGTACTTCATTGATGTCAGTGCTTAAGCATTTGTTATAAAATTTTAGAGAAAGATTTTTTAAGTTATTACAGACCACGTCAGCATGCTGCGCCTCCCAGATGTCCTGCGCTTCTATAGAATAAAGCATTTCTCTCACAAGAGCCACCCAGTTAAAAGGAATGTCAGAACCATCCAAAAGCTTCACAAGTCTTGTGTAGGAAATATAAGACATATAATAAATAAATATATCAAATTTAATGAAATTCGTCGGTATTTTTATGGAGAAAATAGCAAAAAAACTGAAAATTACTTCCTAGTAAAAGCGCACTTCCGGTCATCCGATTTTTTCAAACTCGGAATCAACATTATATTTAATTCTTATAAATATTATTTAGATGATACAATTGTGTAATTAACTGAAATAGCACTTTAGAAGAAACTGTGACCCCACCCCTCACCCAAAAGTACAGTAAAATGAATTTTCCCGAAGAAATATTTCAAATAAAAGTTGTAGTTTCAGAGACATTTTCCGTGGAAGCTGCTTCATTTTGTGGTCATCGACCGGTTTCGGGCGTTCGCCCATCTTCAGGATGCGCTTTTCAGACAGTGTGAAGCGCAGGCTTCCACGGAAAATGTCTCTGATGCTTTCCAGCTCTGCGGAACCAACCAGCACAACAAAAGTTGTAGTTCTTTGTATGTGTAGTTGATATGCCAAGTTTCAAGAAAATCTTGGAGCCATTTTTTAGAAAATCGGAAAAATGTAAAAAAAAAAAAAAAACCATTCAGTGAAGTGTTACTTCCGGTTGAGGAATTTTGACAGATAACGTATTGTCGGATCCCATGGCGATAACCTGAACGGAATATCAAGTTTGAACTTTCTGCGATTTTTCTTTTTTGAGCTATGCTGTTCACATACAAACACACACACACACCATTTTCTAAATACCACTTTTTTTCGGCTCAGGGGGCCTCGAAACGGATTTTTTCGGTGAAAACTAGATATCAAAAATTTGACACGACTAAAATACTTTCTCTTACTAAGAGTGAAAGAAAATAAAAAAAAAGGTATATAAAACTGTAAAATGGAAATCTAATACAATAAGTATAATTACAAAAATTCTTTTTTTTTTTTTTTCTTCGTTGGCAGTTACATTTAAACATTCTTCCCATCCCAATTTTTTTTTATATTAATTAGTTGTTTTCTTAAAATTAGAGGAAGCAAAAGAATTTAAATGACGTAGCATTTTTAATTAAAAGATAGTGAAATGGTTTTTATCAACGAAAATATCCAGAACGCAGAACGAAAATATAAACAATGCGTAGTTCCGAAAAAAAAAAAATTTAAATTAGCTATTCATTATAAAGAGATAATGTGCGCAAACTCATGACCCAAAAGAAGTATCGATATTAATTATAACCACATCGATTTGAAACCTTCGTAGTGTTATCAATGTCAGGTTTGTTTCAGATCAGGGGAATTAAGTTCTCATTACAATAATAAGAATGAAGGAAGAAAAAGTAAATGAACATATGAAAAAGTTTTCAGCAGTAGATTTTAATCCGGATAAATGTAAGCAATTTTATTAGTATTTTTGGAAATTATAGCCTGTCTTTACCTGGTTATAATTCATCCCGAAAAATCTGTTCAGATGTCAAAGAAGTTTCCCAAGTATGTGTTGGGGGTTTGGAGTTGCAGAAGCATAAAGCAAAAATTCAAGGGTTGGCGGAAGAAATGAGCCAAGTTCTAAAGAGGAATGTTTATAAAAATTACATGCAATTTATCGAAACTGCAAGGGAAATATCACGTATCCTTTACTTTGTCTTTCTTTAATTGTGCTATTCCTTTTTGTTAAAACAAGTTTTCAAAGAATATTAAGACCAGTTATTCCTATACATATTCAAATCAGAGCTTGAAGGAGAAATGTACCAGTTATCTCATCTGTTGTCTGAACAAAGAGCGCTGCTTGGTTCAATGGGTAGTTCACCTCCACCTTTGGAAGTTGCTGAAGAAAGAGGATCTGAAGAAAAAAGACTTGCTACCTTAGCTGCGATTTCAGAAAGAGTTCAGTCTTGCATTGTGAGTTTATTATTATGTGGGAGTACATTTTTTTTCTTTATGTACCTAAAACAATATTTCTGAAACCGTAGAGTCTTCATGACGTACCAGGAAGAGATCTAATTCACGAAGGTGATCTAGTTGAATTAGATCCACTTGAAAATACAGCACTACACAGATGCCATGCTTTTCTGTTTACAGATATCTTAATGATTACTACTTGGATATCAGATAGGTAAGAAAATTAATTATTTTACTTAATTATTATACCCAAATGCATATTGTAGTTAATAATTTTTTCCTATTTATTACAGAAGAGGACCAGCAAAGTTCAAGTACGAATGTATATACGAATTAGGAAGTTTAGCTGTGGTTAATGTTAGAGATTTGGGCAACGTGAAATATGCTTTTAAATTATTAGTTTTCCCGGATACAAGATTATTTCAATGTGCTAATCACCAATCAAGGGTTTGTTTAGGATAAACTCTTTTGCTTTTTTTTTTGTTTTTTAAATACTGAGATACTAAGATAAGAGGATCTTATCCAAGAAAGATTATTGAATCAACAAGGTTATTGGTTTATGCACTTGTGAAAATTCAGAAATTTATTCCATGAAAATTCATTTGATATATTCATTTTATAATGGACGATGCCATTGAACGGTTTCGGGAGTTCCATCAAAACATCAAAAGATATCATGATAACAATGTCAAAGTCACCAAAGTCTTTATTAAGAGACAGGCGAAAAGCGGACAGTCGATGACCACAAAATGAAGCAAGATGTGAAGGAAAACAATTCTGATGATACTACGGATATACTTGAAAATAGTATTATTTAAATTTCTGTTCATTTTAAATGTATCCATTTTTGTTTCATTTAAGATAAATTTAGAAACTTAGTATCTTTTAGAGTTCATGGTTTTAATCTTAAATGTTTTCAAGTTATTTGTAGTCTGTTCTGAACCTTTAAAAAATATAACACGTAAGATTTGTGCAATCATTCTAAACTTTGATTCTGTTAATGCATGTCATTGCAATTATATTTAGGAAGAGTGGCTGAGAAAATTGGACGATGCCAAAAAAGCACGGTTGAATGTGGAACAAGGTAAAAAATCAAAATCTGAGAGTCAGGCTGATCCAAAAACTCCACCCATTAGAGCAGATTCCGTTGATTCAGGATCCAATCGTAAGTTTATTTATGTTAATTTAAAATTTTAATAAATTCCTCATGCTGAAACTTAAAAAATTTTAAGTTATAAATAATTTTTCAGCTTTTGGATACTTTGACGATACTGACAGCAATGAATTCCAAATTCCAGAATGGTTATCTGAAACTCCTGATGATTTGGATGTTTGCATAGCAGAAAGACATTTTGAAGATGCATACAGTATGATACAAAAAGCACAAGAGTTTATTGAGAAAGCCCAGCAACCTGAAAGCCTGGCAGATATAAAGTGAGTTAATTATAGGTTGCTTTGAGCAGATGGTAGACAATTATAATAAAAGATATAATGTCTAATAGAGTTCATGTATGTTTCATAGAGCAAAAATAGATGCGCGAACAAATTCATTAATACAAGTATTATTGAGTGAACTAAGTGTTACTGGAGATAAATCTTTGCAAGGTGGTCTTCGGGCAACCAGAAGATCTATAAGATTATTGAATCAACTCGGAAAATCTGGCCAGGTGATAACATCTATATATTCTTTATTTATATAGAAAAGGATTATGAAGTACTTTCAATGCGATCACTTATTTGTTGTAGTTTTCTTTTAATCGTTTTATTTATTAATACCAGAATCTATCCATGACATTATTCATTATATTTTTATCTTTTCTGTATGCTTTGTGGGATACTAGGCCTGCGAATTGTACTTGAAAGTTTGTTCTAACGTACTGAAAGCACAAGGAAAAAGAGTAAAAAGAGAAGGTTCGACAGTGGCATATGTAAAACGATTATCAGATGTTTTCTTCTCTAATTTAGCCAGTATTACTTCAGAATTTCAATATAGAGCATTTCCAAATTCACCATCTTGTATTTCAGGTAAAACAAATGCATATTCTCCACTACATTCTTAGATTATTATTCTAGTTCAATGACGGAAGCTGTTTTTGTATTAACATTTTTTTGCTTTTGTTCTAGCATTTGTTGTATGGATGTCCATGGAAGTATCACATTTTATGTCACACTTTATTAAGCAGGTTTTTATGCCACAAACTTCTTTAAATGCCTTAGCGGAATCTGTAGACATTTTGAGAAAACAATCGAAACAGGTGAGATGGCTAGTTTTGATTATTAGCTACACTTGAATATTAATAAAATAAATTAATAAGGGATGAAAAATTATTTATGTGGAATAATTCAGCAATTTATTGCTTTATTTTTTTTGGTTCTGACCGGTTTCGGATTTTCATCCATCGTCAGAGTAAGGTTTGTGATTTAAACATAATGTTGAAGTCATCTCTCTATACGAACTGACGTTCAACGACGGATAAAATCATATATGTTATTCAGCATTGCGGACCCAACCACATATTTAAAATCCCTTAGTATTTAGATTTATTATTGTAAAATGGTTGTTGAAGTTCGGTCAGAAAAACAAACTTTTCTTCAAATTTTCAACGACGCTTCGGCAAATTTATTCTTTCAGGGTCTGTACATAACACAGGTTACACAGTACACATTACAAACCCCATTACATATAAAAAATAAAGAATTCTAAAGAAAAAATCAAATACAAAATATATAATAAATAAAATAAATAAATTGCATCTAATTTTAATGCAATTTTATTTTCTCTTTCATTAAATCCTTAAATTATTTGATTGGATGAATAACATTTTTTTTTGTTTTGTATTGGTTACATTAATGAGTAAGCACAATTAAATACATAGTAAAACATAACAAAATTATTGTAACTATTATAGCCTATAAGCAATCTTTCCAACGGAAAATTTCAGATGCGCGAACTTGGCATGGATGTAACCTATCAGCTAAATGGACACTTACTGTCGCCAGTAAATAAAGCTCTTTCAGAAACGCGAGATAAATTATTCGATGCTGTAAAAATGCGATGTTCTGAAGATACTTGGCGCCCATCATATCAAAATAGAGCTGCTGTTGTAAAATTAGAACAAGAAATGTCTGCCATGGGACTACCATCTATACATCCTTATATTACAGGTAAGGAATACGATTATTGATATTAGTTGAATTAAATAATAACAGAAGTGAAATTAGAGTATGTTATTTTAACCAATTGAATGATATTCAATTATTGTTATCTTATTTTATTTATTTATGTAAATTGAAATGTATTATTTGTAAATCTAGATGGAGGTTGGCTAGAGCTTACATCGAACACATTAAGCTTTGTAAAACTTTACTATTCCTTATTGGAAGATTCTCTAACATTGGCATGGACCGATTTGGAGCACACCATTGGGAAGATTTTGTTTGATGTATTTGATATACATCTAAAGCACGTTGTCTCATCATTATCTAATAATAAATTAGTAGCACAGGTTAGTTTAGCTTATTTATAGTTTAGTTTTCCTATAGGGCCCTGGGTTTTTTTTCTGCGAGGTATAGATATGTGCTGACAATGCAGGGAGAGCTTCAGAGCTAAATTCACGGTGATCTGAAGTATCAATTATGGTACCGTCCATTGTGTATTATGTTTGGTATAGTTTGTGTGTGTGTGTCTGCTTTTCTAGTTGTACTAGATTGTTTAGGTGGCAGAATACATGTGTGTATGTGTGTGTAGAGCTAGAGTTTTATTCGCCAATGAGCACGTCCTATATGTCGGAGTCGGTGTTTAGAGTTTCAGGGTAAATATTATTTGTTGGGATACTCGCAGGGAAGCCAACAACCTTAAAGAAGTTCATTTTGATCACTTCTCCCACATAATAACAAAACAGTATCCTGTCACTTCAAAAATACAAAGGCCTGCAAATTGCAGAATATGTATCCGCAGGCAAACTCTATTTTACCATTAAATCTACATATTCTTCCTACATTTTTACAAACGATTATATAGAATTCACAAATATAAGAACGGAAAGTTAGCAGTAGGATTGGGCCCAGTGAGGCTTTGGATAGCGTAGGGTTTCCCTCCCCACAGACAAATAATAATAATAGCAGTAGGATATATGCTAGGACTTATTTACTTATCTATTTTATTTTCCCGTAGGGATCTTAGTCTCTTCATCGGGAGCTGCGGCCAGCCGTACAAAATGAACATTACTTACACTGACATCCCCTAACACCCACACAATTTATTTGTCGCTTGCAGAATTGATATGTGCAACTACTTGAGTTTAGCGACCAAAAGACAAATTCTAGCTCAATACCACTCGCACTCACTTATACATTACAGATGAATACAATCTACTATTGTATAAACAGGCGACATCCAAGGGAGCCATAATAGATCCTCTATAGTTGTGGTGGTTGGTTCCGCAGAACTGGAAAGCCTCAGAGACATTTTCCGTGATAGCCTGCTCATTTTGTGGCCATCGACCGGTTTCGGACGTTCGCACTGACACACTGTCTGACAAACGCATCCTGAAGATGGGCGAACGCCCGAAACCGGTCTATGACCACAAAATGGAGCAGGCTATCACAGAAAATGTCTCTGAAGATCTTCTACAGCATAGAGGATTTGGCTTTATACAGCCATTCCTTCTACATATCTACATCTGGTTCTTTTAAGCCATTTAAGTCTGATTCATTTAACTACTTTTTAAATCTTAAAAAGTAATAGGTAGATTTAAGTATTTAAATTTTGTTTCATTACAATTTTAATCCTTATTCTGACGCCAAATTCAATAATATCATTAATTTATCTTTAATATTTATTTGTTCCATTCATACTTTAACAGTTTAATTACCACTAGCGGGTAATTCTAGATATGAACTTGGTATTAAATAATTTTCTCATAAGGAATGCTCCAGGAAGTTTAATAATCTTCGAACTAATATCCTTTTTATATCCTGTCAATAATATTACCTGCATGCGTTTTGATTGTAAAGGCAGGTACAGTCCTGCTGGAAGATGCATTTAATGGATCTTATAAATATTTGGTCCTTAAATGTTCCTCTAATTACTTGTAAAGGTACATTAGTAGAACATTCTGTTTCAAGAATTATTTACTTATTATAATTATGATAATATTGTAAGTTTAAATAAAATTACTTGTAATTCAAAAATAATTATGTGTATTCATAACGCGATAATAGTCTCTAGCAGGGACAAGTTAGTCAATAATATTTTATCCTTTTTTGTAGAATACCACTTTATAAAATAATTATTTTTTGATTGTATTACAGAAGCCATTAATTCAGAAAAATGCTCGTTTCTTGGTTGATGTATTTCTTGGTTCATGTAAATCACGGTATTCAAAAAGGATGGGCCATTCCTGTCAGAGTCTTCAACGATTGTCCAATATGTATGCTGCACTAGCTAGAGATCCATCTACAAAAGTCTCCATTACTGGCTATATTTGATCCACTGTGGTTTAATTGGTCGTTATTAATATTATGTAAATAAGGTGTCTTTCCAAAACGTTCTATTTTTTCGGAGAGATGGGAAAAATATCTGAAAGTAGCCTTCAATTCTTCCTCTTGACCTGTTAATATTATGAGTTAATAACATTTTTTCAGTAAACACCCTTTTGCTCTATAAGAGTAAAAAGTCGATAGTTTCTTTTTATTATTTTCTCTAGTTTCGTACTAACATCTGTAATTATATTAAGTATATCTCTAAAAAGGCTAATAAAATAAATTGACAATTAACTTTAGGTTTTTGCTTTTACGCAAAACATTTTCGCTTTTACCAAAGATAATTAATGCTAACCCTTTTGTAAATAAATCAGTATTCTGTTCAGTAAAGTTTCACATTTCTGCCTACTATTGGGTTTAAAACATTTACTTATTATTATTCTGTTATTTTTATTTGTAAGTATTTTAAGCTTTAAGTAGAACAAATCATTATGTATGTATAAATCAGCTGGAAACGCACTATCATTAGATTATTTAATTAAATGTGGTAAGCATACATTATTCTGTTTCTTTCTTCTTTTGTTTGTCAAGTTAGGTCATCACTACTATTAATTAGTTAAGGTGCAATATTAAGATGTTACATTTAATAGATTAATAATTTAATTAATATATGTTATTTTTTACTGTTAAAATTTCTTACAATATTTTGAAAAGAAAGTTTGTTATAATCAGTATGTTATAAATTTACTTATTTAACTTGCCAGCATCACATTATTAATTTCTAGTTAAATAATGCAATAAAAATTTAATTTTGTTTACTTTATACTTTTTATTTATTGAAAAATCACTCTTTATACTTTTTATTGATTGAAAAACCAAGTATAGTAATTGTCGTTGAGCTTGTTGACAACGACGTGTATGAAGTAATCCATTGAACTACCATTATTAACGTTCATAATTTTTACTAGTATTTTCCTTAATTTTGGCTTTTTTAGTGAAGATATCTATAATTTTTGTTCACTTTTGACTTGGGGATGGGTTTTTGAAGTTGGGGGTTATGGACTTCTTTATGTGTCTCATAACAAAGTGGTTACTTCCCTAAATCACTTCCTTTCTAATTTCCTTGCAGTATTGCACTATGGGAGGAAGCTTGTTTAATTCCGATTCCAAATACATTTCGTTGGTGTATTCTAGGAACTTTATGGTAATTTTTTTAATTGTATATCAGGAATGGTATTTTAAACAGCGTGTATTATATAATATTTAAATTTGGTAGGGGGGGGATAAGTGATGATGGATCCATAGATG
Source organism: Triatoma infestans (assembly GCA_011037195.1). Taxonomy (NCBI): domain Eukaryota; kingdom Metazoa; phylum Arthropoda; class Insecta; order Hemiptera; family Reduviidae; genus Triatoma; species Triatoma infestans. The sequence continues at coordinate 495,153 of JAAEAF010014037.1, forward strand.
ATATTCTGTAAAACAGAAAGGTTTTGGCAAACGCCTAAATGTTGCAACCTTTGCTATATATAAAAAAAAAATTACAACATTCTTAATACATACATACAAATACATAAAAACATTCTTTCCCATATCACATTAGCTCACTAATACAAGAGAAACAGAAATGGAAGGGCTTGGCAAATGTACAGACATTCGTTTCTTAAAACCAAACTAAATCTACTTATTAGACAGGTAAAGTTTGAACTAGACAGACATCGCATAAGTTAAATACACCTGTTTCAATCTTTTATCTATGCAACTCTGCCAGCGTGATAAAGAAGCCCACGCAATATTCACACGCTAATATATATACTAGACTTATCATTTTTATTGTCATTCTCATTTTAATCCCTGTATGTGTGTGAACGTCTGTACTTGAAATAAAATCATTTAAAAAAAATAAATTACCAGTCTAATTTCCATAATTGGCGCAATCGTAAGGACCACACCCGAAAACGAAATAGTTGTCGTGATTGCTAAGCAAATAACTCGTTTATGCAGCATTTCGGTCGATATTAAACGTTTGTTTCGAATTCACATCCTTCAACCTCAAGCGGACCAAGAACCAACATCTGAAATCCAGATTGGTCTACCACCACCACATATAGAACTGAATCCAGGTTCAACAGGGTGAGAATCAACAAATTTAATTAAGCCCGCAGACCGAGTGCCGCCGCAAATGGAAATTGCAGCAACCCTAATATATATTATTGTGAGTAATAATTGTTATTAAAATAATTTACAAGTAAAGAAAATAAATTCGAAAAATAATTTCGAAATAATTATCAAACAAATTTTTTTTATAAATTTAAATTTGTATTTTTTTAATTCTTATTCATTTTAATTTTATTAAAACAATTGATAATTGAATAATCTAATCGATTATATTTAAAAGTAATTGAGAAAATTAATTGAATCATTCAAATGGTAATATAAACCAATTTTGAATATTGAAGAGCGAATAATATTTTTCGTTTTGTTTTTGGAATTTCAGTTTAGTAAGTATTTTATTTTCACTTTATTTTTATTTTAATTCATTTCATTCTTTATTTATTTCATTGCATAATTGTTTTATACACTTATATCATATGTATTTCACATTCATACATACACACACCAAGATGACAAACATGGGAGAACTAAAACTCATATTTGACCAATCCCAACGTATGACGGAAATGCGATGTATTAACACAATTCATCCTCAATAATGACGAAATAAATGCAATATTCAACAGTATAATACCACCCCCCTAACTCAACTACAAAAACAAATAGTCTTTCTAAACATAAAAACAAGATAATAGGAACAGCAAACGAAAACCTTAGGAACATTAGGTTCGCAAGCTGCGAAGAATTAAATTACACCTAATAAACAGTTTTGGATACAGTTAGGAACTCGCTATTTTACTTTTAGACATATTGAAAATTAACCCTTCTAGAAACGCATTTAATACCCTAAAAGAAATCAAAGAAAAATTTAACTTATTAAGAGCTAAAGTTAAACTATTTGATGATGGCAACAATGATCAAAAAGAGTATCTAATACAATTCCAAGAATTAATTCTAACAACTAACTTCATAATATCACTACGAGAGACCCACTAAGGAACAATTTAGATATCCGAAGTCCAAAAACACTTGTCGAAGTAGAATAACTACTATAATGACTTCCAATACTTACAGAATTCGGAAAATAACAACAGAATAGTAAACAGTACCTAACTTACCACCCACACGGTTCCCTGGAACACCATTCCCCAGACAACCGATTTTCGTAAAACCTAATAATCGTCCTAATAATACTAATTATCAACAGCAAAAAACTATCAAACTCAATAGAGCAACTCCAATGTCTATACAAACAAGACAATGCGACAACAGCAAAACTAACCCCCACAGTCTTCACAGACAAGACAACAAACAACACAATTTAGAGGACCAAACAATTATTTCACACAACAAAATACGCAAAACCAAAACAACAAACCCTTGAACTATATAGCGGAAGAAATATTTAACAACGAAGATATCATTGACCTTTAACCCCCTAGAAGAAATGGACAATTTTAATCACGACGACCACCTACAAATAGAACAAAATTTCGAAGAAACTGAAACAGAAGAAAACAATCCTTTTTTAGGGATAATTCCGTGCAACCCGAGGGAGAAATCCTAAACATTACTGTGACTCGAAAGTTCCTTTCTTATAAAACAACGACTATTACATCTTAATTGACACCGGATCTTCTATGAACTTAATTAGTAAAACTTACGTACAAGAAAACAAATCAAAATTTAAATTTTTAACGAACAGTTCACATTTACCACAGCTACAAGCAAACACACCGGAAACGGATACGTTATAATCAAAATCAAAAACAGAAACATTAAATTCCATTTACACGACTTCCACAAACGATTTAACCTACTAGTGGAACTACCCGCGATAATCGAATTAAAAATAAACATAAACTTCGGAAACAACATTGTAAAAATACTAGACAAACAGTTCGAACTTAAATACTTCCAGAACCCAACACAAAACATGAACGCAACCGAACCGATTGAAATTAAAATACGCAAACCATCTAAACGACGAATAAAAAAGAACTTTTTAAAATGATTGAAGAATTTAACGACATCATTCCTAAAGACAATCAAGAACTTACACATACACACGCAATCCAACACGAAATAAAAGCCACAGACGAAATACCTATCTACACAAAACCCTATAGGTACCCCGAATGCTCCAAAAAAGAAATCCGAAACCAACTTACACAACTCCTAGACAACAAAATTATACAACCATCACATTAACCCTGGTCATCCCCAGCGTGGATTGTGCCAAAAAAAATAAGACGCCTCTGGTAAACAAAAATTTAGAATGTTAATTGACTATCGTAAATTAAACTCAAAAACAATAGATGATAAATTTCCCATACCTAATATAACTGACGTATGGCCGACAGACCGTACCTATTCGGGACAAAATTCAAAATCCGTACTGTCCCCCCCCGTCCAGTTAATGTCACTGAGGGACCCTAACAGCAAATAAATGCCTGGAAAATAAAATTAAACGAATTTAACTTTGACATAGAGTATAGAAAAGGAACATTGAACACTAACGCCGATGCTCTATCACGCATTAGACCCAACTTCCAAATTGAACAATCATTTGAAGAAATTAGAAAAACCCAAAACATTATAAACTTTATACCAGCAAACAATCAACATCGTAAAACACTCACAGAACGGATAAATACAAAATTTAAAAGCACAGACTTTCTGAATAGTAAAACTAGTAAGACGGGACAATTTTTACACAACCTATATATGAGAAATAACATTATTCCATCTAATAACAAAACACGAAGACTCCGATAAAACAAAAATCGCAACAATAAAAACTTGTTTAAACAAGGTTAAAACTTACTGCATACAAAATGACATTTTCGAGTTACATATACCAAAAAATTGCGACAAACAATCGACCATAACACTATAACAAACCTAATTACTGAAATATTTACGGAAACGCATATTAAAATCGTATTCCACGACCCACCTGAAGAAGAAATTAATATGAATGATGACGAAAGCACAATTAATAACATAGACAATGACGACCTATAGACTTGTCATTCCGCAGACGAAAACGAATTAAATGGGATCACGTATAAAGACACTTGCATCAGCATAGAGAAAAATCAAATAATTATACAGAAACATGAAAGCGAAACGCAAGTACAATCAAAAAATTATTCGGGCTAACGAAACAAAGACTAACGATTAAATTAGACGCAAGAAATATTAATACAGAAATTTTTAACATCATAAAAGACTATCTCGTCCCAAAAATAAAATATTACTGCCTGATAGACAAAGACTTAATACCAACCATAAACGAAATATTACAAACACAGTTTACTAATGACTCCTACAAACTCATTCAATGCGAAAACATTCTAACCGACACTGAAGACCCAAATGATCAACTAGATACTATCATTAACTATCACTTAGGAAAAACAAATCACAGAGGAATCATGGAAACTTACATAAAACTAAAACGGAGATACTGTTGGCCCAAACTACATTTTGATATACAAAAATACATCAAAATTGCGAAACCTGCCAAGCTAACAAATACGAAAGAAACCCATACAAAATTAATGACAATCTTACAGAAACCCCAAAATACACTTTCGATATTCTACACATAGATACATTCACCCTAGAAAACGAAAAATACCTAACCATAGAAGATGCGTTTTCTAAATTCGCGCAAATTTATCCCCTAAAGACATTAAGGCTGTAGAAATTACAGACAAACTGTTAAAATACTTAAGTCAATACCAAATCCCCAATCAAATAATACACGATAATGGGACAGAATTTAACAACAATCTTTTAAAAGAACTTTTAAAATTATACAAGATAAAACCCTGCATAACATGTGTAAACAACCCAAAAAGCAAAGGAATAATAGAACGCTTTCATTCTACGTTAATTGAACATTTACGGATAATAAACCAAAATAAAGAATTTGAAAAACCAAACTAATTACATTTCGCTATCCTAGCATACAACAATTCGATAAACATCACCACAAAATTCACACCAGTAGAAATCCTACATGGTGCGGGACAGAGGCAAAAACATTTTTAACACAGGGTTCACTATAGACGACTATTTAACAAACCATAAAAGCAAACTCAAAGTATTACAGATCGAAATTAGCAAAAATATAGCGATAGAGAAAAACAAAAGATTTTTAAAACAGGACAAATGCAAACCGCCACCAGACCAAATACCCACTAACGTACTAATTAAAGAAGGAAAAAGACGGATCCAAAAAATTAAAAAACCCCTATATAAAACATACCAATTAGAAAGCTATAACCCTAAGTTAGGTCTAATCAAAGTAAACCCAAACAAAAAACACAAAATAGAGAAAGTAAAAAGGAAACGTCTATATGTTACAGATGCCCCAACATAATAGAAAGCGAGGAGCTAGAAAAACTAGTTGGCAATACAGGACTAAATAACTTAGAATTAGGCAATACATACATTTACCTAACATCACATTATTCTTATTACAACTATAACTTAACTAACATAGAAACAGAATTTATAAAGTTAAAAAATATATAATGGACATGTATGACAAACTAAACACCATTAATTCAACCGAAAATTTGTACAAAAGAGAATTAGAAACATTTATTAACATTTTAGACTTTAACTTCCAGACTTACAGACAAAATTGAAAACTTATCTAATAGAAAAAGAAATAAACGAGGACTAATTAACGGATTAGGAATTATCATCAAAGCTATATCTGGCAACTTAGACTCAGAAGACGGTAAAAAATATGATAAACTGTTCATAAAATTAATAGAAACCAAGACATCCTCCAAAAACAAAACTTAGAAACTGATGTATCTCTTAGTTGGCTGATCGGCCGGGGATATCAGCCAACTAAGAGATACATCAGATCATTTCTAACGGCCAACAACTTCTACAATTCAAAACTTAGAAACTATAAGATTAAATTAAGAAATGATAAGTAAATTCAATAACCACATTGAAAACGTAAAACATAAGGAATTAGTATTAAAATCTAAAATTATGCAAATAGAAACATTAATTAACGAAAACATATCCTGGCAAAACACCTTAATTATCAAAGACATAATAAACCAACTAGTATTACATTTCATTAATGATGAAATAGCAATTTTGATATATTTTTGACTATTAACCTAATCGAAATAACAAGCGAGTTAGAAACTAGCCTAACTTTTTGTAATCTAAACCAAATACACAGCTCTATTATCACTACAAAACTAACTAACGAAAATACTAATCTTAACTTTAGGGACATTACACCACAAATCACTAGCCATTGTAAATCAAAGAAATAAGATCTTACTTGAAATCCCAGTTTATAAAACGAATTATAAAAATAATAAATTATTGCAAATAACGCCAATTCCTATTACTACTAATAAAGAAATGTTCATGCTAGATGAGAATTAAGAATTAATAATAAAAAAGGATAATAGTCTATTAACGACTAATAAATGTATTAAAGTTGAAGAAAAGTATTTCTGTAACACAAGCTTCATTGAAGTAGATTAATGTTTAAGTAATATAATTTTAATCCAGAGATAAAATTTTAAGTAGTATAATGTTTAAGAAATAAATAATTTCTATCCAGAATGTAAAGAATGTAAATATCATAAGATAAATGACGGATTTGTCATGATAAAAATAGAGAATTCTAATATTGTAATAATCGTAGCAAATTCAATGTAAAAAGTTTAATAAATATAAACAAATAATGGGTATATATAAATTTAGAACAGACAAAAACTGTATCATTAATAAACTATCATTTAGAAACTTATAATGTAACCTCTAAAGAAATAGTTTTTGAAAATATTAATTTCACTTTAAAGAATAATCAATTTAGCAATAAGACAATTGATTTAAAACAAATCAATAAACAAAATATTGTAATTAGGGAAATACCTAAACTAGAAACTTTAGATTATAGTAATAATAACTATGCTTACTATTATAATAATTTTCATCATTGTAACCTGTATAATCATAATCAAAAAATATTTAAATTGTACAACTAATAAAAAACAAGAAATAGAAAATTTGGAATTGCAGGAAACACAAACAGGAGTTCCCACGACGCCCAGAGTTCCATTCTAGGAAGGGAGGAGTTAAATATACCTGCTTCAGTCTTTTATCTATGCAACTCTGCCGCCGTGATAAAGAAGCCCACGCAATATTCACATGCTCTTTAATCTTATATATACTGGACTTATCATTTTTATTGTCATTCTCATTTTAATCCCTGTATGTGAACGTCTGTACTTGAAATAAAATCATTTTTTTAAAAGTAAATGACCAGTCTAATTGACATAATTCATACAACAATACCAGAGTTACATCGAAAAGATCCACTCAAATGATACTCAGATGCGTTAAGCGACAAGTCAGATACTGAAACTTCTATTACTATTCCAACAATTAAAGAGGGTAGTTTCTTGTACTCTAGTGATACAAAGTAGAAGTTTATGTAGACATTTTGAGAATGTATTTTCTGTTAATACTAATGATGGTGATCAGGAAGAAATAAATAATTTCTATCCAGAAGATCAAACGGAATTAATAAATGTTACACCCGACTGTAGTACTTCACCAGCTGAATTATCTGAATTTATTGCTAGATTAGAAAATAAAAAATTACCTAATAGTGACAGAATTCCAAATATTGTATTAAAAACCTAATTACAAAGAGTCTAACAGTACTGGCATCCATATTCAATGCATCCATTTCAGTTAGATATTTTCAGGACGTTTGGAAACATGCAATGGTTATAGTAGTGCATAACCCAATAAACCAAAAAATAAACTGAAAAGCTACAGACCCACCAGTCTCCTTACTAATATATCCAAAATATTAGAAAAGGCAATCAAGAAGAGGTTAGAAAGATATTTTGAAACAAACAGTGTAATACCTGACTTTCAGTTTGGTTTTTGATCTGGGCTTTCCACTGTACACGGCTGATGGGCATGCATGAACTTATTATAAAAAGCTTTGAGGCTAAACAACACACTCTAGCCTTATTATGGATCTGCAACAGGAATTTGACAAAGTGTGGTATGCTGGATTAGTAAACAAACTGTTCAAGAATAATCTCCCTCATTATCTAATGTGAGATTCGGTCTTTTTAAAAAATAAGAAAACTTAAATTCTTGCCAACGTTTCGACACATATATTGTTTTTTTCAAGACATAAAAAAGAACTATTAAATAATCTTCAAAACATAACAAATTTAAAAACTATGTATAAATTTAGAAAATAAAAAGTTGAGAACACCTTAACATTACAGAGAATAGTATCTATTCTAATGTTGGCAAGAATTTAGTTTTCTTACTTTTTAAAAAGACCGAATCTCACAATCCCTTTCCTTCATATAAGAACGGTCGAGAAGAATCTTCCATATCTAATAGAGATAATCGAGTCGTTTGTCACAAACAGACGTTTTCTATTAGAATACAAAGCTCCACATCTTCACCTAAAAATATTAGCGCAAGAGTCCCGCAAGAATCAGTGCTTGGACCAATTCTATTTAACATTTATATGCACGATATTCCACAAATAGATAGTCCAACTGCAGCCATGTACGCAGATGAAACCGCACTTTTTGTTAGCCATGAAGACATCGATTTTTGTGCAGCACAAATCCAGTCTGCAGTGGATATTCTACTTCCTTGGTTATACAAATGGAAACTAGAATTGAATCAAATAAATGTGAAGTCATGATATTCACATTAAGAAGACCGTCAAATCCACAGACCATCACAATAGCCACAAATCAAATACCATATAAAGCACCCGATAGACAGTTAAATATCTAGGTCTACAGTAAGACAGGCGTCTCACATGGAACCATCATATTAACAGCTAGCATATGCTCGACTCTGATCAAAATTACAAATCACCTGTGGTTAGATGTTGTATATTTCATTAATTAGACCTATAATAATGTATGTCTGTCCTACTTGGAGCTGTAAGGGGCAGCAAGTTCCAAATTAAAATGGATACAGGTCCTTCAAAATAAAGTTAACGTATTATAACGAATGCAGCCTGGTTCGTGCGAAATCAACAGCTTCATAAGGCACTGCAACTACCAACAGTGACTAACTATATAAAGACAACCTCCGTCAACTTTATAAGAAATCTTCAAATCTCTAATAACAGCATTATCTCACGAACCGGCTATAAACTAAACGGCAGTACGCAGTAGACTTAAGCCTAGACTGATACAAGACATTAAGAAGTTTCTCTTCTAAGCTTCCGCCTATAAAATTCCACCTCAAAAGAGACACAACCAATAAAGAACAAACTGATTTCAACCTACATATTAAACAACTAAAAATTGACGGACATACTACAAACTCATCAACTATAAACCTCGCTCCTGCCCCCGAGCCTATGGCCTTCCGAAAATTCACAAAACTGGTTTCTCCCTTAGACCTTTAATTTCAAATATCAACTCCCCTTCCTCCAAACTTAGTCCTATTCGTTAGCAAATGTAGAACCGATGATTTTTAGAAGTCGACCTTATTAGAATAAAAATTGGGAGACAATAATAATATTATTCTTTGCAGATGACAAATAACTCTTTTTTTTAATTATATATTTCACTTCTTAAAAAACAGGGACCTTTCAACCAAAAGAGGTCAACTTCAGCCTACGAATAAAGAACATATATTTTCTTTATAATTACATTCTTATTAGACATTTGTATTACAACATCATGTAATATCATTATTTAATAATATATTAAAGAAATAGCGTAATTTACATCAATAATTATGTAAATATGTAAAATAAATGTCTTTAACAACAAAAAGAAAAAGAAAATATGTTTCTTTATTTATAGGCTAAAGTTGACCTCTTTAGTCAGAAATGTCCCTGTTTTTAACATATAAAAAATATATAGTTAAAAAAGGAGGAGTTATTTGTCACCAATTTATTCCTACAAAGAATTAATAAACATCTGATTCTCCTCATTATCTTACCTTAAAAAAAAATATTTATAATTTTTTAATTACTTAATGGAAAAATCTGGATTATCCAAGATTGTCTTTAGCCATTCTCAGGGACATTAGCCTTCCAGGTTTCTTCTAGGGATTGTAAAGATACATATGTTTAAACTGGAGGTAAAAGAATGATTATATTATAGTAGTGTTTCTAAAGCTTTATGTATTTTATGTTTGTTTGATCTACCACAAATGATAATTTTTATCATATTTAACGAATATTCAAGCAATATGAATTGCAATGTATATATATTCTGTGCAAGTTACTAGATTCTGGCAAATTGTACATACATACTTTGAGGCGTTAAATGATATGATCGAATTATGGTTTCATATGTATTAGCGTCTTCATTATTTGGCTCTATTGCAGGACAGTCACGATGATGCTAGAAGTCTCGTTCTTGATCCTCTAATTTGATAACCTTTTGTTGAGAGAATTGTTAAGTGGAGAAATTAGTTATGGGGATAATTTAATAAATCTGGGGGTAGTAGGGAAATTATTTACCCTTTTAAGTGAATACTTTGGCAGCTTAGTATCTCTATTATCATTATTTAACCTCCATTTAAAGTTAAAAACACTTGTTTCCTTAATAATAATTAGTATTTTATAAAGTAATGTTTAATTTTTCTTGTTAGTTCTTCTGAACGCCACTAGATAGCAGAAGCTGCCGGATCCACTAGGAAAAAAAATTGCGGGTTGAGTATACTCTGTCGCCTTGCGTAATAAATGGCGGGGTTTTAATTATATAGGTTAGTAGGCGCGGCAAGAGACCAGATTTATGCGGGAACAGATCAGCTGTTGAAACATATTCAAGATTCAATAAGCAGAAATTCCCTGTAGGAATAATACAGAATATGAGAAAAAAAATTAAAAAATAAAAATAAATGGAAAAGTGAAGCTTTGGAAGTTGCCAATGACTTTTCCAAAATGTAATGCCTGTCTCAATCAATGAGTGTTAGAGGCTGTGAGATAGGAGAAGGTTAGCCGAGAAGGCAAGAAGAGAGGTTACCCGGGTGAGAGACAGTGGACAGAGAAAAAAAGGTGGTACGCCTTACTCTTCGGAGGATTGGGCCCATAATTCTCATTTAACAAAAATTAAAGGAGAATTAAGTGCAGGAGATCGGCAGTGTAATCCATTTTATTGTAAATAGAAATTTTCAATTTTCTTTTCTTATTTAATTTTCATTTTCTTTATTAACCCGCAAACTTGTAGAGGGGCAAGGATTGCCCGTATGATTGAAATCAGGCCTCAAGGTCAATGTAATACGCAAGGCGAGACGAGGTAAGTGAAATAAGTAGAGCACCTAGCAACAGCTGGCCAGACAGTTGGCCTGTGGTCTAGTGGACAGAGCAGCGGACTGCAGTGATAAGAATCGGCGTTCGCTTCCCAGCGGCGGAATTAATTTTTTTTCTCTTTTTTTTTGTTTCATTTCTATCTTTTCGATTCTTTTTTTTTCCAATACTCTTTTTTTTTTATACTCTCTATTTCTCTTTTTTTTCTCTTTTTATTCATAATTATAATTACTTAATTAAACATAAAAACAGATAAATTATTTTACTTTCTGATACACTTATTTGCTGTTTTCTGTCTTTCTTTTGTTTTTAGCTCTCAAATCTGGTTTCGTAATTCCAGACTTATTAATACAGAAAAATACGTGGCGCCCTGTTGTCTTTTTTTTACTATATAATTTCTTTCTTAATTTTTTTTATGTACTAGCTGCCAGGTATTTATTTAATTATTTGTTTACACATATTTGTTTTGGTTTATTGTCCTAATTTATTTATTTCCTTTTATTTTATTGGTCTTTATTTGGGGACCCCTCCCTTCTCCACTGAGCTAGGGCAATTTAATAATTATATTATCCCGTTTTGGGGCTATCGGTGGTGCGGAGGTTGCACCACCCAACGTGCCCAAAAGAAAGAGGGTAATAGAATATAGAGTATTGCGAACTTAAAAGATCTATTGTTGCTAACAGGCTGAGACAGACACCTTAACCTACAGCATCCCATCCAAGACTATTTCCCATAAATTTTAAGATCTGGGAAGGTTCTAGAATGGAACTAATCTTCAGCTCCATTACCAAGGGCTTCTAAACCTTCCATTTTATCGCAGTCACACAGGTGGTGTATTGGGGTCCCCATCCATCACTCCATAGATGTTCAGGTCCTATGTAGCGTTGTAAGTTCAGTGTTCCCTGAGTCAGTAATATTCTATGAAGGAATCTGTTAACATAGAAGCCTAGTTTTATTTAAACTCAACATGCTTTAGATCTTTAGCAAAGTCTTAGCATTCCTCAGTATTGTGACTGAAAATGTGCTGTTCTCTTGACTTCATTTCTTAGCTCTTCTTAGAGAGAGAAAAAAAACTTTTATTTTTTCCTGGGACAATATCCCTTAAGGACAACAAATAAAATTTAGCATAAATTGTAAAATTAATTACAATAAGTTCTCTTTAAGTAAAAGTAATATAACAAAACACAGCATTGAAGTACAATAAATTAATAAAAATAAAATCTTTAATTAGAAGCGTCTTCTATAAGGACCGCAATAAGCAATCGTATAATGCAAGTTTAAATGAAACTATTGCTCTTTATGAATCAAATTAGGAGGTAACGAGTTCCATAAAAGAGAAGACTACACAAGAAAAGAATTTTTGTAAGTAACTGTTCTATATGGTGAGATATAAAATTTAGTATTAACAGTTCTGGTATTCTTAAATCAAATTGGGCCTTACTTCGAACAAATTAAATATATTCGGGACATTGATTTTTTAAAAGTATAAACAGAAAATTACCAAGAAAGTACTTCCTTCTATACTTGACATTCAATCACTTAAGAAATATAAAATGAGGTGTAATATGCTCATCTCTTCTTAAATTTAAAATAATGCGAACACAAGAATTCTTTGATCTTTGTAATTTTAATTTCAATTCAGCTGTTGATCATTATACACTATCGAACATTAATCTATATGCGGAAATATAAGTGGGGTAATCAACTGTTTTCTTAGTGAAATAAACTGGATTCTTATTCTATTTAAGCTGGCACAAAGTTTTGAAAATTTTGTTAGAAATGTCAACATGTTTATTCCAAGATAGAGTATTAGTAATAGTGACACCCAAAAATTACTAGAATCTATATAAGGAATAGAAACCTGATCTATTGTAATTTTGAAAATAGAATTTATATCAATATTGTTGACATATCTGCACTTCCAATAATCATGGCTTTGGTTTTAGAAACATTAAATTTAATACAATTTTGTTTAGCCCATCCATTAATTGAATAAACAACAGAATTGGGAGTGAGAGAGAGAGAGAGAGTTACTGCTTGTTTACCTTACAAGACCCTGGAGGATGAAGTTCGCGTCCGAGATTGTTCTCACGTGCCTCCTGGATATCCAAATCAACGAACAACATCAATCGCTACCGCAGCCTAGTTCTTTTATACTGGGCCGCGCGACGCTGAATGGCTGAATAGCCGAAGTCATGGCGTAGGAAAAAACCTTACAAGACCCCATAAAAAGGGTCTATTCCTTCCTTGAGGCATTCTCATTATATTTTACGCCAACATACTGCCACCTAACTAACCACCTATAAAGAAGGAAAAAAGGATGTAAAAGGGATAATTTACTTAAAAAAAAACAAAAAAAAAAAACCACTCTCTTTTGGATAGTTACAGATTTAATAGATTTGTGCTTAAAGTTTCTTTCTACCTATGTTACAACATATTTTATCAGGTACATTTACAACGCAATTAACATTTTGTGTCAACTTATAGTTTAAAGTATAAAATAGAATAGATAAGTGAAATAATAATAAACAAAAATAGTAAATGGTTAAAGCCACACATGCATATACAATTAGTATTTTTTTCTTTTTAGTCAAAACTGATTCCATATAAATGCTAAATTTCCTAAATAAGACTATAAGGTTAATGGCCTTGTTAAAGAAAAATTGTTGTTGAGAAAGCAATTCTGTTGTTTTTGTTAGAAATGTGACATTATTATTTGGATTGCCTTAATGAGTGAAACATTAAAAATTCAAAATAAGACACAAACAAAAAATTCGTAATTATCATAGGGCTTCACGTTTAGATTTTTAAGCAGTGTCCTCGTATTCGTATCGTTAACAATTTTCATAAAAAAGGGTCCATTAATTCTGGCTTTAAAAATCTGTTATATTTACCAGTTGTATTCCGGATAAAAAAATTGTTTTAAATAAATTATTTAAAAAAAAGTGTTAAGAAAAAGTTATCTATTCTGCCAAGTTGCGTAAATGCCGTTATTTAGCGATAATTAATGGCTAAACTAAATAAAAGAAAGCAACTAAATTGTAAATCTAGGAGGTTGGAATTCTTGAACAAGATACTTTAATTACTTTTACTGGTCTTAGGACCTCTTCCCAGATAATCCGCATCTACAGATGGCGGAAAGTGGAAAAGACTACCAGAAAGATGGATTGTCCAATAAAGACTCACTACTTTATGACGCTGTTAGTCAGAGGCGAGCTGACATTGCGTCTTTAACCAGGTGCCTGTCTGAAGGCGGGAAGATTAGATAATATTAGCCAATGACATGAAATCAAATATTCTAACAGGGAGTTTCTCGGGGATCAGGGAGTTTTGCATTTATAACACCTGATTCGTACAAGTACGATTCCCACAACAGGCGAAGGTGAAGGGATTAAGATTTCAGTTAAAATTCCGATTTTCGATGCATTTCCACGTTTTATTTTTGTTTTCTTTTAAGTAGAAAATTAATGAAAAAAAAATATTTTAAACGTTTATAAAATATAATTTCGAAGATGCCCAAATTTTTTATTTCTTTCATTCTTTTAATCAGTTTTGACTTAAAGCTGTGAATATTTCACTTATTAACTAACATTTAAATAAGAGCCTTTTCGCATTCAAAAGGCTTTTTTTTATTTACTCTACAAGCCAAACGGCTTTATTTATTATATTTTTACAATATAGATTCTTTTAAATGTTAATTTTCCAAAAAATTAAGTTCCTTTATAACATCAACCAGATTGGAAGGATTAATCAGATTATTTACATTCATACTTTTAAATTATATTTGTATGTAAATATTGTTTTCTCTTTCAAAGATATGCATTAAGGATATGCAACTATTGTTAAATAATTTGTTTGTCTGTTTTTCATTTAATTTAATAAAAGAAGGTTGTTTTCTCTTGCATTTTTTTTTTACATTTTTAAATAATTGTGTGCTCTAGATATGTTATTATGTATCACTAAATGAAAGCACATTAAAGCTCGCTAGAAGAAAATACTTCAAGGAGTGCAAAGCTTTAATGTTTTACAATTAAACTAACATATTTTTCATTATTATTGTTTTATTACAGCTACTAAGAAAATAAAGCTGTGCTTTTAATTTATCTTCTTCTTCTTCTTATAAATCTTTACTATTATGAAAATATTTACATGTTATTTTATTTTTTTTTTTTTATGTTTATACCAATTATTATGATAAATTCCATGGTAAATCTCTATGGTTGTTTTTTTGCTGGGTACATTATTATGTTGGATATTAAATTGGAAGTTTTTACCAAATTTGTTCCCACTTTGTAGATGTATTGTTCAATATTGTTCCCAAAAAATGATGTTATTAATCTAAAAACTAATATTCTCCATCTATCTATTTCTGTATGAATAGGGTCTTGTGGAACGGTTAGTAAAATAAATAATCTGAATACAATTCCCTTTATCTTTAAACTTTTATCTTTGGCCAATTCAGTTTTACTTTTCAAACATTATTGCAGTGTGAGTATTCAACGTTTCTTTGTTTACGACTTTTTGAATCAATTAAGATCGTTTCTTAAAGATAGACAAAATGTTATGAACGGTTACTTCTCTTAGTCAATAACAGAATTTGTAACTAAATTCCGCTTGAAATGGATAACTTTAGATAATATTGCGAAACATTTCGTATTGTGACATGTTGAGCGACAAGGCAAGGCGCTAACTTTGTGCACTCCCAAAAGTGGACAAAAGGCTTAGCAATAATATCTTTAGACTATGTTCACTTAGAAAAGTAATAATCTAATTTAGGGATGTCAAATTTATATGACCCTCGTCACACCAGGGGGAAAAATGCCCTTAAATGACCAATTGACCCAATCAAAATTTATAGAAGTTTACTTTGAGGACTCCATCAAAGTATGATTTTATAACCCACCATTGCAAAAAATATCAATAATTCTGGAGAAAAGAGAACATAATTGGACTTCAGAAATAAATATTTAATCAAACTCACAAAGCATAAGACTGTCAAAAGATCAACACTTGTTTACTACAAAATCTGACTGATAAAAAGTCAAATGGGTAAATATTTTCAATTATGTATAACAAACACTGAATATACTAGAGATAAAACATATATAACATATTTTGGTAAAAACATGAATTTAAAAATATTTAAATTCAGGATATTTTAAAGCCTACATGATATATAAAAAATAAAAAAAATACGAAAATGATAAAGCAAACTACTCTTATCTTTGAAAAATTTAATAACTTAGCATTCGTCCCGCGTGATCTACACTTGAATAAAAAGTGGCCTTTGCTTTGAACAATTTTGATTCTGATCTCAAGATTTTTGTTTTGCATTCCGGGGAATGATTATTACGTGTTTTTTGTCGTTATATATTCTGTTACAATGAACTTTATGATGAGAAAAGTGGCCACTGATTTCTTCACTATAAACTCAGAAGAAATAAATATTTAAAACTCATAACTGCTGATTGTTATAATATTAAAGAACATTATTCTAAACTGTTGAAGGTGAACCTAATGAATTAATCTTTAGTTTTATTTCCCAATTTCAACCACTCTCCTAATATCATACAATTATATCATACATTTATCAACATACTTGTATTTGGATTGTTAGTATTCAGTTTTTCCTCTGCTCCATTACAATTTGTGTATTATTTGGTTATGCTCAGGTTATTAGAGAAATTGAATTAAGTAATTTTCTAAGCTATAATGATGTGGAGAAAAAGTAATTTTAAAACTGTATTCAGAAATACAGCTTAATTTCTCACTTTGTATATAACATGAATTTTTCACTTTTCATTTGATTTTAATGATGAAACATTATTCACTTTCTCATTTATGGCAGCCCATATGAGAAAAAAGCTTCTGTTGCAACTGGGAAGCTACAACTTAGATAAGATATGTGGGTTGATATATGTCATCCCATTCTTTGCGAGGGAACTCCTACTTGCATTCGATTATTATGTTTTTTAATAGATTCCTAATATAGAGTTTGTTTTAACTAATTAATTTTTTTTTTGAATGTGATATTTTATTTCCTTACTATTCATTATGAAAAAGTTTTCTATACCATATAATCAATTAATGCAAGGTATTTTTCGTTACAATTCACCTTAGGCCCGTGATTTTTTTCTATGTAGAGACCGCAATCTTCCACTACAGCGATGGCTTAGCTTAAAATTTTCTAAATAATAATGTTTTATCACCCTGTATCACGTTAATCCGGAGCTGGTCCAAACCCTATCTTGCGCAGTTACCATCTTGCATTCCCAGCCTGACAGTCTTTCTTACACCACATTCATTGTGATTGAAATTTTCCTTATATTGTACTTGGTAAGGGAGTCCAATCAAGATCTTCAAGACTTGAAGTTTTTGAAAGTAGTTTTGTGGTTGATCGCCTTCTGCGATGACGTCTTGTATATACTGATAGTACCTATGAGGACAAAATGACATATTTCATTTTTAGTGGAAATGTATGAATCGAAAATTTACAACGTATGAACTATTAAAGATAGACAGATACATTTTGTCAATAATATAAAAAAATTACAAATAGAATCATATTAATGGACAAAAACCATTACTGCATAATTACAGCAAATGCTGGAGGTTGATATTTAAAGGCACAAAAATACGATGGTCTTAAGCGAAAAAATAAATGTAAAGGAAATCCTTGTCTACCATTAGATATAAAAATTTAAAATTAAATAATTACAATTAATAATAACATAATCACACATTCTGTTCTGCATTTGCTATACATAGCTCATCTCTGACCGTGTTTGTCATACAGAGCTCACCGTTAAAGAAGTCTGCTGCAATCTGAATAAACTCAGAATCAGATTGGTAGTATTTTTCATAAGGATGTCTATGCAACAACGTTGAGCTGTCTATGCAACATTAACCCGACATAAACGGTTCATGCTTTTTCAGAGAGACAGTGATTTCTCCGAAATTATATCCGAAGTCTCTGAGTCGGCAAACATCCACTAATGCTAAATATATGCAATATTATAAAGGATACAGAACTCGTTCCTATTTTCAGGGCTATATATTTGTGATTTAAAACTAATAATAACTCGAAGTTTGAAAATCCAAGAAGTGAATTTAATTTTAATGAGAATCTTCTATGTCCACAAAAATGTTCAATATATGTAATGCTAACAAGACTGATGGCATATCACTTCGTTCTATTTGTGGTAAATGTACTATTTAAGCGGGATTTCGATATTGCTATTTTGAAATAGATTATTTAACGCTGGAAGAATATTATTTGTTGGTCTTTACTATGACAACCAAATAGTTTATTTTGGCTGTCCTTAAAGCTGTTTTGTTACCTACACTTCCCTCGTTCTCTGCTTCTTTGGTCATTGTTCGATAATTCGCCATAGTTATTATATCTTCGCTTCTACATTCAGCTACATACATTTCCTTTTAACATAAACACTTTTTCATGCTTCTCTTAACGAAATTTCAGATTCGCACAGTCTCCAGCATCTGTGCTTCTTCCCATCTAATTGAAAGGTGAGTAAATATAAATTGCATTTATATTTTTATTATTTGAATTCTCTCGCGCCTGCGCTCTTTTGCCGATAAAATTTCTATTATCCGTAAATGGTTTCACCTATCTTCGGGAGTTTTGAGTTCGTGACTCAAATAAATATGTTTCTTATTTAAATTGAAAAGACTGGTTCTGCATGTACAATTATTTGAGTTAAGTACGGTCCTACAGAACATACGTATTATAAATTCAAAAATTACAGTGATATTAAGATTTTTAATTAAGTAAACCACTATAACAAACAAAAAAGAAACAATTTTGTAAATTTAATTCTTTATAATATAAATAACCACCATCAGTTTATAACATATATCTATATTTTATCTTTAAAAAGCATTCGGTATTCGCCGGACGGTCATAAAGACTAATGGATAAGCGTTTATTCTAATTATTAATTTGTAGGGGGGGGGGGGGAAGTTGCTGGCGTCCGAGATGGTTCACGTGCCCTCTGGATATCCAACGAAAAACATCAATCATGATTGAATGATTGAATAGTCAAACTCATGGCATAAGGAAAAGTTTAATAATTTGTACTACTCTTGAAATAGACATGTTATTATTATTAACTAATATTAGGAGTAAATGCTTTTTACCAAACTATATTGATGCGAGTACGGTACGAAATAATCGCTGAAATTGAGAAAAACTGATTTTTGGAAATAATAATAATGATGATGTCTAATGACTTTTTAACAGTAATGTGTTTTAATAACAAAATAATAATTATAATAACAATAGCACACTAACCTGAGAGTTGCAAGTAGCGCACAATGCCATAATAAGACCCTGTATTGAGTGTAACAAGTTATAAATCAACCAGAAAGGTTTTGCTCCAGTGGCCGCGAACAGTACAGCTGACAATTCCAAGGAGAATAGCAGACATGTGAGCCGTGTGCAAAGACCCACTTCTAAGCCTTTACTTTTTGCAGTCCGTGAACGTATTTTCGGTCTTGTCTCCAAACTAAGCATATAGGTAAGGCGTATCTTGGCTCTGATCAATAGGCAGACACAGGTGCACAGCACTACCATGGCCGGAAATCCATATGTCAGCAGATA
The DNA here is from genome assembly GCA_011037195.1 of Triatoma infestans. NCBI lineage: Eukaryota > Metazoa > Arthropoda > Insecta > Hemiptera > Reduviidae > Triatoma > Triatoma infestans. The sequence goes on from JAAEAF010014037.1 coordinate 514,739, forward strand.
TACAGGACGACAGACGAACCTGTGCAATTTATATATACCATTAATATAAATTTATTAATCTGCTAATTAGCTTTTGATTTTTCTTTCTCCCATTTCTATAACAGGAAGTAATTAGTTGTTGAACAAAACAATTTATGTTTTGAGGTCTTTGAGTTTTAAAAAGAAATTTTTAGAAAGTGGTATCTGCGGGAATGTATTCAAGAAGATGAAGTTGAAGTCGAACCTCTACGAACTTGATAACCTTACTCTGACAAGAAATGAGAATCCGAAACCGATCAAAAACATAAAAATAGCATGCTGAAACCAATAAAATTCCAAGTGTTATCCAGCATTGCGGAGCCAATCACATATTTCACCTTTTATTTGAAACTTTTACTGGGAAATTAGATTTTACAGTGTTCTGGGAGGGGTGGGTTGGTAGATTTCTCTTTAAAGTGCCATTTAGTGTATTGCACCATTATAATTCAGTTCTATCTACTTACGATGTTCTTAGCAAGATAAATTAAGTGTTTCTAACTGCTATTGATACTGCAGCAAATTATGTTGAAGAAAAATTTCGAATTCCGAAGAAAAATTTACTTTTAATTTACTTTATCAATATAATTCGTAGGTTTAGCTGTTTTTTCTATCGGTTTTTCGGATAATATAATAATATATAATAATAATACTTTTTTTTTAGAGGAGGTGAAATGCTTTTTACGCACAAAGTGCCGGAATCCCAACACAATGGCCTACCGGCTAAAACAACCCCCCTTCATCACCGGACCTAGCCTGGACTCACTTGTGCAGTATTACATCAGGCTAGGCTCCCCCAACCTGACCCTAATTAGGGATTCACATCCTCCTCATCCAACACCCTTTTTTTACATATTAAAACTTCTCTGGTAAAAATAGTTACCGCTCTCCAATTGCTCTGCTTATGAGAACTATACTTTGGAATCGGACAGGAGTCCACCGGCCATCGCTACCTTCCAAATCCCTTCTGAGACGACCCGACCTTTCACACTCAAAAAAGGTGTGATGGGCATTCTCTCTCATCCCTGTACAATGGGGGCAGTTCCCTCCCTGCCTATTGCCCATTTTCCGCACTTAATCTCGGAAGTAGCCGTGACCAGTGAGGAACTAGGTGAGATAGTAATCTACCTCACCGAAAGACCTCCCGGTCCAGCTTTTCACGTCCGAGATTAACTCCGCGCACCTTCCTCTAGTCTCCTCCAGTCATGCAGTCTGCCATTCCGACGTAGTACATAGCCGCTCCTCTCGAGCGACTGCTGCTTTGTCCACTTCCCTCCTTCTCTTCCGTTCGCAGGCGAGAAATGTAATGGGAATGACCCCCGCAATTACCAATATGGCTGGCTACGAAACAGTCCGGTATGCAGAGGCTATGCGGTGAGCTCCGAGCCTCTGCACCCGCGCCAATATTTTTCTATACGTTTCTCTGTTAAGGGCGTCCGCCCAAACTTCTGCCCCCTACAGCAATACTGAGTGTGCAACACTCATCAAAACTTTGCGGGTACGGCCCTGCTCCCCCAACGTTCCTCATCAGCCTACTTAACCTTCCCAGCTTATAGACGCTTTTTCCGCGGCCCTCTGAATATGCTTACCAAAGATTAGCTTGACGTCAATCGTCACTCCCAGGTATTTAACAGCCTCCGTAGAAACTATTGTCTCCTCCCCGAACTTCTATGGGATGCACACATCTATACATTTTTTGGTGAGCAATAGAATCTCCGTCTTTACCAGCGCCAGGGTTAAACCACGTGCAGTCATCCACTGGTTTACCTTCCGCATGACCTGGTTTAATTTCATTTGGGCTTTATTAATATCACGCGCAGATATTAGAGCAGCCACATCATCCGCATAACTAACCAGCATCGTCTCCTCTGGTAACGTCAATCGGAGCAATCCATCGTAAGTTATTTTCATATATCCGGTCCTAAGATCGATCCTTGTGCCACCACAGCGGGGACATTCATGGATCTAACCCCTTCATCTGTTTGGAACATAATAGTTGGTTGCTAAAATAATCGCTACTGATCCCCAACAAATACCTCGGGATCTTAAAATCCTCTTCGAGCGCTCGTAGAACATCTTCCCAGCTAAGCGAATTAAATGCATTCTTCACATCGAGCGTGACCAGGAGAACTACCCTTCGTGAATGTTGATTGTGATCCCCGGCTCTTCTAACTGCTTTCACCACTTCCTTCACTGCATTTAAGGTAGATCGGGCAGCTCTAAAGCCATATTGATTCGGTAATAAATCCCCCGCAGCACGCACGCAGTCACTAGCCTCCTCCTAAGAAGTTTTTCAGACAATTTACCTGCAGTGTCCAGCATGCAGAGTGGACGAAAAGATGAGGGGAGCAAGTCCCCCTGACCTTTGCTAATTAAAAGAAGCCTCGCCACTTTCCACCGGGTACTAAATGATCCAGCGTTTAGGCAAGCATTGAACATTCCCAACAACAAGTCGGGGTTCTGTTGCAACCACTTTGCAACAGACTTTGCATCCGGCAGCAACAACTTTGATGTCCAATACCGATTGTTTCTTAAATCCCGCTATCTTTTGCAAAACAATCTTGAACCCCTTCCCCCATGAATCCGAGTCCACCTCATCCTTCAAGACATCCCAACAGCGATTCTTACTTCTGGCTATTGCCCTGCCTAGTTCCCTTTTTGCTTGTTTATATTCCTGAGAGCGACTAGCCGCTTCCGGTCGTCGTCGTGCTCGCTGGGCTCTTCTTCTCTTTTTGATGCAGATTTTACGCAAGTCAGCTATGTAGGATGTCCACCAATAGACTGGCCAATAGCCTCGCCAGGGGGCTCTTGCGGGCATAGACTGTCTACATGCTTCAGAAATAAGAGTCATAGTAGTGGCAACTACGGCCTCAGCCCTGCTTTCCCCTCGAGTGGGACCAGCTCAACCTGGGGCCTCCCATTCTGGAGGACTTCTTGGAAAACTTCCTCTTTCATTTTATCAAACTTTCCATCCATCGAACATGTTTTGGCACTTATGGGATCAACATTTCTTCCCTCGCCTATGTTAAATATAATATATTGATGGTCGCTTCCAATAAAATCTTCAATCACTCGCCATCCACTAATACATGGCGCTAAGCCCTCTGTCGCTAAAGACATATCCAGTATAGTTTCCGTATAACGGGCCCCTAAAAGTGGAAGTATCTCCTTCATTAATCACAATAAGCTCAGTACTGGCTGCCATTTCCACGATAAGCCTGTATCTCGTGTCCGTTGTAAGCACTCCCCATTCCACTGCCTTTGCGTTGAGGTCTCCCACAACCGAAACCCTACCATTTACCCGCCGGATGTTATCTTCCAAAGAGTTAAGTTTTCTCCTAAAATCATGGATACCTTCGTTGGGGGTAAAGTAGCAGCTGATATACGTTAATCCCTGCTCTTAATCCAAACATAACCGGCTTTCCTTTCACATGCCTCAACTGGGACCTTACCCATATCGGGAATCCAAATCGCGGCGTTCCAAGCAAGTCAACAAACCAACTTCGGGGATCACGTCAGCCAGCCTACTCAGGTTCTCTTGTAGGATCTTCATTACTTACCCAGGTTTTTCCTAGCCTGTTCCAGTGTCTCCCCGAACACCAAGCACCCTCCCGACCCTGGGAGGTGCCGACATGCCTCTAAGGCATACTTCCTGTCAAGTCAGAGCATACAACTACCCTCTTCAGTGCACGTTGATGCCAGGTGTCCTAGCCCCCCACATTTAAAACAAAGCTTATTGCGACCCGGTTCCTTACATGTCCCAGAGGTATGCCCATAAGCAAGACATCTGAAACATCTCAGCACCGCAACGCTTCTTCTAACACGGCAGCATACCCATCCACTTTAAGAAAGCCTTCCGTACTAGCTTATCAGCCCCATTAATGCTGAGTTGGACTATTGCAGCTTTCAAAACTCTTGCATTTGCCTTAGGGAGGTGTATTCTAATATCGCCTATTGCCTTGCCTATCTGCGATTCAATTGCTTCCTTTATCTCATTCTCCTCTGACAGGTAGTCCAAATCCCGAATATCAACTGAGATGAAAGGTAGTAGCCTTATTTTGCAAAACGGTGTTAAGGGCCGCCTCAAAGGCCATTTTGTCCATAGTTCGACTAAAATGTCTCCTGCCCTAGTCTGCCTTATGCAGTTAACCTCTGTCCCGTGTCTTCGGGCTTGTTTTTTTCCCTGATTTCCTTAAGGAATTCGGCATAGGTTTTGTCCTCCGCAGGTTTAATCAACAAGCCATCCGGGCGGGGCTTATGTTGCTTCTTTTTTTTTTTAACTTTCTTTTTCTTTTCCCTTCGCGATGGTGTAGTTCCTCTTTCAGTCGGTGTACCGAACTCACTTCCTCCTTTTTCTTTCCGTAGTCTCCGTAACCTTTTTGGGTGGACCTCAGTCCATTCATTGGAAGTTTTATTTTCTAATGCTGCCTCCCCGGCTTGTTGTTCGTATGTTACCTCCTTCTCCTTTTTAGCAAGTAATATTTCCATCTTTGCTATGGGAGGGGTCTGGGTTGCTATCTGCTTAAGGAGGCCAATCCTTGGCTTCCCCTGTAGCGGAACTAATCGCTGCAATGCTGCTCCCCAATACCCTCTGAGGGTCTGCACTACCTCTATTGACTCTTCAATTTCACACAGCCCATCCTTAAAATATCCATGCTGATATTGCGTTGACGGCTTGTAGCAAGCTTCATTTTCCTAAGGACATCTCGCATCCTAGCCAGCTTTTCATCCACTTCCTTACACGCATCCTCCATGTCTTTCTGTTCCGGTGATCCAACTGGACCACCTGCCCAAACCCCCGTAACATCAGGAGAGTCATACCGCGATTCATATTGTGATGTTGAAGCTTTCTCTTGTGGACTAACCGACGCCTCTTTGGGACTTGGCATTTTCTCTTCTGTTTCTACCGAAAGTTTTACCGGCGTAACATCTGGAGGCGTTGTTCGTAACTTCGCGTTGGATTGGGCTGGTTTCCGGTGCTGGTGGAAGCCCCGACTCCATAACTCCGAACTGCCTACGATCTTCTTATAGCAGGGAACCCCCAGAAATATTTTCCTACGCTTTAGAAACTAATTTCTTATTACTACTCTTCATTTAAAAAAAACAAAAAAAAACAGAAAAACTCACCTAACATATCTAGGAAGGGGAAGGATAAAAGGGATTAGATCATCTTCCCACCCAGCCCACGGCAGCGCCAATAATAATATAATAATAATAATAATAATAATAATAATAATAATTTTTTTTTTTTTTTTTTTATAGAGGTAGGTGAAACGCTTTATGCGCGAAGTGTGGGACTCCCGCATGGCTACCCACTAAAACACCTCCTCTAACTGCGGAACACTGGCCTGGAACTGTTCAGCACACTACTTCAGGCCAGGTCTTTATAGCGCCCTAAAGGCCCTCTCCTACTTCTTTTTACGCATCTAAATACCCCCTTTTCTCTTGAAGTACCGAGTGTACAAACCCTGACACACTGTTCCAGGTCTCCTCCTTGCCTATCATCTTATCGATGATAGAGTCGGGACAGAAATCCTCTATCTCTTGTACCAGCTGGTCACGCTGAGTAGCCCATTTACTACACACAAAAAATGTGTGGGAAACATCATCAACCACCTCTGGACAGAAGAGGCAGCACGGAGAGGCCACCTTTCCCATCCTATGGAGATATGATCTAAAATAACCATGTCCACTTAAGAACTGGGTGAGATAAAAGTTGACCTCCCCAGACCGCCTCTCCAGCATGGTCTTACATGCTTAATTAGTTTCGAAGTCCATCTCCCTCTGGACTCCTGTTCCCAGGCTACCTGCCAATTCTGCAGGGTACGATCTCTTTCTTCCTTACGGACTGCTGCTTTCCTGAGCTCTGCATTCCGTATGTATATAGCCTTCCTCTCTTTGGCTAATAAATGGCTTGGCATCACTCCTGCAATTACCAGAATAGCTGGACCCGATACAGTGCGGTATGCTGAAGCGATTCGTATTGCACTCAGTCTCTGGACATGACCGATCCGCTTCCTGTAAAACTCCTTATTCAGAGCGTCTGCCCAAATCTCGGCTCCATATAGTAAGGCCGACTGGGTCGCAGACATCAGTAGTCGACGCTTACTTGACTTGGGCCCATTCACATTAGCCATCAATCTCCCCAACCGAGTCACCGCTTTAACCGCCTTGTCTGCCGCTCTTCTAATATGCTCTCCAAAGCTCAGCTTGCAGTCTATCATCAATCCGAGGTACTTTGCTGCCGGCTGAGACTCAATGATTTTATCACCGATTCGAAATGGATGGATCTTATCTATTCTCGATTTGGTCAAAACCACGATTTCAGTCTTACTTAGGGCGAGAGACATCCCATGGTCCGTCATCCAGCCATTTACAACCCGCATCACCTGGTTTAGCTTGATTTGTGCTAGTTCCACGTCTCTAGCAGCTATGAGTGCTGCTACATCATCCGCATAGCCAACTAAGGTCGTTTCCTCTGGCATCCTCTCCCGCAACAGACCATCGTAGCAGACGTTCCACAAATCAGGTCCTAAAATAGATCCTTGAGCTGCTCCCGCAGTAACAGGCTTCATTCTCCATCCCTCCGTAGTCTCAAAGAGCAACGTACGTCCTTTTAAATAATCACTAATAATACGCAGAAGGTATCTCGGAATATTGAAATTGTTCTCCAGTGCCCCTAGCATATCAATCCATCTAGCAGAGTTAAACGCATTCCTAACATCGAGCGTTACTAAGAGGACTATACGCCGCGAGAAATGATTGTGTTCTTCTGCCTCACGCATGGCATCTATTACCTCCCAGAGAGCACCGACTATCGACCGCCCCTTTCTAAATCCATACTGCTTCGGAGATAAGTCTCCAGTAGCCTGAATCGCCATTTGCAAACGGACTTTGATAAGCTTCTCAAAGAGTTTCCCGGCATTGTCCAGCATGCATAAGGGCCTGTAAGAAGACGCCTGTCCAGGGTCCCCCTTCCCTTTACTAATCAACACCAGCCGTTCACTCTTCCAACGAGTGCTGAAAATCCCTCTATCTAAACAGATATTGTACATGTCCAGAAGCAATTGAGGGTTGTACTGAACAACCGTCTTAAGTACTTCTGAAGGTACTCCATCTAGGCCCGGAGCTTTACGTTTTTTCAAGCTCTGAACAGCCTTTCCTAATTCTTCCTCACTGAAGAGTGGTATTTCCTTTATTTCACCATAGACTCTATCTTCGCGGATCGGGTGCTCGGGGAAAAGTGCACCAACTATCCTTTCCATAGTCATCACATCTAAACAGCTTGGTCTTTTCATGGCTCCAAGTTTCCCAGTCACAATTTTGTACCCTCGCCCCCATGGGTCCACATCGACCTCATCACATAGCTCCCTCCAGCACCGAACTTTGCTACAACTAATGGCATGTCTAAGTGCCCTTCTCGCAGCCCTATAGTCTGCCGATCTCGCTTCCGCTTGGCTCCTAGTTCTTGCCCGCTGAGCTATCCTTCTTAATCTTAGGCATTTCTTTCGTAGCTCGGCAATTTCCGGTGTCCACCAGTAAACTGGTTGTTTCTGATGTCGGGGTTTCTTACACGGCATCGAAATCTCACAGGCCTCTTTAATTATCCTCATAGTAGATGAGACAATCGTCTCAACTGCCTCCCGCTCATCCTGAACTTGCGTATCATCTAAATTTACTCTTCTGGAGATAGCCTCAGCAAATTTCATCTTTTCCATTCTAGAAACATTCCACCTAAGTGGTTTCATTTGAGGAATACCATCAAAATAGCGCTTGTCTTCCACCCGAAAGGAGATATATTGGTGATCGCTACCAGTATAATCTTCCATGACATACCAATCTTGGACCTTCGGCGCTATATCCTAATAATTAATAATAATATAATACTCCTAATAATATAAGACGAATATAAAATAATAATAATATAATTAATAATATAATAACTAATAATAATAATAATAATAAGTAATAATAGTAATAATATATAATATAATACTTCATAATACTAAATATAATAAAATAAATAATAATATAATAATAATATCAATAATAATATAATAATAATAATAATAATAATATAATAATAATAATATAAATAATATATCATAATAATAATAATAATAATAATAATAATAATATAATAATCATCATATAAATAATAATAATAATAATAATATAATAATATAATAATAATAATAATAAAATAATAATAATAAATATAATAATAAATAATAATATAAATAATAATAATAATAATAATAATATAATAATAATAATATAATATAATAATAATAATAATAATAATAATCTGCCCCTGCAGGACCGGGGACAGAATAGGCCTGCTCCAAATCCGGGATGTCGTAAGAGGCGACTAACAGGATAACGGGGGAAGTGACTAGCACTTCTTAGGGAGGTCGGCTCTTCCTACTAGCCCAGCCGGACAGGGGGGTACACTGAACATATAACATATCATGTAACAGTCACTAACGCACACAACACACACACACACACACACACACACACACACACACCTCATACCTACACAGGGTACATACACATTTAGGGCCTTAACCCAAGGCGTAAGCTACCGTGCTGATGGGTTGGTTGGCGGCGGGGATCCTGGCCGTCTCGAACGGTGCCCTCCGGATACCAGGCGACCTCCGGTTGGAATATAGCCTTCCCGCGGTATCCAGGCTCTGCTGTGGGTGACGATCTTGTTCCTTGGCTACTCGTGGGACCTTAATGAATCCTACAAATATAAATTCTATTGAGGCGTCCACCTCTTTAAAAGCGGATGTGGTAATGGGTCCACCAAAAAACCCTATTTATACGAATCAGGAAAAGGTGGGATCCCCTCGGTTCCTGATCGTGAAAAAGGAGAATGGAGATTTCTCTAAGGATAATCCGTTTGTTCTTAATAAATTATTGTTTGGATTGATAGGAGAACTAAAAATGATCAAAAAGATAAAAGATGGTTTATTACTGATCGAAACTGTTTCTGCTGCACAATCTAACAGGCTGTATAATATTAAAAGAATGGGTGACTGGAATATTACAGTTACTGCGCACCAAACGCTTAATACGTCCAAAGGTGTAATTTTCTGTAGGGATCTTCTTAACTGTACTGTCGAAGATATAGCGTGTGAACTAAAAGATCAGGGAATGATTGAAGTTAAACGTATTAAATCTAGAGTAAGTGGCGAACTCAAGGATACAGCAAATCACATATTGACATTTAGTAAGCCGAAAATACCGGACAGAATTAAAGTAGCTTTCTATTCACTTCCTGTCAGACAGTATGTTCCTGCTCCTCTTCGCTGTTTCCGTTGTCAACAATACGGCCACATCCTTCTGTAGTGTCCAAATGAACAGGTTTGCGTCTGTGGCAAAAATATTCATGAAGGGAAAGCATGCGAGGAGCCCATTGTTTGTTTAAATTGCGGGGGTAATCATTCCGCTCGCTCTCGAAATTGTCCAGTTTTCAAGGCCGAAATGGCTATTCAAGAGGTAAAGGTGAAGGAAAATATATCCTACTTGGAGGCGAAACGGAAAGTTATAATTCCCACTCCACAAGGTATATCTTATGCCAGAGCCACATCCAGCGTACCAAGTAAACTAGATATACCATCACTGGTTAAGGAATTGGTACCTCAACTGGTATCAGTCTTGAAAACAGTATTTATATCCAAAGACACAATCTCACCTTATATTCAGAGACTAGGTAATCTACCGGTGCCGCTCAGACCACGAACCGGGTCGGTGACCAGCCAAAGTCCCGCACGGTCAGAAGTGGGTTCTGAAAAAAGGAAGCTTATCGAAATGAAGGAAGCAGAAGAAGAACCCTCTTCTGATGGTTCTCAGGCCCAATATAGTCCAGGGAAGTCCCCACGAAGTAGGGGTAAAAAGAAAAAAGGGTGGCCGAAGGGGAAACCTCGAAAATAATTAACCTTAGTTTTGTGTCATTGTGCCTAATTTAAAATTGTAAAATGTTTATGTTATGCTATTTATTCTTTGTTTCTGTCAGCTTTAATGTTTAGAATTTAAGACTATCTATAATATTTAGAAAACAAAACATGGAGAATATTTTACAATGGAATTGCAACGGGATTATAACACATTACTGTGATCTGAAGATGCTGCTGACAAAATATGACCCTATCTGTACCTGCATACAAGAGACTCATCTTAAACCTGAGCAACCCTATACGCTCAGGAATTATGCAGTAGTAAGGAAAGACGCAGTGGTGAATGTTCGAGCAAAGGGAGGGGTTGCATTCCTAGTTAGAGGAAATGTACGCTTCACTACTGTTAGTTTGGATTCACCGCTCCAAGCTATTGCAATTCAAATATCATTTCCTATATCAGTGACTATATGTAACATATATCTACCTAATGCCGAATGGCAATTACAAGACCTAATGCTGGTAGTTTCCCAACTACCAATTCCATTTTTACTAGTTGGGGATTTTAATGCACATAATGTTCTCTGGGGTTCTGCTTCTAACGATATAAGAGGCCGTCTTATAGAACAGCTATTAGATCGTCACAGCATTACATTATTAAACACGGCATCGTCGACACATTTTAATGCTGCAACGGGAACTTTTTCCGCTATCGACCTATCTTTTTCGTCGCCCAGACTCTCCATGCGCTTATCATGGAATGTCCTGGACGACCTCCATAATAGTGACCACTTTCCGATAATAATAAATAATGGTAGAATGAAAGCAATGTCGTCTGTCCCTCGAAAATGGTTGATTCAGAAAGCTCAGTGGTCACTCTTCCAAGAGAAAATTGTTACGCCACCACAGAATATTGACCCCTCAGAGTTAGTTGATACACTGACCCAATCAATTCTTGCTGCAGCGGAAGCTACAATTCCTAGAAATAGCGAAAAACCAGCTAAACGGGTGGTACCATGGTGGAATCCCCAGGTAAGTAACATAATCAAATTGAAAAAGCAAGCATTTAATAGATTCCGTAGGAACCCTACCAGTGAAAACCTGATAAAATTCAAAAAAGCCAGAGCTAAAGCACGTCTAGTCATACTGGAAAGCAAACGATCTGCCTGGGTTGAGTATGTCTCCTCAATCAAACCAGAAACTCCATTAACAGACGTCTGGAAAAAAGTTAAAGCAATAGCCGGTAATAAAACCCCCTTTGCACTTACAAATATCCGACTGGATAATGGAATTATAGCTAACTCTCCAAATGCTATAGTGGAATCCTAAGCAAACCAGTTTGAAAAAGCGAGCAGTTCAAACAATTATGACCATCGGTTTCTTGCAACTAGAAGTGAACGTGAGATTCCTTTAGATTTCAGTACCAACGAGGAATATGATTATAACGTAGGCTTTACAATGGTTGAACTTAAGGAAGCCCTTAAGTTCAAAAAATCCACAGCCCCAGGTCCTGACACTATACATTATGAGATGCTCGCGAATCTCCCCGAACATATAAAATTAATAATGCTAACACTTTTCAATAAAATCTGGGAGTCTAATTGTTACCCGAGACAATGGAAGGAAGCCATCATTGTACCGCTTCTAAAACCAGGAAAAGATCCTTTACTTCCCTCCAGTTATCGACCCATTAGTCTTACGTGTTGCCTTGGAAAGATCCTAGAAAGAATGGCTAACGCGAGGCTAATATGGTACCTTGAAAGAAATTTTCTGTTGGTAGAACATCAAGCGGGTTTTCGTAAAAACAGATCGACTTTAGATCACTTAGTATATCTAGAAAATAAAATTCAAGACTCCTTCAAAAATAGGGAACATACTGTCGCAGTATTTTTCGATCTGGAGAAAGCATATGACATGACCTGGCGGTATGGTATACTTCGAAAACTCTATGGCTGGGGTCTCCGAGGAAACTTGCCACTATTTATATCCTCCTTTCTAAGTGACCGCACCTTCCGGGTGAGAGTGGGAAATACATTCTCCTCGGTTAAAAATTTAGAAAATGGTATTCCTCAAGGGTCTACTATAAGTGTCACCCTCTTTGCAGTGGCTGTTAATAACATTGCTTCCGAAATAGATCCCTCTGTCAATAAATGCCTCTACGTAGATGACCTCACTATTTTCTGCACAGATAAAACAATAGAAAAAATTAATAGAAAATTGCAAATGTCGATAGACCAGATTGTTCAAAACGCAGAGAAAGTAGGATTTAAATTTTCAGCTGAAAAAACTCAGTATGTACATTTCTGCAGACTGAGAAAACCGCACTGTGACCCACGGCTTACCATCAAAAACATGCCAATAGAATGCAAAGAGTCGGCCAGATTCTTAGGCTTGATTTTTTATTCAAAGCTAAATTGGCGACTGCATATAAACGATCTGGTACTGAGATGTAAGAAAGCTTTAAATATTATGAAGTGCCTCGGAAATTGCAAATGGGGTGCCGACCCCGACACTTTACTCAGAATTTACGGATCATTGGTGCTCTCCCGTATAGACTATGGATGTATAGCTTACGCATCAGCACGTAAGTCTGTTTTAAAAACTCTTGATCCTATACATCACAGAGGCATTAGATACGCTCTGGGAGCATTCCCGACAACACCCTCTGTTAGTCTGTACAGTGAATCGGGTCTTCTGCTACTACGATTCCGGAGGCAGAAAATCCTGATGGCCTACGTTTCTACTATTAGGGCCAACCCAAAACACCAGAACTATGATGTACTCTTTTGTAAAAAGCGAAGGTATGAGACAAGGCCTACAATTACGAGACCAGTTGGGGTGCGAGCATTTGAACTTCTACGAAATGTGGTTTCCGTCTGCCAAGAATGCTGTCCACTGGTCCTACCGAAGTTCCTCCATGGAAGATATCATCCGTAAGAATGCCTAATGAGCTCACAAATTTACATAAAAACGATACGCCCAGTGAAATGTACCAGAAAAAATTTCATGCTATCCTAGAAGAGCATTCGGACTTTACTGTGATATATACCGATGGCTCTAAAACAGATACAGGTGTAGGCAGTGCATTTGTCGTTGATAACCAGCAACATTCGTGGATGCTCCCGAAGTATACTTCAGTTTACACTGCTGAACAATATGCGATTTGGCAAGCTTTATTGTTCTGTACAATGTCGACAAACATTTCCAAGTTCTTGATTGCCTCGGACTCACTGAGTGTACTTCAAAGTTTAAAAGAAAAATTTTCAAGTGATACTTTTAATCAGCGGATTTTGGCTCTCATAACTTCCTTAACTGACAGTGGCAAAACCATCATTTTTGTATGGATACCTAGTCACATTGGAATAAAAGGTAACGAGATGGCTGATAAAGCAGCTCGGCAAGCCACAGAAAAAGAGACACCAGAGGTAATTATAGCCAAACAGTCAGACGTTAAGGCATATTTAACGCATATCATAAATGAAAAATGGCAACAGGAATGGCAACACATTGAAAATGCCCTATCCATAATAAAGAAGTCTGTACACAGATGGCAGCCTCCTCTCTCTTTAAACAGAAACGAGCGAGTCAAAATTCATCGGCTTAGACTAGGTCACACACTTCTCACACATCAGCACCTCTTGGCTGGTCGAGAACCGCCATTGTGCGAAAGGTGCGGCGAACGCCTTACTGTTCGTCATCTACTATGCACCTGCAGAAATTTACTCTATATGCGACGGCTTTATAACTTATCAGACAACCTGAAAGAGACTCTGGAGGAAAGCGATAAGATTAAAGGAGTGATTGATTTTTTAAGAGCATTAGGAATATATAGACAAATTTAATATATTTTATATAATTGTACATAGATGTATATAGCTGAAAGGATGAAAGTACTTGTATGAAAGTAATTTATTTGGATGAAAGTAGTTGTATGAAAGTAGTTGTATGAAAGTAGTTGTATGAAAGTAGTTGTATGAAAGTAGTTGTATGAAAGTAATTTATTTGGATGAAAGTAGTTGTATGAAAGTAATTTATTTGCATGAAAGAGTATTGTGTGTTAGTTAATTTTTATATGTAGTTTATTAGTTAGGTTAGACAGATCGGGATTGTAGGAATATCGAGTACTACAATCCACTAGCTTGTAAGTGATAACATAGGTTCTAGAATAAGGTTTTAAATTTTTGTCGGAATGAAAGATTGTGAGAATGGGTGTGGGGGGGGCCAATTCCGACCAGGGGTGGCAACTTTTGGTCGTGTAGGAAACCTCTCCTGCACTGTTTTTAATTCGGGAGCCACTGACTTTTGGAGGGGCGGGTCTGAGCCGGGAATGGCAACCCCGGCACTGTGTGAATGTGAGTATGAACGTTATGTAAATAGTGTACACAGTTTTATTTTAGTTTTAAGTCCGCGGGGTGCGAGGAATATCCAGTACTCCACCCACTTTTAAATTAGGTTTGTGATGGAATGGATGTATTTATTGAAATGAACGTATTTGGTATTGTAGTATTATTTTGGTAGTATTGGTTTGGAATGGTTGTATATACCGAAGTCTATATACATCTAGTACTAAGACGGCTGTATTATCTAGTAGTGAGTATAGAGGAAGATAAAAATTAGATATTCAGAAAATAAAGAAAATATTCCATGCATTTCTACAGACATACACGGCGAAGAATGTGGCCAAAGACCTCAGCAGTCGACGCCATAAAACATTTAAAAAAAAAAAAAAA